>CM077343.1:62811989-63128989 GCA_039655645.1 Ammopiptanthus mongolicus | reverse complement strand
CGAAGTCCCGGGAAGATGAAGAGAAGGAGGATCTCTCCGAATTCCTCCGGGAATCAGAGCTGACTATGGGGTTTCTCCCCAATGGCTACTTTTAGCCCGATCAGCATTAGAGTCTTTTTTTTTTTTGAAGCAGTCGTATCTTATCTGCTGTATTTATGTTGACTTAATGTTTTTGAAGTTTGTAATCTGTGATAATAGACCAGAATTTCTACTAATAGTATAAACTTTGCTTCTAGAAAACCTATATGCTCCGACATTAATACCTTATGTTTTTTTCGTCATGGATGTTATGTTTATTTCATCATGGATGTTTAATATTGGTGTATGTTATGAGGTTTACTCCATCTGTCCTGTACTTAAGGATTATAGCGTGAGGAAGTATTTTTTTAACCCACGTTTTCGAACATAGTTATTTACTTAAAGTATTTTTCGAAAGCAACCAACATTTTTAATTGAATATGTTTTTTGCATCAAGTTTTGAGACGTAGCACCGAGTGGGTGTTACAGTGTTCCCTGTAAAGCTACGCTTCAAGAGGTAAACACAATATACTTGTGATTCATGTGTAATGCGTGATCCTAATGTAAAAGGGATCCTTGTGATTCATGTGTAATGCGTGATCCTAATGTAAAAAGGGTTTTTCCGCCCAAGAGATTTTGAAATATACCTCTTGATTCCCCAATAGAGGGAATGTCTCAAACAGCTGGGCGACGCGACAGTCGGTCAGGTGTTCGACGATGGGGGCTCGCCCGTTTTGTGTTGTGAAAAAAAATTATTTTGGAGTGGATTAAAAAGTCCACTATTTTTTTTGTGTGAATCCAATGGGTTTAGAAGAATAGTGGATAAATAACTAACCATCCTTAAAAAAAATTTGAATGGGATCAAATACATTTTTTTTGTAATGGATCGATTTAGCTTTGGATGGATTAGATGAATGATGGACAAATGGATCCTTCTGCCACCCCTAGCACATTCTGATGAATATTTCTTTCTCGTCCTCACATATGAGAATGACATTTATAATTTTTATTCACAAATTTTATTCTCGAATATCTTTTATACCTGAGAATGATTTTTTTTCCCTTGTACCAAACATGAAAAACTTTTATTCTCACCTCATTATTTCAAAAATATTAAAATATATCTGATACTAAATGCTAACTTAATTTAATGATAAGCAAAACCATTTTTAATTTTATCATTGCCGTAATTATCCTTATTACATTAAATATACTAATAATTATATATTTATTAGTCTCATACAAATCTTTATAACTTAATAAGGCTGGGTAGTCTGATCACTGTAGATGAACAGTAATTAGTGAGGTGTCATTGCTTGGCTGAGTTTGGGCATTATAAAATTATTATTCCTTTTAATGGGTCGGGCTTCCTTTTTTCGTATTGTTTCCTAAAGCCCGTTAAAAATTTTTACGGTCTGTATTGCAAACACTGATCTTCATTTTCTCTCTCCGGATATCACACCCAAGCAAGTAGCTGCTTATTCAGTCAAACACTCATTCAAACGAAAACATGGCACCTCTGAGAAAATTTTCTAAAAACACGGCACCTCTGCACCTCTAAAAACACGGCGTTTCTCTCCGTTTCTCTTTCTCTTCTCTTCCCAACAACATCGACTTTCTCTTCTCTTTCTTCTGTTTCCTTTTGTTTCTGATTTCTCATGCTTTCTATCTTCAGGTGTTGGTTATGGGTTTGGAGGCGATGGAAGACGTGGTTCTCAGGTTGTGCTGCAAGCGATGATGTTGGAGGCTACGAAGGACGATAGTCTCAGATGCGGTGGAGGCTCGAAACCATGGATGGTGTCGTGATAGAAGGTTTGGAGGAAGCTTCTTCTGACACTTCTCTTCTTTTTGTTTCTAAAACTTTTTCTTCATTTGCTTTTTCATTACTATTTTTTTTACATTCTTTTCATTCCTGGGAAACTCTCTGATTTCAATTGCAGTTTCTAGGCTTTCTAATTGGGGGTCTCGGAAATGGGAGGCATAAAGGACTATGAATGCATTGGTCTCATGAAGCTTCCGCATAATCGGAGATGCATCAATTGTAATAGTCTGGTAAATTCAACTCCTTTTTTGAATTTATGTTTTAGTTTCATTACCTTTCTGTTTTAAGTTTCTGTATTATGTGAGTGGTTAATTCCAAGCTAAAAATCAGAATTTTTTTGGCGTTGAAGTGGGGTTATTTACTGAGAACTGAGAAGGGTTGGAAGGGTTTCAGTAATATGAATTTTAAATTTTTTAATACAGTTGTGGCCTTGCTGATGCTTTCTTTCTTCCCCCTTCCTTTTAAAAGATAAATTGGTGCATGATGTTATTTGGGGCTTGGCTTGGTAATGCTAGAGGTTGGTTCTTTCAAATGCCATGTTCAAATACAAATTCAGCTTTTTGTTGTTGGTGGCCTTACTAGGATTTGGAAGGATATAATGGGAAAAAAAAAAGGAAAGTAAAATATTATTGGCTTTATAAATCATGAAAGCAAAGTAAATACATTATTTTTTTTATTGTTGGTAGGCATCACCTTTGATTGTTGATGTAACCTCAAACCTTATGATTTCCTTCCTAAGGCAATTGGGAAGCTTGAATGGTTGGAGATTCTCACTTTATGTTGTTTTGCTTGAGCTTTCAAAGGCACATGATTTCTTCCACATTTGGTTGTTTTGCTTCTGCGTCATCTTCTGCATTGGATTAAGGATCGCAACCTATTCTTTGTTGCTTTTAATACTTCCATCAAGTGTCAGTTATATTATGTATTATTATTGATTGTACGGGATAATTTGGTTTTAGGAATGCTCACCAACTATGCAAATTGTGTTTACTACTCCACCTCCAGTTTGGGAGGAAGAACGTCTAGCATATGGAATTGAACCAGGTAATGGAATTCCAGGGTCATTATTGTCAGAAGATTTAACCCCTTCCCCAATTTTTTGATAACTTTTTTTCAAGTGTGTTCTGAAAGACATGGGCTGGAAAAATGATTTTCTTCTGAACTAGGTAATGGGATTCCAATGTTATTAATTTTTTTGCCAATGGGTTTTCGATTTTGGTTCAATTTGAATACATAATATCTTTGTAACTTAATAAGGGTGAGTAGCTATTCCCTGTAGATGAACAGGGATTGCTAAGTTGTCCCATTGTGGTTCATTTTGATAATAAAATATCATTTCTTTCAAAGAGAATGGGCCTTCATTTTGTGGCCATCCCTGGTCGAACTCTGCTAGCACTGAATATTTATCTCTTCTACTCAATGCATTTTTTTGTTCCATTGGCTTTGTTTAGTTCACGGCTTTTCAGTTTGGTGTTGCGTTCTTTTTTATTTTTTTCTCTTTATTTGGTTCGCTGGTTTTGTGTTGATGGGTTTTGTGTCGCAGCTTGAGCGTGGGTTGTAGTGCCTTTTCTATGAGATGAAGCGTTTTGTGAGCTTTTTTTCACTTCATTCTACCATTTGGCTAATTGCACCAACCTCTTATGTCTTATACAATTAATGCAGTTTTATATTGTCTATTGTAGTTTGTTTGGAAGAGCACAATTTCAGCAACTGATACGATACATGATCAAAGAAGCTCCTAAGAATGCTGAAAACAAGTGGACTTTTAAGTTGGTTGCTGAAATTGGTGATTGATTTAAATTCTTATTTTACTCAATATTTTGTGGTGATACACCTCTTTTGCTATTGTTTTGTAACAATTCCTTTTATTACATTTGAGATATTGCCTGTGAAGTTGAAATCACACTCGAAACTCTGATACAGGATGAGGAAGTTAGACATCGGAACTTTTAAACCGTTTTTGACACACATTAATCTTTAAAAGAACTGACTGTATTTTTTCTTGGCAATTGATGAATTTGTTGTTCCCGTTTTTGGAGTCAAATCACACCTATAGTGATCTTCTAGCTGGATATTTTACTATGGTACTAATTCAATTTGATAAAATTTGAAGTTTATTGCATGTTGGGTTATGCTTTAGAATTAGTTTTGGTGTGGGCAAAATTGATTTTACCTAAAAAAATGTTGTCAACTCAAGAGTTGCTTATTACAATATATTATTCTGAGTTGTACGTGGAATTTATGTTATTGTTGCAGCTGCTGGACCATTTATACCCTCTATAAGACCTGCACATTCTTATATATTAATCATAGAAATTTCATCTTTTCTACAATGACTGTTTTTAATAATTGACACATACCATAGATATTCCTATTTATCAAATTTTTTAGATTTAGTCTGAGACCTTTTCTTTGTGTAAGTAGTTATATCTATACCTTTCATACTCTCTTAACAGTTATCAAAGAAGCTTGATAATGATTTGTTTATATAGGTTTTCTATCATTTACAGGTTTATATCTATTATTAATTTTTTATATCTATGTAGGTTTCTGGAAAGTGGCCATCATCCCAATGGTTTGAACTTTAGGTTGGATAAGACTAAGTTCCATATATATCATTGGTGACATACTATTTACTGCTCAATCAGCGCTTTGCTTCATCAAACGACAGTGGTAAAGACAAGAATGCAAGTTGTTGGGTCTGGAGGACTCTCACAGATGAGAGGAATGTCTGTATTTATTCACATTTTGAGAAGTGATGACCTTCCTGGAATCTTTTGAGGTTTTGGCACTTCTGATATTGGATCAATGTTTAGTAGGGCCTTAGCTCACACATCTCTTGAGATGTCAAAAGACATTATGTTAAAATACATGAAGGTAGTGATATACTGGAAGCATCGCGTATCGATCTAGCAAATGGAGTGGCTGGCATGTTTTCAAATCTGGCATCTTGTGTATACTTTGTGCCTTTGGATGTGGTATGTTATCTCACTTCAACCTTCAATTCTATTTTGTCTCCTTTAGATTTAGAAGGCAAAAAGAGGATTAGTAAAAGGCTTAGATAATGGCATGCAACAAGATCTTGCTAATTGAAACAGAACATATTGAAATGCTCTTCCTAAAGTTGTTTGTATCAGTTTATAAACCTTGTCAGTGATACAACCAATTTATAAAGGTTTATTGAAGAATGATGCATGGTTCTTTTCTTCTATCACTTCTCAGTTTTGGGATAGTGGTTTTCACAAAAGTTAGCTAAGCATGATTAATGGCTCTTTTCCTCTTTCTCTGCTTTGCTATCATTTCCCCTCTTTTTATGATAGTGGCTTTTTCACAAAATTTAGCTACTCATGCTAAACAATAGTAGTTTTCCAGTTGCTAGATGCTTTGAAGTTGTTGTGTCGTTTGTCTACAAATATAAGAGCCATAGATGTGTTATAGCAATTATATTAGCTAAACATTAACCATATTCTTTCTACTGTTTCATAATCTGTTTGTGCAGCACATTTTGTATGTTATTTCTAAAAGGATCTTAGAAGTACTTATAACTAATGGATACTAAGAAGTCTGAGTTAATCAAATGTGTACTTTTAGCACCATGTTTACTGCCTATCATTCCTCTAGAATGTTGAACAAGCAAGTGAAGTGAGCTAGAAAGGTTGATGGTGATAAAAACATTTTTTCTCCAACATAAATAAAAATCTTTCTTAAACTGATCTCCTTTCTACACATTCTTTATTTATTTATTTCATTTTTCAGCATATTGCTTAATACTTTGTTGCTTGATTTGAATTTAATTAGTTTGTGAAATTTTGGTTTGATGCATGTACTTGATAACATGTTTTTCCACTTTGTGGAAGTGCAATAAGCTAGAGTTTGAAGTGTTAAGAGTGTAATTTTGAAAGTCATGCTACACACACCTTTTATTTTATTTTTTTAGTTTTATTGCTTTTTCGGCTGAAGAGAGTGATGATTTTTTGTTCATTTCTTGCAGGTTTATGATCTGGAATCTACCCTAAAATGAAGATGTAAACATTGATAATTGTAATCTGGTTTTATCAATGCTCTGATTTGATGGGTGTTATTCTTGATAGGTGAGAAAGAGAGTGAGACAATCAAATGGAAGGCTTTCATTGAATATGGAGCAAAAGAAAAAAAAATCAAAGGTATTTTCCTTTTTCTTTTTTATTTTATTTATGTAAATTGAGATGATATTACTATGACTAATTGACAATAGTTTCTGCCCAAAACTGTGCCTTCAAGCTATAGGATTGAAAAAGCAATGTGGGAATTGACAAGAAGGCAACAAGAATCAAATCAATGAGAGGTACCTGCAATTTCATGTCATTCAACTCCTCCCCTAAACAGAATGCCTACACCACGGGTAAATTACCATTTAAAAACAACTTCTTAATATATTCTTAAAATAAATAACGTTGTTGTTTCTAAACCATTCAGCTGACTGAAGTTTAGGGTGAGTATCAGTTAAAAACTTCTAATGGAGAAATGAGTTAAGGAAACATATTCAATAAAGTACAAGAAATTAGAACTCATTTTGCAATGTTGACTTCTTCATTTACCTAACTCAATTTGGGATTCTTCAAAAGTAGTTATATATAATTGGACATCCAGTGCTCCTAAATTGCCATCCCATTAGGTGTGGGACTAAATACAGCATGAGGGCCTCTTTTACTGATTCTTCTGTCAAAATGGTATCGTTGGTTTTAGAAAGTGGATTCATGGTTTAAAGAAAAGATTTTATCCTCAACTTTTATATATAGATAATTTTTTTATTGAGCATTTGTCAAATCATTAATAGGAATAGTGCCATATCATTGTAATACAGATCTCATATCATCCCAATCATTAATAGGAAAGTTCGCTTCCTAAATGCCGATTTCCCATATCATCCTAAATTTTTAATATGGAAATTTTCAATTATGCATCTCTATCCTTTTCATGGTAGTATCACAGGATTGTGCTTCTGTGCCCTGCAAGCTAGCCAAAACACATCAATTAAGAATATAGACATAATGAAATCAACTGTAACATGATTGATAAATGAATCTCAAGTAGTCAATAACAGTGAACTTACTAAAATGATAAGTTTCAGGATTCTGGACAACAATGTATTAGTCCGAACTATTTTTACCTCTTATAAATGCCTTCTTATCTGGAATTACCTTCTTGCTTTTAAGGCGTTTCTACTCTTCTATGGCAGATCTTCAAAAGTCCACATTTGATTAGCATATGTTAGTTACATGGCCTTCACCATCAAGTCATTATAATGTCATAGATGCCAAAAGCAACATGGTACCCAAAATAAGAAGCTTTATTAACCTGGAGAATTAGAAAATATAAAAAGAAGTGTTCTTACAACTTTGCAATTTATTCTTTTGCTCTTTTGAGGGAGACGTGGGTCATAACGTCAATGATGCAAATGAGTAAGAATTTCATTCTTTCTTGAGAGTTTCAATGTCATGTCCAGGGGTCATAAAGTCAATGAGGCATTAAGAGAACACATGGAAGTGCAAGTAAACTACAACTAATGTTGGAGGTAAATTTCTTTTTCTTGGTGCTTATAGTGAATGAAATTAGTTTATGTTTTATGTGCTTCAGTTCACCAGTTCTATTTAAATTGGAATCATTCACTATTTTTAACTTAGTAGCTTGATCGGGAAAACTCTTAGCTCATCAATTGATTAGCTAAATATCAGATGATAGTTGAGATGTGATATTTTAAATTTATTATCCAAGTTTTCATTATAAATTTTCTTTCCGGGCTGTTCCAGCTCGTAGCTGTTGCATCAATCACACTATACATGGACAAAGGTTTGATTATAGATTGCTGATGCAGGTAACTGACTCTATGCTACCAAAACAGAATGATGAACAATAGTTGACAGCAGCCACAACACCAATCACTGAAGTATTCCTCTGACCGAGTTGATAGTAGAGGCATCCCATTAAGGTAAGTTTACCTATATTTTTTTTTAAATTGTCACTGTTGATATGCTTGAGTGTTCAGTTATTTGGGTTTTTTTGTCTGTATCTTAGGGGCAGTAGTTTTATATGTTCTTGCTTAAATAATTGTGTTTTCCGTGCAGAAAATTGGTTGCTACTTGAAATGTGCTAACTATTTTGTCAACCCAATTCATTACCTAAAAGGTGTAGACCTATGTTTTCCTAAGCTGCTATTGGTGGTGCCTATAGGTTACCCTTATAGTTTGCATTTATCCATGTATGAAGTCTAAGCATCCCTTGACAATGATTTCTTTTTGGCATTCTTGACCCCTTTGACACCGAAGATCGTGAAGCTTACTAAAAAGCTACATTTAGGATTGTGACTATTTATTAATTGAGGAAGCTCTGTTTAATACAGTTATTACATCAAAAGAAACAGAAGGTGAGATTTATTTTGTTGTTGCATGGCATTGGTGTTGTTTGTTGAACTTCAGAGACTAGATGGAAACAAGAAAACATGAAACTATAATTTACCCATAACAGTTTGAATGACTGGGAATCACAATATATATCATTGGTTACTATATATGATACCCATAATTGTTACTATGGTTACCCATTACTATAATTTACGCATAATTGTTAATATGTATCATTCCTAAAATTCACCAATTAAAATTGTTCTTTTTCTTCCCTTTTCCCAGTGAGTTGTTTCCATAAAAGGTGAAATCACAATTTGCTTATGGTAACTAATTTTGTAATATATACATTATTATGGATCTGTCAACAATGATGCAAGGTTTCATATTGTAGTGAACTTTTTTGTTGAAAATCCATGCAATAGTGAGTTGATTAGCGGAGAAGCAGGGGAAAGTTGTGTTATGTTGTATCAAACACTTGGGACTAATTTTTTTTAACCATCGAACCTGTTATAAAATAAATAGGTGAAAGGACTACCATTGCTATTAACATACTTAAGCAAGAAATAGCTTAATGAGATAGGTGTTGGCCTTAGAAAACAAGATTGCCATTGCACTGAAAGTGTCAGAGATAGTTCTAATGTGACTCTTGCCTATCAAAAAGGATGCTTCATCAACTCTGGTCCTCTTTGCTTTCCCGATTCTGACCATATGGTTCCATAGATAATGCAAAGGCTATTTTGAACCTGCATTTGTAAGATATCCCTTACTGCTTGATCAATAATCATTTGGATTCTTAGTAATCCTTCGTATTAGCTCTATGCATGGACGATGGGGTTATTGCATAACTAAGATTGCCTGCTACTTTGAATTAGTTGTATGCATTTGAGTGATTGAGTTTGAAATAGTATATTCTTGCACGAATAATTACTTTATCTTTGGGGTTCTGTTGAATTCATGCACTTTAGATGCAAACTTGAACTTCAATAAGCTGGCATGTTGTTTATGGATCTGAAACTGCAATATTTTATTTACATTATAAAGATCTATTTGGAAATTACAGTATCATTTTTTTAGGATTCCTTTAATTTGGCACCAACCTTTTAAAGACTTCTCACCTAAGTTTTGACAATCTTATAAATTCAGATGACTTCTAGAATTAAATGTAAAATTTTAAATATGATATTAACCATATTATAGTTATTGTGTAATTACAATTAGTAGTTAAATAAAATATTGGAACAATTTATTTTGAAAGAAAATTTACCAATGCGATATGCACGGTCTCATACATGGATTTGGCTAAGTGTTAAAGGCATAAGAACAATGTAAAACCTAAATTGTATGCATTATGATCACTTGCACTTTTCCTTTTAGATGGAAAATTCATATTAAATTATTGGATGATAAAAAAAACATATAACGTGTAATAGCATTTGTGGAGTAATATTTTTTTTTGGTAACAATAGGGGCAAACATTTGTGGAGTAATATTACCTTATTACTATTTAAGTTTGATTCAAAGTTTATTATTACTATAATATAGTGTTCTGATATAGTTTTTCATTTAACAAATTTTAAACTAAAGTAAGCCCGTTTGTTTGCTCAAAGGCAACTTCTACTTTTATGCCTAAGAAAATTATGAAACTGTCATTTTATCATGATTTTTATTCCAAACATGATTGTTGATCTTACAAACAAACACATACTAAGTTGTTTTTTTTACTTAAGGCTTAGATCATTAAGAAAAGTTATAAAACACTAAATTTTTTACTTGCATGATATAAGTGGATACAGTTATTTCCTATTTTTATTTGACCAACTCCATCATCTAATACACTTTGATGGTGTTGATATGTTTCAGAGGATAACTTGAAAAAAGAATTAAATCAAAATATTATTTTATTATAGTATTTTTTTTCAATTCGACACCATTTCAGTTAGATCCTTCTTATTAGTTTTATCAAAATGTTAGCTCAACTACTAATATTATTCAACTCTCAATAATTTTGCTTTAAATGAAAACTTGCCCGTACGCTGCTCTAACAAATTGCAATATATAATGTACTATTATTATTCAATCCTCCATAGTTTTGCTAATATATATTAATGTGAGAGTTGAATAATAACAAGGATTTAATTGATATACACTGTCAATGTAAAGATTTTTTACACAAACAACCAATCAGAATTTGTCACATAAACTAAAGTGTTTGACTCTTATCTTAACTACCTTAAAAGTCAGATACACCATGATTTTTGATTGGTTGTCAGTATAAAAAAACTTTACACTGACAGTGTATAACAATTAAACTCTAATAACAATATATAATGTACTATTATTATTCAGCTCTCAATACATAACAAATTTGTCTAATATATAAAATATTTTATTATTATTCAACTCTCAATATTTTTTCTTTAAATTGAGTTTTTTACCCATATATAAGATATATGCTTCACATAATAGTTTTTTTTCGATAAATAATTTATTATTTTTGTCAAAAATAAATAAATAATATACTGTTATTTAGTTTTTAATCAAAATTGATACCCAAAAGAAAACTTCCCCGTGCAAAGCACGGGAACAACTACTAGTTGTTGAAATTTGTCACCCTTAGCCCCTCCACTTGTCATAAAAAGGCATGCTCCATGCAGAGAGATTGTCCTATTCAGTCAGCTATTCCGAAAATTGTGACGGGTGATTTTGTCTCCATTTTTTAAAGGAGTTTAACTGCCCTATTTTTTATTATTATTTTTTGTGTATTTAATCATGGCCGTGGGTCCATTGTTAGGGTAAGTTAAGTTACTAGTAGCCACATGAGAATTGAGATGCTTATCTGTTGTCCACAATGATCTCACTCAAAATAAGAAGCGTGAGAGAGAGAATCCTGTTCCTGAAGCATATAGATTTATTCGGCAAGCGTGTCTTCATTTGGATTGGGACAATTGCCACGTCTCAACAATACAAGAGAAAGAGGAAGAGAAAGAGAAATCCAACAACAAATCTCCTCAACTTCTATTCTATTCTTATTCCGCATGCTGCTTCTTCTTCTTCTTCCTTTTGTCTCAAGAATGGAGGTGCTGGATCTGTGGTGGTTGTGCTTGCTCTGACTATTTAAACCCTATCTAACCTGAGCCAACAAGTGCGTGTGTGTGTGAGAGTGAGAATGGCGGTGGAGTATTCATGCTGCCAATCGGAGTTTTTCGTACACATAGTGGTAATCGTGCTGCTGGTAATTTTTGCTGGGTTGATGTCGGGCCTCACTTTGGGCCTCATGTCTTTGAGCCTCGTTGATCTTGAAGTTCTCGCTAAGTCTGGTACTCCCCAGGATCGTAAGCATGCCGGTAATTTTCCCTTTTTCTCTTTAACCCTTCCCCCTTCCAAACTATTCTATTTTAGCTCTTACCTCAAATTCCCAAAGAATATATATAGGGGCCTGTGCAAGAAGTTAGACTACCATACAATCATACATAATTAATAACCAAGATTTGAAGTTATTTAACGATCCCATGATTTATTTATTTAATATATTGAACATTCAAATAACATATTCGTGAGTATATTATGTATATAATGGTTCGTAGGTCAATAGCTCTATAGAATGGTTCATTTTGTCTCATTAATATTTCACTGCCAATGGGATTTGAGCAAATAATAAACAGGAAAGGAAAGAGATTAAGTGCAATTGGTGATTTTTGGTTTTATTCATGAATATATTCTAAAAAACATTTTGGAGGTATTTGAAGACTGAAAGAAATAAAAGATAAGTTGTTCAGATTGGGATGGATAAAAAACCTTCAACTCTTGAAGTTTCTCTCTCCAAGCTCCTGTCAGCCTCTAAGTACTGCAGCTGAATGTTATCTCTTATCGAAGAGGCATTTGGCACTGTAGAAACAGAGAGAACATGATTGTTTCTTCTGTTTTGGTTTGGAAATTATACAGTTATTGATTCCCTACCTGTTTGAACTTGTGTTTGTATCATTACAGAGAAGATATTGCCCGTTGTCAGAAATCAACATTTGTTGCTTTGCACCCTGCTAATTTGCAATGCTGCAGCCATGGAGGTACAACTGAAATCATTTGTTGGTGTCTATATATTTTATCACGTGGATTTAATATTCAAAATGGCTGTTGCTTTTTTCAGACGCTTCCTATTTTTCTTGATAGTCTTGTTACTGCTTGGGGTGCTATACTGATTTCCGTGACATTAATTCTTCTGTTTGGTGAGGTGAGATACTTCTGTCCTTACGTGTTATTGTGTTTTAATAAAATACATGCATGTCATAGATTAAAGGCCTGTCTCATCCACCACCTTGTTCTTCATGGGCAGTACGTCCTGTTTGACAATGTGATTGTGGAAATTAGAAATCCATCTTCCGTCATGATTTATTCATAAGTAAATTAGTTTCGGTCATGATAAGTAGTTAAAGAGTGTAAATCTAACTTGCTACTTGTCAGTGTTAATTTTCTAATAAACTTTCTAAGGATACCTTTAAAATTAGTTCGGTCCTGCTGAATGGTATTTCTTACCCTGCTGGATGGCTGCAAGTCTGGAAGATATTTGCCTAATATTTATTAGGAATATATTAGCATTCCATTAATCAACATGTCCTATAAAAGTGCTCTGACTTATGTTTACTTGTGTGAAGATTATACCGCAATCAATTTGTTCTCGATATGGTTTAGTGATTGGTGCAACAGTGGCTCCCTTTGTCCGAGTACTTGTATGGATATGTTCTCCAGTTGCTTATCCAATAAGCAAGGTAACATACATTGAGAAGAATTTTTATCAATACTTTTATTTGAGTCAACATGGAGCAAATTTAATTTTTTGACCTGATTTTTGTTTTCTTGGCTTTCTGTGCATTTATGTTGTTTTCCAGTTGTTGGACTTTTTGCTGGGCCATCGACAAGAAGCCCTTTTCCGCAGAGCTGAGTTAAAAACACTTGTAAATTTGCATGGTAATGAGGTCTGTATCAGGGAAATATAATGTTTTTCAATAGAAAAAATGGCTTCCATCTATATTTGCAATGTTTTCTTTCATTTGCTCTTGATATTGAACAAGACCTGTATTCTGTGCTCATTTTGTCATTTCATCAGTATGCCGTACTTCTCTACCTTTTCTTTTTCAATGTAATCTCTACCTTTTCTTTTTCAATGTAATTCGCCTGAAATGTCACTAGGACTATCTCATCTGCTTAACTTCTGGTTGTTTGGAATCCTTTGCTTGGATATTCATGCTTCAACGTGTTTGTTTTTGCTATTCATGTTTGGATTGTACTAGGCTGGAAAAGGTGGGGAACTGACACATGATGAAACAACCATCATTGCTGGGGCACTTGAGCTCAGTGAGAAGACAGCCAGTGATGCCATGACTCCTATATCTGAAACGTTTGCCATTGATATTAATTCAAAGCTTCATAGGTAAGGTGTTCTAGAAAATTTATAAATGAAAGCTAACTTTTGTATTTTTTACAAATTTTAGTCATCTAATTAAATGTCTGTTACTAAGCAGGGAACTGATGAATGAAATATTGGAGAAAGGGCATAGCAGAGTCCCAGTCTATTATGAGCAACCTACAAACATTATCGGACTTGTACTGGTATAGTGTGTTATTTCCTCTATACCTTTAAATCTTTAACATTGAACATTCATTTTCCATTAGATCAAAAGCTTCTGTAAAAATCACATACAGTTTCCTCTCGATTGCATTGAGGTACCTTTTTCTGTTTTTTTGTAATAATCAAGGTACCTTTTTCTTTAATTCAATATGTCAATTTTGTTTCCAAGAGGATTATTATGTCAATTATTCTTGACTGTTTGATCAAAACTATCTTTCTAGAATCTAACAGAATACGATAAGTGCTTAATAACTTAAGGTAAACAAATTAAACAGGAAATTAAACAAATTATAGGACAACTTAAGTTGAAAGTCAGGCTGCACAAGACATTACCCACTCTTAACTTATTGTGAAGAGAAATAACGGAACTATATATGAAAATAGGATATTTCTGCCTTAGCTGTGCTTATAGATGATATTGTCTTCCCTAGGACTCCTGACCCAATAATATTTCCTACAATTATGATTTTCTATTGTTGGACATCTTATTTTTCTATCATTTCTTTTTAGAGCCATAAGTGACTGTTTGAGACAGAGTATCCTGCTTGAATACTTTAGATATGTGTAAACTTTTATGCACTGCTTCCGTTGTATTGAGTATTAACAGGAAACTGCTCAGTTGCCTTCCAAATTATGCTAAGCTCCATCCGAAATATTAGTAACCAAAGTACATATCTGAAGTATTGAGAGTGCACACAACCAAGGTTTCTTAGCTAATTTTCTATTTTGAACAGTGACAACCAACAATGAATGTCTTGGTTCTATTGGTATATGATAGGCCCAATTTACAAGTTTATAGAAGGAAAGGTAAAACAAGAGGAGAAGGAAAAGTGAAGGAAACAAATCGGTTTGACTTTTGAGGATCCTAGACAGGTGGCAGCTGAATTAGTGGAAGGGGAGGAGAGAGAGCAAGCATAACAGAAGGGACACGTGGCCTAGGGGTATTGGGGGAAGGGATTCGGGAATCATGCAGGGAATGATTATGTAGGGGGTGAGGGGGTAACCGAAAGGGTGTTTGAGAATTAACAAACAGTTTGGGTGGTTTGGGCTGAGCAGAGAAGTTGGTTCTCTCTTAGAATTGCTTTACCCTTTTCTGTTTCGTTTGTTTAATTTGATCATATTGCAAGTAGCATAGCTCCATTTCATTGTCATTTCAATTCCTTAGCAGTTACAGCATTATTCTGTGAAGAGGATTCGTCCTCTGTTAATATAGTTATCAATACATATTTCCTTGTTTGCTTATATTTCAACTTTAGTTCCTATCAGTATACATTCCCTAGGTTTCTGGGTAGTACTGAAATAAAAATTGCCAAAAAATTATGTTCAGCGGGTAGTCAAGCATTCTAATATGCTTCTAAGATTTAACTTAAGAAACAAGCTCAGCACTTAATTACTGGGCACAAAGTAGCATTCATAAGGTCTTATGATATTTATATCATTCCTGAGAAGATTGTTTTAGCCAACTAGCAGCTAACTATCTGGCACAAATGCTTGCTGCATGTTGGCCAGCTATGGAACAAGCTTAGTACTTCATTATCAGACACCAAATAGCACTCATAAGGTCCTATGACATTTAAGATGTGTTTAGAAGAGCTTATTTGAGCTTACGAGAATAACTTATGAAAATAAATTTATACAAAATTACAAATAACTTATGAAAATAGTTCATGATGTTTTTGTATGCTCTTCAACTTATTTCAATAAGCTTGTCAGAGAAGCTTATAAAAATAAGTTGTTTATTTGAATTTAAAAGCTTATTGAATAAATGTTTAATTAAGCTTTTTAACTAAACGCGCCCTTATGACATTTTTGAGAACTGCTATTGGTTCGTCAATTATTAGCCCAAATGTTTGCTGCATGTTAATTTTGATGTCATGGATAAGGATGCATGTCATTTTTAAGACTTTGGACTATTTAGTATAAAAACATTGGTCGTTTTGGTGACAGTTTTGTAATGCAAATATGCAAAGGGGACTCAAAATCAGCAGGGATCTCAGTCACTGGTTTTCTGTTTAATAAGCCGTTATTAGTTAACCCAATTAATAGTAGTGGTATCTTGTCAACAGGATTGATTTTTATTTACAATGATCTTCCCTGTATTGGTCATATCAATTCCAGCTATTGTGGTTGGGTTGTTTTCAAAAAAATTATTGAATACTTTTTATGTCAATAAATTGTGTGTGATGAGATTCTATTATTTTTGCATTATTCTTTTCCTTCTCTCTACACATTTTTGTCTACTGCTCGTGCCTATATAACATTTGTCTTCTCTCAGTTTTTTGTGATTGTTTGTTACCTTGATTTTCTGAGTAAGTGCTGCTTAATTTTAGGTCAAGAATTTATTGACAATTCATCCAGAAGATGAAGCACCCGTAAAGAGTGTTACCGTACGCAGGATTCCAAGGTATCCTTTACAAGTTTTGTAGGTTTGGTGGGGGAAGGCACATTGGTTCCATTTGTGCTTAATGGGCATCATATCACAATAAATCCATGTTTAAAAATTACACATATTGACAGGGTTCCAGAAAGTATGCCGCTTTATGACATTTTGAATGAGTTCCAGAAGGGCCATAGCCACATGGCTGTTGTTGTGAGACTGAGTGACAAGACAAAGCGTCAATCTTCCCAAAATTATGGCAATGGTAAGAACATGTTGTAAACAATTAAAAAAATTATTCTCTTTTGCCAGAATTTAATACAGATTCTCTTTGAAACTGAAATTTTCTTTCATAATACTTGCTCCTTACTTCTTATGCCTCTGTAATAGATTCGGTGAGAGATGTGAAGGTGGATATTGATGGTGAAAAGCCTCCCCAAGAGAAAGTTATGAAACCCAAAATGCCACTTCATAAGTGGAAAAGCTTTCCAAATACAAACAAGTCAAATAAGGGTGGCTCTCGGAGCAGAAAATGGTCAAAAAATATGTACTCGGATATTTTGGAGATAGATGGTAGTCCGCTTCCAAAGCTCCCTGAAGAAGAAGAAGCTGTTGGAATAATTACGATGGAAGATGTCATTGAAGAGCTTTTACAGGTACCTATTGTCATGCTGAACAATCTCTCTCATTTACTCTTGAAATCCTGTAGATCACCTTTATTTTCCCGTTTGGATTCACTTTTATAAAATACAATAAATAAAGCACTTTTTTCCTTTTAAAGAATGAGTGCTTCAAATGTTTTTATTATTAAAATCTTGTAGATAGCTGTACTGACATCAATATTTTTGTGTAGGAGGAGATCTTTGATGAGACAGATCATCATTTTGAAGACTCGTGACAATGACCTTTCCCTTTCCATTAAACTGGCCGTGTTCACATAATTGTGTTTAAGACTTCAAAGATAATTGGATAAGTCTCTTTAGGGGGAGACTGCTGTTTAAGGATTTGAGATGTGTTTCAAACGTGCAAAAGCCATTATAATCGTTTATGAAATGTAGGGACCAGAAAGCTGTCAAAAACTTTTACATCGATCTTGCTTTTTTGAGAAGTACATCGACGGGTGGCGTGCCAGCAAATCTTAGTGTGTGTTAATAATAATGTTATTTGAATATCTCAATTTTGACATTTGGTGGTAGTTGGTTAATGACATTCAAAATTATAGTTAATGACGTATTGAATTTGATTAATGAGTATATGTATAGTAGATGAGTAATTCGTTAATTGACAACTCGGTTAATAATTGTTTAATGAATCTCAGTGGATGGTTAATGATATCCATCTTGGTGTATTTATTAATCAAATTCAATATTATTAATCATGATTTTGAAAATCATGTGTTTTAATTATATTTGATAGCTACTTGTATTATTGCTTCGTCTAACATGCACCTTGTCAAGTTTGGAAGCATGATACACCTTGTATTCTAGTCCAATAATGGCTTAGAATACCCCACATCCCTTCGATTCAACCAGAGGAGCAGTCTAGACCACCATCGGAGGATAACCCCAACATTAGAGTTGGAGAATCAACTTGGGCTTGTATACTAAAGACCCTATAGATATTGTTTTGAGTTATACCACAACACTACTTGTATGGATGGCATGTGTATTGGGGAATTCTATGGAGGAAGGGACACTGTGGCTTCGTCTAACATGCACCCGTTCAAGTTTGGAAGCACGATACAACTTGTATTCTAGTCCAGCAATATGACTTAAAAAAGTAATCAATGGCTATGGAGCATGATCGTCTTTAATAGGCCAAGGTTAAAAAGTGAATAATTACATGTATTAAACAAAAGTACTGGGAATTATAACTGCAGGTGTTGAATAGAAAAAAAAATCGTGATTATTAGTACATTAGACGATTAGTATGTTATTGTGTTTGAATTAGCTGCTTACTTTAATAATAGTTTATATACATAATCAATTATTGTTATAATCGATTATAATAGAATCAGTTTTATGTTTAGATGTGTTTGCTAAAAAGCGATTTTAAGATAATATATTTCGTTTGTGTTGTGTAAAAACTCAGTTTTATACAGTAAATTACAAAAATAGTATGATATTATCTTTATAGTTTTATAATATTTGGTTAGTACTTAATTTTGCAAGGATGAAATGAGAAGAATGTTATTGATTTCAGAATAATCTAACAGTTTTTTCAAATGAACTTTAAGTTTCTCTCTTCTCTAAAAATCATTATTTTCTCATAAAAACCGTAGTTTTTTTAATTGAGTATAATTTCTATACACTGACAATGTAAAGCTTTTTACACAGACATCCAATCATAAATTGCCACGTCAGCACATTTGTTTGACTTCTATCATAACTATCTTAAAAGTCATCTATATCATGATTGGTGATTGGTTGATAGTGTAAAAAACTTTACACTGTCAGTGCGTAAAAATTAAACTCTTTTTAATTTAGGGTGCGTTTAGGTAAACAGCTTAATTAAGCGCCTATTCAATAAGTTCTTTTTAAAATAAGTTAAAAATAGTTTATTTTCATAAGCTTCTCTGACAAGCTTACAGAAATAAACTAAAAAGAGCTTATGAAAAAAACATAAACTATTCTCATAATATAAGTTTAATTCCATAAGCTATTTTTACAAGCTCTCTATAAGCTCTTCCAAACATACCCTTAATCAAATTTATCAGACATATTAGATTAAACACAACAACTTTTTTTCAAAATAAAAGTTGTTTCTTTGATGGCTGATAGGAATGTTTGTGATTACTAGCACTATGAATAGTGGTTACTAGTAGAGAAGTTTCGATGACTGAGGCTTGCCTCCATGATTGTGGGTCTGTTTATGAGTTGGGGTTCTCTGTATATGGGGACGATGGCTTTAAATAGAGGTGGGGAGTAGGTTGTAGTGGTAAGTGCTGGCGCACCTTAGACAACAATCCTTAGCAGCACGACCCTTAATCACGATCAATAGGAATATAACAATCTGAGATGTGTCAGATGACACTGTCCTTTAGGATTTATTCGCTTGGAACGACAATCTCCCAGGATATAACAAGCTCTTCCAGTGGAACCAAGGTATCAGAAAAGCGTAGAATTTTTCTACTAACCTAGAAAGAAGAATAGAAAGAAAAAGACGATTAAGTTAAGAAGATGAAGTGGAAAAAGGTAACTCTTTTCCTGAGAAAAAAAAAACAAAATACATGGAAGGCCATATTAAAATTTTTCCGTTAGCTTCATTTTTATTTGTGCCGTTATCCAGCATGTTGAAAGCATTTTTCGGATAAAAAACAAGAGGATAAGATCAGCATTATACTGTTATGTCGTTGACCTGGTCAAACCCTTAAGTTACATAACTAATATTCAAATCAAAACTTCAAAATAGATCAAATATCATTACTTGAAACTTATCGGATAAAAACAAAATAAAACTCTTCACACCTGATATGCGGCTACAGCATACAAGGAAGGATTTTTAAACTTTCAACTTCCAAACATAAAGACCCATGTGTGCGGTAATAAAACATCCAAAGAATATTAAACTTTTGAAATATTACACTAAAAATACAACAGTAAGATGGTCGATGGTCTGAATCATGTGCCGCTGTGAGGCTTGGCATGAAGACATAGGCAAGTACTTGAGTCTGAACAGACATCTCTGCTGAGATATGCCCCAATATGCTAGTGAAGATGCGTTTTAGCTCCATCGAAGTTTGGTTATGATGTTGGTGGAGGCTCATTGGGGCGCAAACGAAATCATACGTGCACGGAACCAAAAAAGAATAAAAAAGAAAGAGATCATATGTGCAGTTTTCCAGCTCTCCCAATATTGCCACATATTCTCCCAATAATACAGGCCTATTAATTTTAGTGTTCACAGTCTATAATCTATATGCTAGTAGCAAATAGCTGCTTTTAAACTTTAGCCAAAAGAACCAGAATTGACATCAGCAGCTGATATTGCATTGGATGTTACAGAATATCCGTACAAAGCACAAACATTAGGGTTCATCCAAACTGATTTTAAAGTATGTAACTTCCTCTTCGAGAATATCAAATTATAGATTACACCTTACTAATGATGTTTGGTTCTTTTCTCCTTCCTCTTATTTTTCTTATGCTTAGACTTATGTTTGGTCCTGCACTGCTTAGAACGTTCCTTTTCCAAGCTGCCAGTGTGAGATTTTTTAGCCTTTTTCCGCCTTTTTTCATGAAGCTCCTCTTCTTCAGAAGATTCATATGACTTCAATGATGAAGGCCTCTCTGGACCATATACAATATGAGGTTCCCTTACATCAGAACTAGCGCTACGCTCCCCGTCTGGGCAACGTGGAAGGTAAGGACCTGTCTCATCCATCCTGGGACCAACAGCACCTCTGCCTCGCTTGGTCCTGCCAAAATGGTGTTTTTTCAGTTAAAAAACGGACATATATGAGATTATACGAAGGCATGAATGCGCATGAAACACCAGAAAGCAGAAGAAAGAAATAACACCTTGAATATAGAAACTCCTGAAGCTCATCATCCTTTAAACCTTCTGGACAATGCTCGTATTCTCTTTTACTTGAGCATGAAGCAGAGGCACTGGTATTATTATCAACTATAGCATGTCTTCCTGTGCTTCTTGATGAGTTATCATCCTCACGGCTTCTGTCACCACTGCTTTTATCTCTCAACCTGCCTTTAACATGTTTATCCAGCTCTATTTCTTTCTGCCGCACTCGCCACATCTCATTTACTTCCACAGAGCGGTTTGCTAGTACAAAGCACCAAAAACATTCATAGTCAGTTAATATAGATAAACTAGTAGCTGAACACATAGACATCATGTTCGCCCTAAGAAACTATCCACAGAGGAGGATTTGACTGACTAACATTATTATGTAGTTTATTTCAAGTTTCAACAGATATGACATGGCTAGTACAAGTTTGCTCTACAAGTTTGCTCAAACTTTGATTCTACTAAATTTTTGAAAAGATCAAGGTATTAATGTGGCTAATGCTTATTATATATTAACATAAGTATGTGGTGTTCTGTTTAAAAAATGTTCACCTGAACTTCTTAATGCAATCATAGTAATCTTCTCTAAGACAAACCAGCTTTCACCAAACTGAAAAATTTGAAGTCAAGTCTATTTAATACAATCAGGAAGGGTTGAGCTGCAAACCAGAAATATAACTATCATTTCAAACACGCAGTTTGATAAAACTTCATGAAAAGCACATCATAATAGATAAGGTCATTTATAAGCAAGTGTTATTTTAAAATTAGCAATTAACAACTAACCTTGTTGTACCCCAAGTACAGTAGCGGTGAGAAAACGTGAATTTGGCCGACTCCGAACATTAGGCTGACGAAGGTAAGCAAGAACACCTTCCTTTTCAGACTGCCGCCTCAGTTCAGCAGCTTCCCTCATAAGAATAGCAGCTAGTCTATTTTCAGTCTCCAGATCCATTCAAGTGGCTGATCAAATTAAAGGGCGCAAACCAAAAGAGAGATTTAATTTATTGAATAAAGTAAACAAAAATAATATAACAAGTTCAGCGTGATACTTATTAAGTTCCCAAAGTTCTCATGAATCAAAATCAAGGTATAAAAGAAAAGAGTAGAGTAGGGTAAAAAAAAGCTCCAATAAAAATAATAAGGGAAGAAAAGAGCAACTGGTAGGGGCCTTAAGCAAGCATTATGTTCAAGCCAGTATCTAACTTACCTAGCCCTTCATTTATCTTTTTTTGGAGCTAGCTAACCATAGAGAGGATACCCCATCATTGAGAATTGGGCATGTAATGGGCAAAGCAATAAGGGTGAACTAATATATAGAGGGGGAAAGTATGAAGCAAAGATAAATAATTTTTAAATCTCTTAACCTCTTATGACTTATACCAATGCAAAATATTAATCAAAGAACCTTAAACCTTCTGGTTACTGCTACAAGTGCCATTCAGTCCTTTTACCTCACTCATATGCTTTTGCTTTGTGGAAAAAGGAGTAAAGAACCCTAATTCCTCCAGTTCAAACTGTGAATCCATAACTCAAAGGTTGTAGTATAGGCCATAATTATAAAAGATAGCACCCAAAATAATATTAATGTTGATCCCTCAAAGTTAGTGAGAAACTAAGATGAAAAGATGAATACAAAAATGAAGGAACTAAAATTCAAATCAATACCAAACGACCTAATCATAAAATGCAAAACCACAAATTTATGATCGAGTTAGCAGATCAACATTCTAGTCCTCCCAACACAATAGGGTTCCAACCGATCAACAAAAAAACTACTAAATTATACGCACAAAAATCATAAACCCCAGAAATCCTATCGTCTCGTTAAACAGTTCAAGGTTAAAAAGGTTGTTTTTTTTTTTTTTTTTACAAAAAAAAATTTGTAGATAAAAGGAATGACGGGCAGAATTAGGAACAAAGTTGAAATCTTTGCAGAACCAAAGAATTCGAAGGGAAAAATTAGGTACCTTGGTCGTATCTGTCGCCCGTGAAGCTCCGTTATTTTTTTTTTCTCTTTATTTTCTCTCTTTCTTTCTGCCGTCGTCTCTAATAACCCATCGCATCTGCTACTTTGATTCTTCCCATCCTAAGCAAGCTTCATGTATTTTTATTTTTTATTTTTTATTTTTTTAGATTCGGTTCGGACTACATTTTGGGTTTACCCAACTCGGTCGGAGATTAGATAATAGGTAAAACTATAGTAGTTGTTTTCTGCTGTCCCTCTTTTTTCTAATATAACCTTTTTTCCCTTCTTAACCTTTTTTTTGTTATCCAAAATATCCTTTTAATGGGTATACGGACCAACTCAGTCAGTTTAGGCCCAGCCCACATAAGTCCGCAATTAAACGGACCGGTCCGGGTTGTCCAATGAAACTAATGGGCCTGATTTATGTTGGCCTAAGTCTAGCTCTCCTAATTCAAGGATAAACGGGCTGGCATGTGGACTTAAATATTTTGTACACTTTTTTTATCATTTCTTTATATACAGTAATAAATAGAGGCAATAGGCATGTGAATGTCCTTTCTCTGTATAGTTTTTGCTAGTGGGATTAAAATAAATTGGGAAGTAGATCCATTCTTTTGTGGAAGTGCATATGCACCTTGGAATTAAAGGCATTGTCCCGCAAAGTAAAAAAAATTGAGCAAGCTAAATGACTTGGATAGAGGTGTTGTCGAGCAAGCTAAAAAAATACGATGTGCATACAATTACAAACTACAACAAAGAAAATTACGTTAAGTGAGCTTTTAGTGACTTGGATAAATACAAACAAAAGCCTTTCAAAATAAATGTCTCAGAGACCACAACTCTTGCAAACTAAATGACTCACATACAAATGTCTAAATGTCTCACAATACCAAGTAAATCAAATATTTAAAATCCATCAAACAAGTCTTGCAAATTAAATGTCTCAAATACAAATGTCTAAATGTCCCATAATACCAAGTACATCAAATATTTAAAATCCATCAAACAAGTCATCCATCAAATATTTAGTAATTCTCTAACCCTCCTATATTCAAAAAAAAAAAGAATGGAAGGTCATGCTCTATTATAGCCATGGATATCACGTCACTTACCACTTTAAAATCAACTTTTCTAACTCTTAATTTTCCATTATAATCAACCAAAAGTTTACCAACCTCAGTAATAGCAAAATCTTATGGCACTTTCTCACATTTGTTCGTGTGACGTATTAAAGTCGATGTTCCATATTTACTACCACCACTTACATATTCTGTCCCACAAGCCTTGCATCGAACCCTCTCTTTCCCATCACTACCCACATGATTTTTATCAAAATAGTTCCAGTCATAAGATGTGCAATTTCTAGACCTCTTGTTTGGGATTTTAGGTTTATCTTCTTTATGGTGAGAACTAATTTGGGGTGACTTTTCAAGTTCAGAACAATCGATGTAACACCCCAATTTTCACCCTTAGATTATAATATGTTAATCCTTGCTTATATATGTTCATATATGCTTGTTATTTTTGCTCTTGATGTATGGGTTCATGTTTGGGATAGTTTAACTTTTAGAAAGGGTCAATCCATTCGAGTCCAAGAAACCTATTTTACGGTTTTGTCCATATCTTGAGTTCTAGACGTCCAATTGAGGCGATCTTGGATGCATTGGAAAGCTTAGAGAATTATCCACAAATCTTATTTCAGGTGTCAGGGCCAAATTCGGCTTCTATAGTTTCGCGTCGCGAAGGGACATTCGCCTCGCGAACCCGACAACCAGATTCTTGCAGCTCTCTGGTTCGCCTCACGAACAGTTACTCGTTTCGCGAATCTGCTCGTAGCAGAAACGTGTTTTTGGGCTTCTAATCAACCCATAATGACCCTAACTCATATTTATACCATAAGACTCGACCTAAACCTATTTGCTAACTCGAAATACTCTTAGAAACTGCCTCTTCCTCTCCAAACTAGGATTCCTAAAACCTTTCCAAGGATTTTTGAAGGAAATTACACCGTTGTTCATCGTTCTTCATCGCCTTCGCTTGAAGAGCATCGCTGCCATCATAATCCCTCTTTCTTAATGCTACTCTTGAACCTTTTGGGGCTATGACCGTGAAATCAAGTGTCGTGAGATCGAGTGTTCGTGAGACGCAACCTTTTCCAGAACTTTTCTCTTCCTTTGTTCATTGTGATCGTCATACCAGGTATGGGGGGAGAAAGATGATTATATCATATGGGAATGTGAGAATGAGATTGAGGTGATTGGGGATTCCCATGATCCCCTTGTGCCTTGAGTGTTTTGTTGTTACCATTGTTGGAGCAATGGCTTGAATAATTGTGTGTTATAATTATCATATTGACTTTATTGTATGATTATACTATCATAAAGCGTGTATTTGTTGCTATAATGTTATAAATATGTATGCGTTACTATAAGTGTTATAGTGTTTGTAAATGTTATTATGATAATGTTGTGATGAGTTGTAATCATGAATTATATGACTATTGGTTTGGGATTATAATATGTGAATATTGAATTAAGGATGAGTGTATGTGAACTATGATTGTGACATTATTGAAATGTGATATATTGTTTATGTGTAAGACCCGGCTCTAAGAATCCCGTGATGGGTACTCATTTGTGGATGTTATGTGTGAGACCCAGCTCTAAGGAGCCTGTTTATGGGTACTCATTTGTGAATGTTTGTGTGAAACCCAGCTCTGCAAGGCCTGTTTATGGGACTCAGCTCGGAAGGGTCTGTTTATGGATCCAGCCATGAAATGACCTGTTTATGGGACCTAGCCCCTAGAGAGCCTGTTTATGGGTACTCAATTATGTGTGTTGTATGAGTCTGAGGGGACATTGTGCTTGTGATTGTAATGCGACATGTATGCAAAATATAATGAGATGATATGTTAAACTGTTGTGAGATGATTTGACTTGATTTACGAGAATGATTATATTATGTTTGCGGGTGTGTAGTACTTATACCTGTATGTATATATATGTATATATGTATATCTATGTGTATGCACTACCTTAATTTCCATTTTACTTCCACAATATATGTATATGAGTATGTCTTCTCAACCCTTTGTATTTGTGTCTTTTCTTGTGCAATGTATGATTTGTTCAGATGACTCTCAAGTGACTGAAGAGTAACACGTCGGAGCTTACGTGGAGTTGTTGATGCTTAGAGTATTAGTAATTAAATTCTTTTGATGTTGTTCTTTAGGCTTTGGATCATGTTATTTATTTCTTTATGGGTTTTTGTTTAGCTCTGATCCATGTGACATCGGGCTAGGGGATTATCTTGTTTAAACTATTCATTATTTATGCGAAACTTGTAAACGTTTTATGACAATATGCTTAATTTAATTGGATTTGAAGTTGAGTTTATGAATGGTGATACTCTTAACTATTGCGAAAATGTTTATCAATAGTAGAACTCGTATATTATCTTTTTTTCCGCAAATAATATTTTCGCAAATTAATATTTATATAATAAACGTATGTTGGGGTTAAGGGTGACACAATCGACATCGACATTAACATTTTCATTCACGGCAGAGGGACAGAAATACATAATTAATTAATCAAAGCTGAAAAAAAAAAAATTAACCCAAAGTAAAGCATGTAAGATTCACATAAAAAGCTTACCTATATTGGGACTATTTCATTAAAATTTATTCAAACCAATGAAACAATAACAAAAAATGTAATCTGATAAAAAATAGTAGCATACAGTAAGATAAAAAAAAGTGAAAAAACACATATTTTTCCCACAGAAAATACACCAACAGAGTTCTTCACAGAAAGCACAGAGCCACAATAACAAATCTGATCTGATTTTTAAGGGAAAGCACAAATCAAGGGAGCTTAAGTAGAGAGAAAGGATACATGAACCTGTTGACGAGCTAAGCGGTGGTTGTAACTCAACTCAGTGAACTCACACGAACCTGTTGTAGTCTTCACTGGACAGATTTATTTGATTAGTTATAAGGAGGGAAGAAATGAAATAATAACCAGATAAGAGGGGAAAGATTAAAGAGAAGAAACAAACCTGTTCTTCAATAGGACCCACAGCCAACGAGGGAGCTTCACGCGGTTACAGTCACAAAATCGTAGACTTTGCGAAAAAACAATCACAAGTCATGGACTCCAATTAAGAATGACAAACTTCAGTCGTAACAGGGACGAGTGTGATGGCGGACTGGTCTCGGGCTCTCGGCAACGAGGAGCTAAAAGCCTGGAGCTGCGATGGTCATGGATTGATTTGTCATTTGAGGGATGAGAGGAATATAGGATATGAGGATTAGAGGCATGATTGAATGAGGATTAGGTTTAGCCGTGCAAACCGAAATGGAATTGGAGGTTGTAACAGGTCAGTTGGCCCAATTTAATAGGGTTCAAAGGCATGCATGTATGTATACTAGTGGTTGTTACCCGTGGTATGCACATGGAAGTTTTCTTTTATGTGCATTCTTCGGTATCCCAAATAATTTTGATTTAAAAGTTATCCTGTTCTAATCAGAATCTGACATCTCAATTAAATGAGTCATATTAGTGAGTCCAATCAAATGATTCTCACCATCTGATTGGGTCACCTAGATATGATAAAGTTACACATGGGGTATCGCAGAATTCACCATTCTTTTAAGGTAAGAATTTTGATGAAAGACGAAATAATAGTACATTATTTCTTAAGAAGTAAACAACTATTATGTGAAGCATATATCTTATATATGGGTCAAAAAAACTTCCTTAGAAAAGAAAATATAAGTATAGATATATATTATTTGTTCATTAATTACACATAACAAAGAAATGCCTATCAATTTGTTATTTGAATTGGGATTCACAAAACAATATTTTGTCATGTTTCTTTTCTACTAGCTATTAAACACTATGAATTCGTCATCCTTCTGATGGATCATGATGCTAGTCATAGTTTTGTAGCTGTTGGTGTAGAGTTTTGGTATTGAAATATTATTATTTGATAATAATGGATCGGGCTTAGTTTGTTTGTTGGTTTGAAAGACCCATTAAAAAGTTTGATGGTATGTGTTGTTATGTGTGGTTCTCTTTCTTGGCCCAATCCGACCCGATTCCATCCCTAGAGGAAAGTACTATGTCATTGTTTAATTCAATTGGTTACCGTAGTACTGAACAAAATATAGAACAAAAAAACCTGTGATTTATTCAATAAACTTGTTCATATAATACTGATAAAATCTGAGGGCAATCCATCCCCCATAAAAAAAGCATAACTACAGAAAATATAAATATCAAACATATGGTTGAATTGTGAAAATAAATTCAGTTTAAAAATTCACACAAACAACTCAGATTCAAGTGTGTATACTAATATATCTAAAAATTAAATATTTGACATATTAAGCACCCATTTTATCAGTAATATTGTCCATGGTTATAGCACTATAGTAATCACTAACCACTATTGCATGCTAATGCAAGAGTGAAATTTTTTATTAAGAAACCAAACTCAAAATTAAATTAAATTTAATTAAAGTAAAGTGAAAAAAATATAATTTTTATTTCAAATTGGAATTAAAATATTTCAGTGTATACTAATATATTTAACAATTAAATATTTTTCAAATTAAGCAGCCATTTTATTAGTAATATTGGTTATAATTATAGCATTATAGTAAGCAATATTGCATGTACATGCTACTAATAACGATGATCCCCATATGTTATTTATTGACTTAGTGAAGCTAGAAGACACTTTTCTGAAGTTGGTTTTGACAACCAATTAGCAGTATAATCAACTAAAATTTTTCATATTGTAAGTTGTACTTAGTTTAAAGGCCAATAAAAGCATAAATGTTTTAATTTGACTGGTAAACCTATTACCACATACACAAATACATTAAGTGTTAAAAAATTTAAACCATTCTTAGATACTTGAGTAAAAGAACTACATATTGATATTGTCACCTTTGCAATGGTGCTTATTGATTCTGGTATGAAGCAACCTAGATGCGTACAGATTGAAGAATTCTATATAACTTTTTTGTGCTAAGAAAATAATTATAATAAAAAAATTGGCTGCATCAAAAATTTGTATATAACTTCAAAAACAGGTCTACTGATCCATTAATCATTACAGTAATGGTAGTACATCAAAAACATGTTTGTTTCCAAATTAAAATAAAACAGTCAGAGATAAAAGATCATCTACCAAACCAAAATCCAAGGTTCTTTATTTCAAAGAAATACAATAGACAAAACGAAGTTTACAATAAAAGCAACATGTTTGAAAAGATGTTTGATAGTTCAATATTTCTTTATTTTGAAATCCTTCTTCAAGACCTTGACTCGTGCACATTTATGAGGAACATCAAAATCCATTGCAGAAGATCTCCTAGCTTTGGTTAAATCATCCAAATCTGTAGCATCCACAAACTAATGAATCAGACCCTGAATATTGCAATCAATAAATCAATAAACAACATATACTATCCCCAAAAAGGATAGTGTATGGACCCGTGCGGAACGCAGGTAATTTTTATTTAAAAAAATGTTTGTAATCTTTAATCGAACTAAAAAAAATAATGGAAATTTTCATTTTGAAGTGAAATTACATTATATTTTGTTAATTGAAACATAAATATAAAAAATAATGATACTATATTTATAATTTGCTAATTAAGACATAAGTAGAGATTGAATAAAAATTGAATATATAAATTTCTAAACCTGAACTTAATCTCAAGATCAATAAGCAAGCTTGCATTAATATCTTTTTTGGTAGCATAGTGTGAGGCCAATTGAGTTATGAAAGTTGAAATCATAAAAAAAAAAAAAAAAAAAAAAAGCGAGCTTCTATCAATATCTTTTTGGGTAGCATGGTCCTTGGTCGTATTTAAATATTTAATATTTCAATAAATTTCTTATGTAAACAAATTTAATTACAGTTATATGTGCTAAATCAAGTATTGCATATAGGAGAGTCAGATTAAATAGTTAAGCGTTATCCACTTTACTTCATAAATTGATTCTTGTTACCTATATCTTTTATCACATGTATGGTTTGCATTTTCTAAGAAAAAAATTCACAATGATTTTGATAATAATATAACAAAATCACAAATTTTCTTGCTGCATGTGTTCTGTTTCAACTTTGATGGATGGTATTGATAGGCCACTCATGCGACTCATGAAACTAACAGCATAGAACAACACATGGAATTGGTGAGGGGATATATAAGTTGTGTAAGAATGTCATTTATATATAACTATATACTATATAAGTCAAGTGAACCCAATACTTCAATGATGGCACAAAACGTGTTATCTTATTAAGAGGTTGGGAGTCGTGGCATATGTGAGAAAAGATTCCAATATCAACAAAAAAACATCTACCATTGATGCTAACTTTCTTAAAAAACCCACGAATGAAAGATAAAACTTCGGATTGTTAAAGTAGTTGTGAGTAACAAATAACAGTAAATTTTTACTTATAGATAGAAAAATAGTGAGTGTGGTAATTTGTAAAAATGGAGAGCTAAAATAAATAAGCGAGATAGAAAGGCCAAGGGTTAGCCTTAATGAACCGAGTTGAGTTGCAGGTTTGAACTTGAAGTGATGTACATATATAATGTAGAACCAAATTAATGGCTAAGAGTCCGCCCTAATGTGTGAGGAAATGATGTAGAGAAACTGATTTGTCACACTGATTTTGCATTGTCAAAGATGTATAATAGTTACATTCACTATCTCTACAGTGGTCATTGAATTGCAGATATCCAACATGACTCATGAGTGAACATAAGAACAACTTCCTGCACACGTTTATTAAAAGAAAAAAGCCATAAAAAATCATCACTATCCTAACTAACAAATCATCGGTAACAGTATTTTGCCAATAAATAGATAGAAGTTGCACCGATGACTATTTGAGTGCTTGATTGAGTGATTTTGGATTCTTCTGTTCAAGCATGTGACTGCAACACAAAACATGAACATTTGTTAATACAATGCTTTTTGTTAGACTGTCTAGTAAAAGGCTGCCTTTCTTTTTCTTCACTGCATGTTTGAATATGCATTATATAAAAGTTTAATTTTAGCAATCTCTAATGGTATAAGATTTAGCATTATATAACAGTTTCATCAATTCAATAGCATTATCAAACAAAACCAATTCAGTATACTTAGATGTAGACTTGGGTTCAATCAATGCTATGATGTGGTGTGGAAAATAAAAAAGATGTTAGTGGCGTAAAGAGGTAGAAAATGTTTACTAACTTGTAATTCAGAACAAAATGGTGAAGGAAAACAGAGATTTCCAGCTTGGCAAGATCATCCAGAGACACAATCTAGTTCCTGCTCCAAATGGAAGGAATTCTCCGACCTTGTGTACCATCTATGAATGAACATAAACCAAAATACCAAATTAGATCATTCAGCTCCTATATAAGTAAAAACTACACATATTTGGCCACAAAGATTTTGCAATACATGATTATCTTAGCCAATGGCATGCAGTTTCTGTTGCTGTTAGGGTGACTGTTACCATTGTAGAATAAACACCTAAAAGAAGACCAACAATTAATGAATTAACCATGTATGTATATAAACTAACTAACTAAAAGATCGTGTCAACATATTAACTTGAAAGATGAGTGTTCTAACATTCTAATAGTTTAAAATGAAGTACACTACATTGGGACTGTGTGGAGTGATACTCTCCTAACACGTAGGAGCATCTATGTGGAAGACAGTAAAATATAATCTTATTCACTTCATGCTATAGTCAATGACATATTGTTTTGAATCCCTGTAAGATAAAATATATAGAATGAATTATCTCAGTTTTGTTACTTCTCCCTACAAATTAATTGCACTCTTAGAATTAACTTCACTTTTAATAAAATCAGAGTTAATTTTTTTTTGCATGAATACACCATTTCTTTAGTAAGTTGAACTTAATTCCAGAACACATCTAGAAATCATTCAAAGATCGAATTTCACCGTTATGGCTTATTTTAAAAGTTTCAAAAAATGAACTAAAAGTAAGCTATCAATAGAGATAAGGAGCACTAAAAAAGTATCATGGAAAAATTAAAATAAACTATTTTTCCCAGCTCAGATGGTGTAGGTGTAGTTCTTCCTAGTTCCTACTCCAATGCTTATGCTTAATACACTACAGTGCAACACCTTTTTAATTTCAATTTCTATCTAGATCCAAAATCCCATAGAAACTTGTAATATTTTGGTAATTTCTATGACATGACTGGCTACAGTGACATTTAAGAGATTTGACAAATTAATAATAATGAAGCAAAATGAAAGAAGTGAAATGTGAAGGGATTGGCAACAGAAAGTGATTTTAAAATTATGAAGAAAGTGAACTTCTATTAGCATAGTACATAGCAACCTACACACCTCTGTTTAACATGGAAGCACAACTATGAAGAACTAAGCCGAAAACTATCATTTTGTCGACCATCTTGTAAGTATGTGTATAAAACTAAGGAAATAAAGAATAACAAAACATTTCATCAGAATTAAGGACTACAAATCACCATGTTCTTCAGAAGGGAACTAAGGCATCTCTGCAAAGACAGGGCATGTAGTCATCTATCTATTACAAATTGAAATAAGGCTTTTAAACACCTGTAGTCCTCCTGCAATAACATCTCATGAAATATCTTACATGAACCAAAAATTTCTGCTTGATCCAAGAACCATGCATATAGAAGCTCCAATAAAAGATCAATGTTAAGCACATCAGTTTGAAAGAGGGGCAGAAGGAAGCAAGGCAAGATATATGGGCATTTCAGATTATGTTTCTCACCTTAGAGGGGCAGAGGGAAGCAAGCCAAGATATATGACAAATTTAGCCACCTGAAAGAAAATAATCACATTGCTCTTCTTAATTAGAGGATGTTCCTTTTCAATATCTTCACAAATTGATTGCATCAAAACTGATACATATTTGAATTGCAAGGAGACTACTTGCAAGGAGACTACTTCTAGCATTACAGTTGGAAATCCAAAAGAACATACCATTGTATCCCCCAGAAAGAAATTGCCCCCAAACTCTTGAAGCAATTCCAACATATTATCTGACAAGTCTTTGGACTCAAAAACCTCAGCAAAATATCTTGACAGCAAATTTAGAAATTAGAAACCAAAATTTAATCTAATCAAATCCAAGCGGTAAAATAAAAATGCAATCCATTTATATCCAGACAGTTGAGTAGCCAATTCGGTTGCCATTGTCATCCTTATGACTTTATTATGATAACATCAAGAAACTTTCATTAGTTTGTGGCTCGATTAAAAATAGAAGGAACCAATTCATCTATTGTTTTAAGAGAATGTAGAATGAATAAAAGGAAAGTTATTTTTTTTTCCCAAGAATCTCACCATGCTGCAACACTAACATAATGAAAATTCCACAACTATGCATTGATAACACCTTGGTGCCATGCTTTCCGGACCATTCGTGAAACATATGACCAGAAAGAGGACAACCCATTACTTCAAAAAGTGTGTATAGCAGGCACCACGTACCATACCCCAGGAACACCAACGATGTCCATATTCTATTGGTAGTGCTCACGACAACGCTCCATTGTCAAGTTGCCATTCTCTCATACCGTCAACATTGTCCAATAGTGAACCACTTCAATGGTAGTGGTAGTGATACGGACTTCCTGGAAAGAAAAGAAGAAGCATAAAATGATAATTTGGCATCTGCATACAAAAATCATCTATATAGGTTATACTTTAATTTTTCAAACATCATCTGTGAGAAAATGCTGATGGAATTATGTCAGATACCAACAAATATTTGGAGTTGGGAGTTTCAGTCCATGTTTTGCACTGCTGAGGTTTTCACAGTGCCTCGTTTTCAAGCACCGGGAAATCAACCCTCAAAGGCTCAAACCCATACAGTCGTGAAACCTAATCCTCACAACAACAAAACAAAAAATCCAATAATAAAATATCCAAACACAAGAATCAAACTGAACCATTCTAGGGTTCCATTTAGTGGGAGATATGGAAGTGAAACAAAGAAAATAGCCTTGGTCAATTTAAAAGCACCAATCTGCTATTTTGTCAATTTTTTATATATTTATTATCGAGCTCAGTGAATAAATCAAATACAAAACCAGAAGAAACCCAATATTGCAAGAACGGACCAGAAGATGCAAGAACGAAATTCAGCAAAATAGGGCAAAAAGAATTGCACAACAGACTGGTATTTAATATACATCTTGAATAATGCTAAAAGGATCCTTCACAACAAGAGGTATGATTCCAGAAGATCTTTGATCACCCTGCAAATATGAACTTATGAGCAAGAGGTGTAATATGAACTTGTGAGCTTATGAATAGATAATGATATAATGTCACACTAACCAATCCAAATTCATAGTTTGACACTATCAACAATTGTCAGCAGGCTGGTAGCATCAAAAAGTAATGTGCACAACAAAAGAAATTAACTTCTTCAGCAAGCTAGTTAAATCCAGAAGAAGACAGCATGATGCTTTCAGCTATAAATGAACTTAATTCTAAAGTAGCAAAAATAAAACACTTTTAAGTAGTTTTTGCTTTCAACAGCAAGTGATTTGGCAAAATAGTGAGCTTGTGTATAGGACGAGAAGGTTCAAAATGCAGAAACAATAAGCTATGCAGCGGCTGATAATAAAAATTTATTTATAGAGCAGAAAATGGCAAATAACAGGGAAAGAGTGAGAACCTTCATCAAGGAGAAACAACTTGCCGATGAGATGGAGAAACTTGCAAAGGTGGAAAACAAAGTACAGAAGCTATGAACATTTCCCGGTTGTGAAAATGCCAAAAGGCTATCGTACTATTTCAACTACTCCCTGCTCTACCATAACGTTCCGGAAAGAAAGTGTAATGCAGAGAAGAAAAGTGGCTTTATGTCCACTCAAGATAATCTTTCTGGAAGAACACGGTAGCTTTGCTCCCATTTTTTTTCGCGAAGTGAAAAATGTAAAAAAAAAAAAAAAATTATACAAAAATATAAGTGAAGAAAAAATAAACCTCATTTCTTTGATTCTGGGCAAGGAAAAAAAGCCGCATTCTGAAACCAAAATCAAACTATGCATTATAAAAGCCAGACCATCAGCGTTGTTCATCAACAAAAATCTAAGAAGAAAACGTTGTCGTCGACCACAATACTCACTTCCAAATCGTGATTACCCTAGCCTGGATCACAAAGCCCATAAAATCCCTCAACATCTTAGAGAGAAAAAATATTGAAAAAGTTAGTGTTACTGCGTAAAAAAGGAATGTGGGACTGACTCAGCCGAATAACACAATGAATTTACTATGAATAGATACTGGGTTCCTAAACTATTACAGAAAGTGTCTGATCGAAGGGTGAACACATGATAAATTGAAGAAAACAAGATAATGATAAAAGCCAAGACTAATTTGAAAAATAATAAGCAAGATTGTAAAGAAAAAAAACAAGGCTAAAACAAAAGTATGTTAAGACAAATGAGCATATAAAAGCTTGTTTTTCCAATTGCTTGTGTGTTTCTACAATGGATTACAATGAGTATTTATCGGCAAATCTTAATCCTATATCTGTGTAACTACCCAAGTTTAACACCATGATCCCCTTAATGCTTAAGCTACCCTTGTTGCAACGACTATTCCTTAAGGAAACTTAATCCTATTTTTCAGGCACGTCTCTTGGCAATTGCTAACAACTTCATCTTCGATTAACACTTTTTCCTCAGCTTTCGGCGCATAATCTCTTTACCCATATTCTTAGGAACCATTACTATCTTATTACAAGCCAATCTTCCAAATCTCACTTGCTCATGAACTCTGTTTCTCACAAGGCCTTTTTAAAGTAATAGCCCAGCCCAATAAATGTGTAAGCCCAACTACTCTTTTCCCCGGCTATTCCTCAGCTGATCAGCTATTAGCCGTTCTTGGCCATTAACTAGAAAATCAAAAGTCCAGCCCAACGATTATGTTAGCCGAATCTTCGTCATAACAGTTATGCTTTTCCTCCAGCTATTCTTCAACTACTTAACGATCAATTGTGTTCGGTCATCAGTCAAATTTGTTTTATTTTTTAATATAACAATTGCCCCCTTGCATCTTTTAACTGACTGAAAAGAAGTTGAAACGATACATTTATTACCTAAATCATTAAACTCACTAATCCCAATTAGATAACAATTGCACCTCTTTAGAGTAATAAATTTTAACTACTTATCTTCCAACGGTAACACTCCAACGGCAAGTTTACTTTACCCTTTGAAACTATAACTAGCCGAACCTCTTACCAATTGGCCATTTTTACTTTCTGCTTCTGCCACTTCTTTCTTTTCTGCAAAACTTCACCCCTCTTAATCATGTCTTCTGGTTCCGATTCCCAAAACCAAGCTCATTCTTACGGTGATGCTTCCTCATCGTCTTTCCCAATTTCTTCTGACCATACTCTTTAGTCCATGGAACAAAATCAAGATTTTGAAACAACCATTCTTGCTCCCATTATGGACTCTTATACCATTACCCCTCGCTCTTCTGACATCTATGAGGGTAAGATACATCTTGACCATCATTTGTATCCTGATCACTTTGAACTTCCTATCACGGCTCCCTGGTATTCCATAAATAAATGTCCCAACGACCTTCGCACTTGGCCACATCCCACAACTCAATATACAGAATGGCTAAAGCGAATTGCAGCGAGCCGAGGTGAACTTTGGAAAGAATGGGGAATACATGACATAATCATGTTATCGCAACATGACATCCCGCTCAACCTTGAACTAATATTTGGTTTTCTTGGATTTTGGTCCACTTCCATCAATGACTTCATTCTTCCATTTGGTATTGTGAGTCCCACTTTGCTGGATGTAGCCACAATCACTGGCCTTCCAATAACTGGAGATGAGGTACCTTCTCTGCATGCTATGTCTTTTCCAGCCCTAAAAATTCAATTTTCAAAAACCCTAGCGTCATATTCAAACTTTATTTCAGCTAACGCCAAGTCTTCCAAACAAGTTTCCGATAATGAAAACCAAGCCTTTTTACTATATTGGTTATGCAAATACTTTGTCTGTTCTAGTTCAGTAGCCATTGTTCTAGAACTCTCCCACTATGTCTCTCTGATTACCTTAGGCAGGCGTCTATCTCTTGTTTCTCTTTTTCTGTCCCTGCTTTACAGGGGTCTTTCTACTATGGTAACTAGGCTTCAAAGAAATGAAAAGCTAGACAACATTGTAGGTCCCCTGTGGTTCCTTCAACTATAGATAATCCTTTATTTTCCTGAATTCATTCCTCTGTCCCATAAAAATTTGCCTCTTTCCTCATCGGCTCCAATTCCTTTTGGCAAATTCTTGCAAACCATTCCAACAACAAAGCAATCAGCTTTTGACTTTGTTTCAGAGCTGTTTATTTCGACTCGTCATGCCAAGGAATTCTTTCCTTTAGCCGACAAGCCCCTTACCCTTCGCTGGGCAAAAAATACTGCTACCCATACACACGACCCCCAACTGACCAATGACCTCACATTTAACTGGGGCAGTGTTTTGACTGCAAGAGACTTAATGTGTGGTTAAAGCCTTCTTCTCGTTACAATAAAACTTCGGCTGAATTTTATTGCCCACAAATACTAGCTCAGCAATTTGGGCTCATTCAAAACATCCCTCTATCTTACCAATCAATGGCAATAGCTTTTGCCAAGCCTACTTTGTCTGACAAAGATTTTATATTCCTGATAAAATTAAACACCCAAAAGATGAATGCTTTTGAATTCATCCCTTTTCGGCAACAACCTGGAGAGTCTTCAGCTTTTATCAACTAGTGGCCCTCTGTGTCAAATAAAATCTTTTCTGCTCCTTCTTCAAGCTATCTTGCTCGGCTTGTCATAGGAGGTACCATGGACCAACCTACCCACAACGCTCCACCTCTTTCTATTAGGAGACCCACAACATCTAGAAGTGTTGCCCAAACTTCAGCTGCAGGTAATTATCATTCTTTCCTAGGTTGCGCAATTGTTCATTTTCTCTTTTTAACTTTCCTTTATATCTCAGGAGTTTCTCAAGAAGTTGCCATTGATGTTGAAACTTCAGAAAACACTCCTGTTCAGACCTCTACTCGCTCCTTAACTACCAAGAAAGTTACTCGGCAAACAGGTTTTATTATAAGGGAAACTCCTCTAGCTCCTCAGCAACCAACAAGGAAGAAAAGAAAACTTAAAAAGGTCCCTTCCTTTTCTGATTATCCTTCGATTATATAACAACTTCTTTCGCCTAACTGTCTACTTTGACAGCCATTTTCGCAATCAGCCGAAGTTGTCCGTGAATCTATTCCACCAAGTACTTCTCCCATTGGGGAACCAACTATTCAAGTAAACTTTCTGTCTTTTCATTATCCACCAATTTTTTGTTGTTGGTATATTTACTATCATAATAATAATTCTTAGTTCCAGGAGAAAGCATCTATCCATTCAACTCCCCACCAAGAATCATCAGTCGAACTTGCCATGCTAAGTCCTTCTCATACCTCTATCTCATAAGAGGATTTGATGCGATACTTCTCATCTCCTCTTCCTCAAGCATTAGTAGCTCCTGATTCATCTCCCGTCAACCATCATGCTGCTTTTGTCGAGGAACAACTTAATGGTGACATCCCAGCTGAAGAAAAAACCATCACTGCCCTATGCTTGTCACTGTTAAAGCTTGCTAAGGTGGCCAACAACACAAACACTCAACAAGATACTTTTAATCATACGGTCGCCCAAGTTGGGGATATGTTCTTCACCTATAAGGCTAGCAAAGAAAGATATGAAGCTGCTGAGAAAGACTTAACCTGGCTACAAGAACTCCAGAACCAAAAAATCCAATACCAAACTTCTTTTTAGATGGTGGAGGCTGATTGCCAGCAAAATCTAGCTAAGCAAAGTAGAGTGACTCAAAGACTAGCGGAGCTTAATGCTGATCTGGAGAGAATCCAAAGACAAATTGAAGATCTCCAACCCCACTTAGATACAGTATCCAAGAATGTCCATGCAAGCACTGGAGTGAAGCTTCAACTATATCGGCAATCAACTTCTTTGGATGGGGAGATTGTTTACTTAATGCAACAGAAGGACGCCCGAGAAAAAGATCTAAACAAAGGCAAGCAAGGACTTCAATCAGCTAAAGAATCCTAGGCCAGTTTAGACGATCTTTTGGCTAATATGAAGAAAGAAGTAACAAACCCTTCAGCCGAGACAACAATTACTCAACTTGAAGGAGAAGCTGCTCTTGTTCCCTCGCCTGCTCATCCTTCGGTTGAAAATTCTGATGCTTATGCATCTCCATCCAAGACTCTTACCTCGACTAGTTCAATTCTTCCTTCTAACCCTGAAACTGAAGCTGAGCCTGTGAACAAAATTTTCCTCGCTATTGGTTATGAATCTATTCCTGCTGAAGCACTTATTCAAGAAACAATTCCAGAAGCACCCATCTTGGCTCCTGCTATTTCGGTTGCTGAAACTGCTTCTGAAACTCCATTAGCTACGGAGTAGTTTTATAGGGTATTGTTTGCTAGATGGTTGGCTTGTAACCGTCGTTTTTTGGACAAATATGAATTTCCTTCTCAAATAGAAGGATAATATTCCTTTAAGTATTTTTTATTTATACTTCTATTCAATTCTTCTCCATGCATGCTTACTAACCGATACGCCCCATTTGGAATTACTTGACTAATTATAAAAAGACCTTCCCAATTTGGCGACCATTTTCCAAATCTGGGATCTTTGATCCCTATTGGCAATATGGCTTTCCATACTAGATCCCCTTCCATAAATTTTTTAACTTGGACGTGTTTGTTATATGCTTGAGCCACTTTTTCTTTATTAAGCCTAATGTTTTCCAAAACCACAAGCTTGTCTTCATCGGCTGACTCTAGTTCCATGAACATAGCCTGCTGATATTGATCTAGAGTCAAACAATGTTGCTTGGCTACCCGAAGTGATTTTACATTAATTTCGAGAGGCAATACTACATCTTGACCATAAGTTAACCCATAAGGGGTGAACCCTGTCGCGGTAGACTTAGAATTTCTATAAGCCCATAATACCTCAGCCAACGCCTCATGCCACCGTTTTGGTTTATCCTCTACTGTCTTCTTGATTAATCCAATCAAGATCTTATTAGTTGCCTCAGCTTGACCATTGGCTTGTGCATAATAAGGAGAAGAATGTACTAGCTTTATACCATATTCTTGTGCGAAAGCAACTATTTTATCTCCCGTAAACATAGTACCCTGATCTGTAGTGATTGTCTCTGGGATACCCAACCGATAAATGATTTGATTTTTTATAAATTTGATCACATCTGTCTATGTGACATTAATCATCGGCTGAGCTTCCACCCATTTAGTGAAATAATTAATGGCTACTATGATGAAAGTATGCCTTTTAGAAGAAGTAGGGTATATTTTTCCAATAAGGTCCATTGCCCATCCTCTGAATGGACAAGGCTTGACAATTGAATGCAATTCCTCGACTGGGATCTTTCTCAAAGGTCCTTGTTTTTGACATTCTTCACATCCTTTGGTACAAGCATAACAATCTGCATTGATGGTCGGCCAATAATACCCATGCCTATGTATTAGCCAACGCATTACAGGTCCTGCTCTATGAGAACCACATATGCATTCATGAACTTCCCCCATTAGCCTTAAAGCTTCTGCTCTACTTGGACATTTCAGCAAAATTTCTTCCACTCCCCTTTTATGTAATTCATCATCAACCAAAGCATATTTCAGAGCCCTTTGCCTCAGTTTGAATGTTGAAGGAGACGAAGGATCACGCAAATAGTCCATAATCTCTGTTCTCTAGTCATCGACTAAATCGATGTTGCTTACTAGTATCTTGCCCACCAGAAGCTTGTTGAGCTAATTAATTAGCTTCTCCATTCTCTTCCCTTGGTATATGCATTATTACAACATCGGTAAATAATTTCAATAAACTACTAGCTGTTTCGTAATATCCCAATAAATTTGGGTTGCTGCACTTATAATCTCCCGCTAGTTATCTGATTACCAATTGAGAATCCCCATGACCTGTATATATTTAGCCTTCATGAAAACCAATATCCTTAACCCTAGAATTAATGCCTCATATTCGGTTTGGTTGTTGGAACAACCTAACTCCAACTGATGTATGAACTTCTAGCTTTTTCATGTAGGACTAGTTATTGTTATTCCTGCCCCAACTCCTTTGCTAGTCCTGGATCCATCAAACGATAATATCCAAGGTTTAAGATTAATGTAATCGTCTGTTTTGGCTAACGGATCCAAAACATCAATGCAGGGATGTTGAGCCAAAAAAATCTGCTAACGCTTGCCCTTTAACTGCCCTTAAAAGTACATATTTTAGCGCAAAAGCACTCAATTTAATAGCCCATTTCGTTAACCTTCCTTGCAAAACTGGCCTATTAAGTAAACACCTTATAATATCAATCTTACACATCACCAAGATTTCCCTGGGTAAGAGGTAATATTCTAACTTAGTGTAACCATGATAGAGCGATAAGCACAACTTTTCTATTGGGGTATACCTTGTTTTAGCATCATTTAACAATCGGCTAAGATAATAAATAGCTCTCTCGATTCCATCCTCGGCATCCTGGCTAATAGGCAACCGATTGACTCCTGAGCTACCGATATGTATAGCTTCAAGGGTTTTCCTAATTGCGGTGGTACCAGCACGGGAGGGCTAGCTAAACACTGTTTTATTTGCTCGAATGCTAACTGTTGTTCTTCCCCCCATATCATTTCTTCAGCATCTTTTAATTTTAACAAAGGGGAAAAAGCTTTTAGCTTGCATGCTGAATTAGCAATAAATCTTCTTAAAAAATTAATCTTGCCAATTAGACTTTGCAACTCCTTCTTATTTCTAAGGGGTCTAGCTTCTAGCATGGCCTTGGCCTTGTTCTTATCAATTTCTATACCATCTTTGTGAACTAAAAAACCCAGAAAGTTTCCAGTTGACACTTCAAATGCACATTTAGCCGGATTCATTTTTAAATTATGAAATCGTATTTTCTGCAAAGCCTGCTCTAAATCGGCTAAATGTTTATCAAAACTATAGGATTTTACCACTACATCATCAATATATACTTCCATATTTTTTCCAATCAACTCATGGAAAATCGCATTCATAGCTCTTTGGTACATGGCACTTGCATTTTTCAATCCAAACGGCATAACAAGCCATTCGAATATCCCAATGGCACCAGGACACCTAAAAGCATTTTTATGGACATCCGTTTTAGCAATATAGATTTGGTTATATCCAAAATACCCATCCATTAATGTTAAAATGCCATGATTGGCTATAGAATCAACAAGCATATCAGCTATCGGCATTACATACTCATCTTTCGGAGTGGCAAGATTCAAATTCCTACAATCAATACAAATTCTAACCTGTCCACTTTTCTTTATTACAGGCACGATATTCGACAGTCATTCTACATACCTAGCTGAACGAATAAAGCCAGCCTTAAGTAGCCGTTCCATCTCTTCCTTAATTTTAGGTAATAATTCTGGATTGAACCTTCGAGCAGCTTGCTTGTAAGGCTTAAAACCTTTTTTTATCAGAAATCGGTGCTCCACCAATTCCCGGGAGAGACCAGGCATTTCATGGTAATCCCATGCAAAGCAATCCTTGTATTTCTTAATAAGCTCAATAATCCGATTCTTTTCATCTTCACCTAACAAGCTACTCATCCAAGTCATCCTCGACTCCTCTTCTGATCCTAGATTGACATCAAGTAATGGATCTTGTGCTTCAAAGGTAGGAACTTAACAACTTCGTCCTCCATTTCCAACGGCATAGCCTCTCCAACTGTAACACCCCGATTTTCGAATTAAACAGTATTTACGAGTTTGTATTTTATTGGAAAGTTTAGAGAGTGAAATAAGATAATCTGAGACCATAGTCAAGCTTTACGCTATCGTAGGAAGCTATGGTTAAGTTTTGGTCAAAAACTCAGATGGAGCCCGATCTGCGTTTTTCATTGACAGTAGCATTTTAGTATTTTACTACTATCAAGACCTAATTTTGAATCATGAACAAAACAGTTAGGTTTTAAATAAAATTGCGAACTATATCGACGATTTTGAAAAAAATTCAAAATATATAAGTTCTCACGATTTTATTGGGCGAAAACCTAAATCAGGTGAACAATGGAGCTGAATACGGGATTTACCGGGACCCGGTACGGATAAGGTTGAAGTCACATCACCTAGGAAGGTGTGCCATGATTCATCAGTGTAATGATTACGTTTAGAAAATATCTGGACGCGAAAAGACCAAAATGCCCCTGACCTTTTCCATAATTACCATTTGCCCTAGGATGAAAAGACCGTTTTGCCCCTGCGAATTTATGAAATGACCCTGTGACTCACCAATGTCATCATTACTTCTAGAAAATTTCTAGATATTTATAGGGGAAATGACAATTATGCCCTTGATCTTTTAAGGAAATTACCAAAATGTCCTAAGCTTCAGTACAAGTTTGCCATTGAGACAAAATAAAATCTCACCTTCACTCTCTCTCTAGGCCACATGGCCCTCTCTCCTTCTCTCTCTTCTCTCACTTTGTTCTTCAAGTTCTTCAAAGTTCTTCATTTCCTTCAACCATTTCTTCACTTTGATCTTGAAAAAGTTGAAGTTTTTGGTGAAATCAAGTTGTTTTTCTCTTAAGGATTAGCATCAAGGAGGTATAAACTCCATCCTAACTTTCTTAATCTCTCTATTTCATCTTTTGAATCTCTTGATTCATGAAGATCCAACTTTGATTCATAACTTTGAAAATTCATAGAAAAGTGTAGAAAAATCCTTTTAATGTCAAACCAATTTCTATAATCTAGTTTCATCATTCTCTTTCATTATCCAAGAGCATGAAATCAAATAAGTTTTCTAGCCATTTCTTCTTAAAGTGGCCGAATCACCTAGCTTGAAAAAGGTTGAGTTTTTCATTCAAGTTTTGAGTAATAAGACTTACTCTAGTGTTATGTATACTTGAGGATCATTGATCCAAGAGTTGGAAACCAAATGAGCTTCCAAGCTCATATGAGTTTTCTTGGCCGAAACCTCCATGTGTTGGTGGATGGGATTTTTGTTCAAGTTTTGGTGTAATAGGCTTTGATCTAGCCTTACCACACCTAGTAAGGATGGAATCCAAAAGATAGGAATTTTTGGACGTCCTTAGCTATTTTTATAGCTCCATGGCCGAATCCTATATAGGTAGGAATAGGAAAATTTGTGTTACGTAATATTGATGATTGGATTGATTATGTGTGTGTAGTTGTGGTTGAGTAATCGGACAAGGAATCGGAAGAATTCGCGGGCCGATCGGACAACTTTTGCTCGGAGGATAACTTCAACGGGTAAGGGGAGTTTGCCTGAGGGATTTTTCGATAACTATATGTTATCCGTGATTGATTTTTGTAGCTCTGTTTGAGCTTCGTTGTGATTGTAATAATGGTTTATGCTTTAGTATGCTTTAGCATATGTTTATGATGATGTTGATTGGATGAAAAATATTTTCATGTATGTTGAAAAACCATACTTTGATCTCTAGATCAAGTAAGGATTTTTATGGTTGATTATGATGCAATGATGTATAATTGTTGTTTATCATAATATTGTGAGCATTTTGAGCTATGACTTGACAAGTTGGTGAAGCAAAATCTTCACATCCCATTGAGGGAGCATTCGGCCTTAGTCATAAAAGTCAAAAAGAAAAGGAAGAACATGAGTTGTTCTTAAGCATTCAAAGTTTTTGAAGTAAGAAAGTGTTTTAATAACATATGTTTCAAGAAAAACAATAAGTGGTTTTGATCCAAAGATCAAATGGAGTTTCACTATTCAAGTGATACTAAGGTGAAAATTATCTTTTACTTTAGCCATAGGTCATCTATTTAAATTAAGTGTTTTAAAAGGAGAAAAGTAATGAAAGTGATTTCATGGAAGTAAAGTAATATGAAAGTTACTTTAGAATTAAGACAACATTCCATTTTCAAATATAAAGAGGACTTTGTCCTTAAGTGTTAATTAAAGGAACCATAGTTAGAAAGTTGAATAAAGATTACATTTCCATTACACTAACTTAGATCATGGTTTTGCATTAAGCTAGTAAGGAAAATCCTTTTCAATATAGTTAAGGTATTTTACCTTAATCAAAGTAACAAAGTTCTTTCAAGTCATGAGTTTTCAATCAAAAAGGATTTGGTTTATCAAGGGAGTTTTGAACTCTAAATCGTAAAAGTTTTACGTGTGAAAACCTAAGTTAAAGTAATTAACTTAGAGTTGAAGACAAGAGGTAATTAAGTATAGTATATGGTGGAACAAGACCATGCACTATACCGTTGATGACTTAGTTCATCAATGATTTCATAAGACTTAAGTGAAGCAATACTTATTTCCTTAATTGAAAATCAAGGAGTTAATATCTTAGAAAGGATCAAAGACTTATCTAAGAGGATTCTCAATCCTTCTTCATAATACTTAGGACTTGAGATGTGATTAATAAGACATAAACACAAACACGAAACGTTTTGGGTTTTGAAACAGTAGTTCGATAATGGACCAGAGGTCCGGATCCAAGAAAAATCGTTCGATTGTTTCAGTCTTGTAATGATCGAGATGAGAGAGATCTTGAGGCTGTGCTGGTATGAGACTGTATAGTTGAAGGAATCCTGAGGCTGTGCAGGTATGGGACTGTATAGTTGAAGGAATCCTGAGGCTGTGCAGGTATGGGACTGTACAGTTGAAGGAATGCTATAAGAATTGATTGGTACTACCTATACCAGCAATATTTATCTTCTTTTCGGAAGCCCAGAACATAAGAACTCCATAGTTAAGCGTGCTTGACTTGGAGAATTTGTAGGATGGGTGACCTTTTGGGAAGTTTCCCAGAAAGCGTGTGAGTGAGGACAAAGCATGCTAAAAAGACCCATGTTGGTTTGTGGGGACAGTCGACAATTCTGAAAGCAGTCCGGATCATTCCAAAGGAATCACGAGATATTTATCCGGTGGATAAAAGTTTTGTAAAACAAAGACACGTATAGTTCCTAAGGAAGAGAACCTTAGTGAACCTTGAGGTTTATTCGGTGGATAGACATTGATTTATCGCATCCGCTTTGTGTGTAAGCATTGGCATTTCATTGCATGAGTTTGTAAGGCCTTGAGCCTAGGAGTTGAGCTTACACCTAGATGCTGGTGCGAATCTTATGGTGGCGATCTTAAATGGTCTTTAGTGGTATCAGGGTTGGAAGGGCTGACATTTGACCAGTTGGTGATTCTTCTGTGTCGTGGCGAATCCAAGCAATACACTGATATCCTCTACTAGATGCCGTACTTTTCATATTTGGTCGAGAGTGTTTCCGTAAATCCAGATACCTACACGTTACGAATGTTGTAGCATCTTGCTCATGGCTGGCAATAACCGGACCATGTCCTCCCATTCACTCTCTCCGACTTTTTGTTAGCTCCATAGAGTAGGGGTCAGAGTTTACCCTTGTGGCATATGGCATTGAGTCATGTACATCACATTGCATTGCATGACTGTTGATGATTACATTTACTTATTGTACATCACTATTCTGCTTTCAAAGATGTCTTATGCTGCTACTTGAATAATATGATATATTGCGATTTATGGTATGCATGTTGAACATGTTATTACTTGGTGTATTGCCCTGTGTTACTTCTACTATTGTGTTGTGTTGATACTACATATGTTCATATGCTGTTTGATGTGTTGTGCATGTAGTTATCGTGTTTAAATCTATATATTGGTTACTCACCCTTGCCTGTACATGTTGGACACCCTGTTGTGTTTTTGGATATGTGTACAGATACTTCTCAACGATTATTTGGGTCACTTCGGGACCCTATGGCTTGCGCTCCTCGATGCCGACGACGAAGATGTGTGGACTATCAACGACGAGGCCCAGTCTTGTTGGTACGATGCATACTAGGTAGTGGGCTCTATTGTCCGTAGAGTTCTTTTATCAAACCAGCTCTTAGGATTTTAATATATAATGTTGAGAAAGTCGGTATATATGATTTGACAACCATTGTATGGTTTGGAACTTCAGAATGGAAAACAATTTCAGGAAAACTTATATGCGATGGTTTAGGGTTTATGAATAAACTCAGTTTACGTGTGTTGTTAAGTATAATGTGATTTTATTATTGTGATGTGTGAATTACTTTTCTGAAGTATTATGCCGAAAATTTTTACACCCGAGTTTTTCAACTTAATGTAAATTATCCTTTTCCGAAAGCAACCAGCAATTCTCTTTAAATTTAATTCCGCACGTGTTATTTACGTAATGCCCAAGGGGGATGTTACACCAACCCTTTGTTCTGTCACCAGGGATGTTAGCTGATGTCTGAGGTCTGCTATCACTAGGGGAGCACTATTCATTGATTACCAATTGGGGAAGCCATAAGTCGGCCTGTATCTTCACATTAAAACCATCTGCGGTCAGGTTACAGGATTCCCATGACCCCTCTTCATATTCTTATGGAGCTAAGATGGGCTCTAGCCGAGGAGAGTAGAAAATAACTTCAGCCATCTTTACATCAGCTGTAAATGGGTTCTTATTAGCTGTCACTGACTCCACCTTATCTCCATCCCAAAACATCAACATTTGATGAAGAGTGGAAGGTACACACTGGCTAGTATGAATCCAATCCCTTCCTAATAACACAGAGTAAGTCACTTTGGCATCAACCACGAAGAAGGCAGAACTCAGGGTCTTGCTTCCCACGGTAATATCGGCTACCAAAATACCCAATGCACCTGTGGACTCACCAGTAAAGTTTGTCATCTTCATGTTGGTAGGTACTAGGTCTTGCTTGGACTTTCCCAACTTTTTCATGGTGCTCGAGGGCATCATATTCAACACAGCACCTCCATCTACCAAAACTCGGGTAATCACTTTGCCATTAACCTGGGCTCGGATATATAGTGGTTTGAGATGTTTTATCATCCCCATGGATGGTTTTGGAAACTCCATTTTATTTTCTTCTGGTACAGGGGTCAATACAGCCCATTCAACTTCCTAAATAAACACATCTACCTCCAACTGTTCTAGCTGTTCTTCATAAGCTAAGAATTCACTTGGAATGAGTTCTACCATATTTGCTTCGGCTGATACCTGTTCTTCCACTTCACTTAATATTGAATTCAAGACAGAATCTGAAGAAACCGGTTTGAAACACAAGAAGGGGGTTGAATTGTGTATCTGAAGATTTTAAAATCTTTTCGTAAGCAGATAATAATTTTCGCAAGGTTGGACGCTAAAACGATTAAAAGCAAAGAGAGCTCTTCCAAACACCAAGTTGGACGCTAACTTAGTTAAGATAAGAAAACAGCGTAGGAAAAAGCAATTCAATCCATGTTAGTTAGTTAGATAATAAACTAAAGTAAGGGTAAGGGAGAGGAAAGAACACCGATATATTATCCTGGTTCACTCTTCACCAAAGAGCTACGTCCAGTCCTCTCTACTTGAGAGCTTTATCCACTATAACAAAAACCCTTTATTACAAAGTATTCAACACCTCTTCAGGCAGTATTCTCAACCTCTTCAGGTTCTCTAAGTATTCTTTTACAGACAAGCCTCTTCAGGCTCAACCAAACTAAGGTTGTGAAAAGAGTTTGTTCTACTAACTCACTAAATGTGAGAATTCGAAACTAAAGCTTAGACTCTTAAAAACTATACACAGAGAGTGATATGAAAATGAGGATCAGAGTAGCTTTGCTAGCTTTGCAAGCTTGAGATTTTCTCTTTGATTGCTTGAGCAGATGTTTGCTTGTTTCTCTTGAAAGATTTTGAATCGCTGAGTATTGCTTCACTTGTATTTTTGCTCAAGTTCGGTCACCTTGCATCTTCAAGGGATGGAGGTATATATAGCCTTTTGTCTTTGAACAAACTTCAGTCTTCAACGGATGGAAAAGGATTCGTTCTAATGAGCATTGAATGCATTGATCCGTTGAGTCTGATAGCTTCTGAAGTTTCTGATCAGCAGGATAGACTATAAGGATGATAGCTAAAAGTGGTGCTGACATATCCTCTATGTAGAACGGAAGTTGCCTTTTGTTTTTCCAAAAGAAGAAGGTCAACTTCTTTAAGTGTCAGAGACATTCTGGCTTATGCTTTTACGTTTGAACGAATATTACAAAGAATGTTTTGTCCCAAGCATATAAGCCTTTTACAGGGAATAATAAATTCAAATATTTTTACAAGGTATTCGCGCTTAAAATATAAAAGCACTATTGGACTAGCTATTACAAAAGTAACCGAAAGAGTCTTTGGACTCATAGTTCTATTTATTACCGTCCAGTCTGAGTAAGACGTAAACCACGTTCAAAGGTTGGACGAGATAAAGTCTTTGGACTCAAATAAGTTTTATCCTGCACACTTAATATAAAACGTTAGTCCATAAGAAATCTTTGTTTTTCTTAAATTAGCCCTTTGTTAACATCAAAACTTAAGGGATTATTTGGACCATAACCACTTTGGTTTCAACAATCTCCCCCTTTTTGATGATGACAAAACATACTAATTTGATTGAACAAAGAGTCTTAGAGAGCTGAAAAGCTCCCCCTAAGACAAACATTCTAAACATTTAAAGCATATAAGACAGATATAAGCATTCAAGCATGGATAGCCAGACATGTTATAAAAGCAAGATATATTCAATCAATTAATCCATTTTCTCCCCTTTTTGTCATCAGACAAAAGAGTGAGGACCACATCATAGTCAGTATTTTTGAAAACAATAAATATAAAACAATTTTAAGAAGGAGGAGGAGGAGGAGGAGGTTTGGGAAGGTAATCTTTAAACATTGCCGCAGTTTGCTGAAGAAGCACCGCATTGTTGGCTTCTATGGACCGTTGGACGAACTCTTGAAACTCAGGAGGAATAACAGAGGCGGAGCTCTCAGCTGTGGCCTTGGTTGCATCCATATCTCTTTGATCAGGAACTACACTGAGAGCCTGAGAAGGAGATGGATCAACAGGATGGACCACTGAGAGAGGGATAGGTTGAGACTTAGACGGGGCTGAGTCTGCAACTTGTTCCACTTCCTCAGCATGAGTTTCAGAAGAGGGGTCCTCATAAACGATTTCGGTGTCCCCAGTTTCTTCAGGAATAACCGGCTTAGGAGGGGCAAGAGGAGGAGCATCAGGATCAATGACAGGTTTGGGTGGAGGTGGCAGCACTTCAAGTATGATCTCAACATCATCATACTTGTTTTCTCTGCATCTGGGAGCAAGTGAAGGCAACACATCTCTAGGATAAAGAGGTATACCAAAGATATCGTCTATGATCATGAAGTCAGCCTCATAGATTCGATACTGTCTTGGGTAGACATGAATCGCTTCTTTTTTTCTCAATAGTCAGACCAGACGATGATCCTTCTTGAGAGCATCTCCAAACATGATTTTCCCAGTAGACCTTAGGATCTGAGTCATATCTGAATCTAGGGTCCTTCTTCCAAATGCTTGCTAGAGCCACAGAGTCATCTCGAGGTTTCTTCCAAAACAAGGGATCAAAGAAATTTCTGTAAGGCAACGTCCACGTCTCAAGCTTTTTACGAAGGTCCTTGTTCTTGTTGGGATCTAGAATAGGAATCCTTGGACAAGTTCGAGGGGGAACAACTCCTACTCTTGTGCCGGAAGTCCTTGACCAAAACTTCATTGGAAGGTTGTGATGAATCTTAGCTTCCCGGGACATGTCACACTCCTTGCGCACGGCATAATAAGGAAGAAAGTCACGAACATCAGAGTACTCCTTCCATGATTTTGTATAGCTTGGAATGAACGTCAGATCAGGATCAAGGATGTAGTTGGTTAGACCGAACGTCCTTGCTCTCCTTTCGTACTCAGTTTTGCAGGCTTTCTTGTCTTCATTACGAAGGGCTACGTGCCTTTTTACATTGTAGTGGCACCATTGGAATGCCTTGTCCTTGATGAGGTTGGGATAGACTTTCCTTGGAGGAAACGTCTTCTTCTCAAGGCAGACAACCAAGGGTCCAAGAGCTGTGTACATCTCAGTGGCCAGACGTTCAGTTGAAGTGTGAGGGATGGGGTAGTAGCCATGTTCAGGGGGTGGTCCAGAGGTGGGTGGTGTGGGTGGTTGTTCATATTCATATTCAGGTAGTGCAAGTGGGCTTTTGAGGTGAGGTTCAGTAGTGGGGGGTGTGTGTTCAAGAAATAGAACAGGAAAGCTGCGTTTGACCTCAGCCCAAATTGAGCATTTGTTACTATGGTTCATTCCTGGGATGCGTTTATATTTTCTTTTGCGAAAAATCCTTCTGGGGTAGGGAGGACCATAAGGTTGGAAGGGGTGATCTCCCCATGGTGTGAACCAGTCTTCGGGTTCATTTGGTGAGGTTAGGGTTTGTGTTTGTGGTAGAGCAGTGGGTGAGGGTGGTAAGGAAGGTTCGATGGTCAAGTTCTCAATCTCAAAAGATTGGACAACAAAAGAAGTAATAACTGAACTAGAGATAGGTTCAGTATTACCTTTTGCCTTTGCTCGAGCAGTCCTTGCCCTTGTTGAAATAGGTTTAGGCAGGGGTGCAACAGACGAGGTCTCCAATCTTGGACCTTTGACTACCCTGGAGATGGGCAAATAGTCCTCTTCGTCCTCATCAATGGGAGCTAGAATCAGCTTCCTTTTTCTGAATGTTTGGACGGTGAGCTTTGGACGAGAAGGAGGAGTCCTAGCTGTTGGACGAGCTAGTTCAATTGAGTGTCCGGCAGTGACTTGATGTTCAGACGCTTCTTCTGAGCCTTGCGTCTGAGCTCCTTTTTGTTTCCCTTCAGGCTTGGACTTTTTGAGGCAGTCCAGTTGCATCATCACCAAGCTTTGCCTACTATACTCAGGCTGATGCGATGGTTCAATACCATGAACACCGTAGTATTTGAAATTTCTTTCTGGAGCCAAGTTCTTGAGGTCATTGTAGACCATATGCTTCTTGAAGATTTTTTAGAGAAGACCAGCATAGATGATCGAAGTATTCTTCCCAGAGCCTTCAATGGCATACTTGAAGAAAGAAAAGAGAAGGTGGGGAAAGTTTATCTGCCTCTCCAGTATCAAATGAACCAGGCAGAATTGGTGAGCCTTTGATACATTATCCTTCAACCCAGCCTTGTGAAGGATTGACTTGTTCAGTATTTGGTGAAGAACCCTAGCCTTGTCAGTCATCTTTGAGGCTATGATTTTGTCATCCGAGTTCTTCAACAGACAGTCTCTGATCGTTGTAGCATTACCAATTTCTTCCTCCCATTTATCCTCAACAGTTATTCCAGATTGAGCGCACCCAATCGCATTTGAAATGGTTGCTTCAGATACTATTACTTCAGTATCAAGCACTTTGTTGCGAATCTCCCTTTCAGAGATAGTAGGGTTTGTCCAGAACTCCCTAACTAGCATAGGGTAGATTATTGGAGAACCTTCGAAGAAGCTTGACCAACCAGCAGCATGAATGTTTGAGAAAATATCAATCCCATTGTCATCCAGGAATTGTAGATTAAATTTAAACTCGACCAAGACATCAGCAGTCTGAGCATTAAAGGTTTTTCCTTTACTCTTAGAAGCAGCAGCAGAAGAGGTTGCAATAGATTCAGAGAAGAGGTCTTTAAGAAGAAGGGTTTTTCAGAAAGAGTTTTCCTTTTTGAAGATGAAAGAAGAAAGATGAAAGCTTTTGTAAAGGTTTGATTTTTAACAAGACTTAGGTTTTAAAGAGAAGAGAAGAGAGAACGAAAGCCTTTCGTATTTTCAAAGAGAGAGAGAGAGAGAAAGAGAGAGAGAGCGGAACGACGTGTATTAAATGCCTGACACACGTTCAGACTTTGAAACCGTAAAAAGCATTTTTGGCAAACAATGAAAACAAAAACTGACTCAGTTAAGGGAATGAGAGATAATAGATCATTCGACAAAGATTGAGTTCCATTAATGCATTAGACGAGCAAGCAGAATGTACAATAGACGAGCATATATTGGACGTAATGCAAATATTGGACGCATACATTGGACTTTTAGTCAATCAATGAAATGCATGTTCAGATATTTTCTTATAAATGTGAACATATCTTCAGCTAATGGTTTAGTGAAGATATCTGCCCATTGATGGTCAGTATCAACAAATTGAATATCTATTATCCCTTTTTGCACATAGTCTCTAATAAAATGGTGCTTTATTTCTATATGCTTTGCTCTAGAATGAAATATGGGGTTCTTTGACAAGTTAACTGCAGCAATGTTATCACACATGATAGGGATGTTACTTACAAATACGTTGTAGTCTTCCAACTGATGTTTGATCTAAAACAGCTATGAACAGCAACTAGCAGCAGCAATGTACTCAGCTTCAGCAGTTGATAGAGCAATTGTGCTTTGCCTTTTACTTGACCATGAGACAAGATTAGCACCAATGAAGTGACACCCTCTACTTGTGCTTTTTCTTTCTATTCTATCTCCAGCATAGTCAGCATCACAGAATCCAACTAATCTGTATTCATAAAATTTCTTATACAAAAGATTCAGAATAGTAGAACCTTTTAGATATCTAAAGATTCTTTTTACTGCTGAGATATGAGACTCTCTTGGATCGGATTGAAAACGAGCACATAAGCAAACACTAAACATGATATCAGGTCTGGACGCAGTTAGATATAAGAGGGAACCAATCATACCTCTATATACCTTTTGGTCTACCTTTTTATCTTTATCATCTTTGTTAGTACGGACGTTGGATGCATTGGTGTATTCATAGGTTTACAATCGTCCAACTTGAAACGTTTCAGAAGCTCCTTTGTGTACTTCGTCTGATGAATGTACACTCCGTCTGAAGTTTGCTTTACTTGAAGTCCGAGGAAGAATTTTAGTTCTCCCATCATGCTCATTTCAAATTCCCTTTGCATTAAGTCAGAAAACACTTGGCAAAGAGATTCATCAGTTGCACCAAATATAATATCATCAACGTAAATTTGAGCAACAATAAATTCCTTTTTATTTATTTTTCTAAACAGAGTTGTGTCCACTTTTCCTCTTGAGAAACCATTCTCCATTAGGAAAGTGCTAAGTCTCTCATACCAAGCTCTAGGAGCTTGTTTGAGTCCATATAAAGCTTTCTTAAGCTTATATACATGCTCAGGACGGTTTTGATATTCAAAACCAGGTGGTTGAATAACATATACTTCTTCATTAATTACACCATTTAGGAATGCACTTTTTATCATCCATTTGATAAAGCATGATGTTATGATGTGCAGCATATGAGAGTAAGATGCGTATAGCTTCTAATCTAGCTACTGGAGCAAAGGTTTCAGTATAATCAATACCTTCCTCTTGTGAGTAGCCTTAAGCAACTAACCTTGCTTTATTCCTTACAACTTTGCCATCTTCGTCCAGCTTGTGGCAATAGACCCACTTGGTTCCAATGACAGACTTATGCTTAGGCAAGGAGTCCAGCATCCAAACGTCACTTCGTTGAAACTGGTTGAGCTCCTCTTGCATAGCGAGGATCCAGCACCAGTCCAGTAAGGCTTCGTCCACAGACTTTGGTTCCATCTCAGAGATGAAAGCTGAGTCAGCCTGCTCTCTGAAGGTTGACCTTGTCCGGACGCTATCACTAGGTTTGCCAATGATTTGATCCTCATGATGATAAGTCCTGAATTGCCATGAATGAGGGGTGTTTACAGCTTGCTGAGACGATGATGCGTCCTGCGTTGCGTCTGATGCCTCGTCTTTGTTGGTTGTTGGACGAGCATCTGAATCATTCAGATTCATATCTACAAAAGAATCATCTAGCTCTGATAATCTCTTATCAGGTTGTTTGTCATCAAACTTAACATGGATGGATTCTTCAACAATCAAAGTTCTAGAGTTATAGACTCTAAAAGCTTTAGACGTTTCAGAGTATCCTAACAATATTCCATTATCTACTTTGGCATCAAACTTTCCTAGTTGATACTTAGTATTTAAAATAAAGCATTGACATCCGAAGGAGTGGAAATAAGAAATGTTGGGTTTTCGTCCTTTTCACAATTCATAAGGAGTCTTATTCAAGATTGATCTTATGTATATTTTGTTTTGAATGTAGTAGGCAGTATTTACAGCTTCAACCCAAAAGTGCTTAGGGACAGAATTATCACTGAGCATCGCCCTAGCCATCTCCTGAAGAGATCGGTTCTTTCTCTAAACAACACCATTCTGTTGTGGTGTTCTAGGGGCAGAGAAATTGTGATGAATACGACTTTCATCACAGAACCTTTGGAAAAGCTCATTTTCAAATTTGCCTCCATGATCACTTCTGATTGAGCTGATGAATATGCCTTTTTCATTCTGGACTCACTTACAGAATATAGAAAAGATCTTGATAGACTCATCCTTGTGAGCAAGGAACTTAACCCATGTCCATCTAGTATAGTCGTCTACTATGACAAGTCCATATTTCTTACCACTGACAGAAGCAGTCCTTATTGGACCAAACAAATCAAGATGCAACAATTCTAGTGGTCTAGAAGTACTAACAATGTTCTTGGACTCAAAAGAGTTCTTAACTTGCTTTCCTTTTTGACATGCGTCACAGAGAGCGTTTGATCTAAACACAATCTTTGGTAAACCCCTTACGAGGTTATACTTGTTTAGTCTAGAGATTAATCTCAGACTTGCATGACCAAGTCTTTTGTGCCAGATCCATCGCTCATCTTCAACAGACACTAGACATGATACACTTTGAGTTGAGAGTTCCCCCAAGTTAATCTTATACAGATTATTTTGCCTTTTGGCAGTGAATAAGATGGACCCATCAGGGTTCTTCACCATATATTCACCTTTATTGAAGGAAACATCAGACCCACTGTCACATAATTGACTTATGCTAAGCAAGTTTAGTCTTAATCCTTCAACCAGAAGAACATTATCAATAGAGGGAAGAGGATGCTTACCAATCTTACCTATTCCTACTATCTTTCCCTTCAGGTTGCCTCCAAAGGTGACCCATCACCAGTCTTCTCACAGATTTCTTGGAACATACACCTTTCTCCCGTCATGTGAAGTGAGCAACCACTGGCCAAGTACCAGGACTGGGGTCTTTTTTGTGTTGCTAAGCAGATCTACAACAGGTATTATCATATTCTTAGGTACCCAGATAGACTTGGGTCCTTTTGGGTTAGTTGGTGGTCTTCGTCCATGCATTTTGTTTTTATTCTTGTAAATGCATTTTGAAGAGTTGTGACCACTCTTTCCACAAATCTTACAGTAAGTTCTGGATGCATGCAATTTATTTTCTTTTTGCTTTCCATAGGAATGAAAAGCCTTGTGATGTTTGTTGGACCCTGATATTTTCCGAGACGCACTTTGTTTCTCAGAGTCATAACCTAGGCCAGACTTATCATGAGGTGATCTAGAGTACCTTAATATCAAGTCTCGCTTCTCTGATCCTCCAACAAGCTTAGATACGCTTTTGGTGAGATCAGATACCTCTTGTTTCAGTCTAGTTATCTCGTGGGGTTCACTGGACTCAGAAGTGAGTTTGTCAATTAGACTGACATTCTCAACTTTAAGCTTATTATTCTCTTCAACAAGCTGCTCATTTAGTTTGTTGGACTCTTCCAACTCTTTATTCACTTTTGCCAGTTTTCTTTTAAGCATGATGTATTGATGATGCAATAGAGAAGAATCATTTAGCAGTTTATCATATGCTTCTTGAAGAGAGTCAGAAACAGATACCTCGTCATCTTCTGATTCAGCGTCCGAAGAGCTTTTGACCATCAGACAGAGATTTGAGGTAGACGGGCTCCTTGGTCTGAACCGATGTTCCAAAGCGTCCAGCTTCTCCTTAGCTGTTTGGAACCGCGAGACCATGTCCAGTCTTGGACGATTAAGGGCGTTGACAAGACACCATTTAGCATGAGCATTTTGAGAACACCGTCTGATATCCTCACTCATCCAGTCTGCTTCATGTTTGGACGATGTTTATCCATCCTCAAGGGTAATCGTTGGTCGATAATCTCCGTTGGTGAAGACATTCCACAACTCATAGTTTTGAGCTTGGACATATATTTGGAAAATTGATTTCCAATGAGAATAGTCTGTTCCCTTGAAGATGGGTGGAACATTCCATCCTCCTTCAGAGGTAGACTCTTGACTTCTTTCTCCAGGAACAACTAGTTGTTCATCGTCCGAAGAGTCTTCATCTTGTTCATTGGACCAAAGGCATAACTTAGCCTCTTCATTTGTTTCTTCTTCTTCTTCTTCTTCAGAAGAGTTTAAGTCCTCCCAAGTCGCCATGAAGTTCTTTTTCTTCTTTTTGAAGAAATTCTTCTTGTCCTTTAGTGTAGGGCAATCGGCTTTGAAGTGTCCTAGTTTTTTGCATTCAAAACAGACCAGCTGACTTTTATCCTTGGGTTCAGCATGATTCTTCAAAGCTTTTCTTTTGGGATGGCCTCGTTTTCATTCCATTTTTCTTTCTCCACATATTTTGAATATTTCTGGAGATAAAGGATAGCTCGTCATCGTCTGATACATCATCATCAGACTGATCAGCTTCATCACTGGACTCATCAGCTTTTAAAGTTTTTGAGTTGTTGGACTTATGAGCTTTCAAGGCAATCCCTTTGTTCTTCTTTCTAGGATCGTCAAGATCAAGCTCCTGCTCATGAACTTGAAGCATCCGAACAAGATCATCCAGAGTCAAAGTAGAAAGATCTTTGGCCTGGGTGATTGCAGTGACAAGAGGTCTCCGCTTCTTAGGCAGGCTCCTAAGAATCTTGGTGACATTCTTCTTGGTAGTGTAGACCTTGCCAAGGGATTTCAGATTGTTGATGATCGTCTGAAAGCGACCCATCATGTCTAGGATGGACTCTCCTTCAGCCATGGTGAATATTTCATACTGGCCAACCAGCATGATGATTTTAGAGTCCTTCACCTTGGTTGTCCCCTCATGGAGATTAGATAAGGTGTCCCATATTTGTTTGGCTGATTCACATGCGTGAATCTTCTGAAATTCGTCAGGGCTGAGAGCACACATTAAAGCATATCTTGCTTTATGATTATGTTCCATTCTAGCCCGTTCAACATCAGTCCAGGCATCCTCTGCTTTGTCTGTCCCGTCAGAGTTGAGACAAACATTATGACCGTTTGTGATTCTGGCCCAGAGAGCTGAGTTTGTACTGAGGATGAAACCTTTGAATCTCTCCTTCCAGTAAAGGTAGTGAGTACCGTTGAAGAACGGCGGTCTGGTTGACTCCCGCTTGGCATACCTGGTCCAGACATATTTGCAGTAGGATCTTTTCCTCTACACGGCTAAGTGCTCAACCCTGAGGCTGAGCTCTGATACCAATTGAAGGAACCTGTTTGAAACACAAGAAGGGGATTGAATTGTGTTTCTGAAGATTTTAAAATCTTTTCGTAAGCAGATAATAATTTTCGCAAGGTTGGACGCTAAAACGATCAAAAGCAAAGAGAGCTCTTCCAAACACCAAGTTGGAAGCTAACTTAGTTTGATTATGATAAGAAAACAGCGTAGGAAAAAGCAATTCAATCCCAGTTAGTTAGTTAGATAATACACTAAAGTAAGGGTAAGGGAGAGAAAAGCACACCGAGATATTATCCTGGTTCACTCTTCACCAAAGAGCTACGTCCAATCCTCTCTACTTGAGAGCTTTATCCATTATAACAAAAACCCTTTGTTACAAAGTATTCAACACCTCTTCAGGCAGTATTCTCAACCTCTTCAGGTTCTCTAAGTATTCTTTTACAGACAAGCCTCTTCAGGCTCAACCAAACTAAGGTTTTGAAAAGAGTTTGTTCTACTAACTCACTAAATGTGAGAATTCGAAACTAAAGCTTAGACTCTTAAAAACTCTACACAGAGAGTGATATGAAAATGAGGATCAAAGTAGCTTTGCTAGCTTTGCAAGCTTGAGATTTTCTCTTTGATTGCCTGAGCAGATGTTTGCTTGTTTCTCTTGAAAGATTTTGAATCACTGAGTATTGCTTCACTTGTATTTTTGCTCAAGTTCGGTCACCTTGCATCTTCAAGGGATGGAGGTATATATAGCCTTTTGTCTTTGAACAGACTTCAGTCTTCAACGGATGGAAATGGATCCGTTCTGATGAGCATTAAATGCATTTGATCCATTGAGTCTGATAGCTTCTGAAGTTTCTGATCAGCAGGATAGACTATCAGGATGATAGCTAAAAGTGGTGCTGACATATCCTCTGTATAGAACGAAAGTTGCCTTTTGTTTTTCCAAAAGAAGAAGGTCAACTTCTTTAAGTGTCAGAGACATTCTGGCTTATGCTTTTACATTTGAACGAATATTACAAAGAATGTTTTGTCCCAAGGATATAAGCCTTTTACAGGGAATAATAATTTCAAATACTTTTACAAGGTATTCGCGCTTAAAATATAAAAACACTATTGGACTAGCTATTACAAAAGTAACCGAAAGAGTCTTTGGACTCATAGTTCTATTTATTACCGTCCAGTCTGAGTAAGACGTAAATCACGTTCAAAGGTTGGACGAGATAAAGTCTTTGGACTCAAATAAGTTTTATCCTGCACACTTAATATAAAACGTTAGTCCATAAGAAATCTTTGTTCTTCTTAAATTAGCCCTTTGTTAACATCAAAACTTAAGGGATTATTTGGACCATAACCACTTTGGTTCCAACAGAATCCTCAAGCACCAGGTCTACGCCAAGTTCTTTTTCCATCTCATCAACCGTCAAGGGCCCGGGCTCATTGTGAGAACCATTAGTCATTTCATCAGACTCGGCTGTTCCTAGACTATTAATGAGATCCTGGAATTCCCTTTCTTCTTTTATAATGCAATCTTGTCCTTTACTTGGCTGAACTTGGTCTCCCTTATCAGCCTGTTCTTCGTTCTGTGTTCCCATCTGCCTATCCTCTTTGGTTGTCGTTTCTTACTTAGGTTGCCCAAAGGCAATTTCCAGAATCTCGGCTACCCTAGGGGATTGGATTTCGGCTCTATCCACGGTCTTAGCCTTAGTTAGCATTGCTAAAGTATGCCTCATTCTCGGGATGGACTTGTTCCTATGGGCCCTTCTTTTTTGAGTCCTAGTCAATACGATAGAATTCTGCTCCTTTGGAACCTTTCCTTACCTGTATTTATTTAGAAACCAATGTTTTTTCTCCACATCAGCAGGAGGCTTTACCGTGCGCTGAAGTCCGATGACCTCTTCATTTTTTATTGTGATCTTGAGAGTGGTCATCCCTTTCTCAACATCAAACCCTGCAACCCTCTTTTTTCCTTCAGGTATAGGAGCGTCATCTACTACTAGTAATTTTTCTTTGTTCGGGGGCTGATGCTTTCTGCCTTGGTTATTCTCCAAAGTGTTTCCCCTCGGCTCTTGCACATCGTTTAATAGCGGTTTTGTGACTTTAGGAGTGGCTGTTTGGGTGTATCTATGATCTTTTTTAGGCATTTCCAGCCTATTGACCATACGTCCTTGCCCCCTAGCATAATCAAATCTCCTTGATCTGTTGGAATTTTGTGACCCAAAGGTCCATCTATTTTGTGAATTCCCCAATCTGTCAAACCCAGCTAGCCTGTCATTCACAAGATTCTCTTCCTTAGCCCATTCATCCTATGCCTATGGGAAGTACGTAAAGGAATGTAAGGATGATCAGATTTAGGTACGGTAAGCCTTTTGAACACCGAACCTCTTCTATCAACTGCTTTTTGTAACGTCCCGATTTTCATGTTTTCTAATTCTTCAGTAATTTAACGTTTATATTTTATTGGAGGGTTTAGAGAGTGATATAAAATATTCTGACCAGATAGGAATGTCCTACACAACCATAGGAAGCCATGGTTAAGTTTCGGGCAAAAGCTCAAACGGAGCTAGGTCTACGTTTTTCACGGATAGTAGCCTTTTTTTACTATCGAGACTTAATTTGGACTCATGAACGAGACAGTAAGTATCAGGATTTAATTTCCTACACCTTTGTTAAAATTCGTGCCGACGTCCGAAAAATTATAATATTATATTATATTATATTCGGCCATTTAGCCGAATCAGAAGGCATTTGGAGTCGTAAAGGGATTTAACGAGACCCGACAACGGATGAACTTGATACCACATCATCCCAGGACACTTGGGAGAGTATGCCAGAGTCGTCATGACGTTCGGAAATATCTGGACGCAAAATGACCGAAAAGCCCCTAACCTTAGTCTTTTACACTTTTACCATTTTACCCTTTTGGCAAATGACCTTTTTGCCCTTAAGTGAGCTTTTAAGAGCTGAACTCAGCCCCTCACACCCTCTCATTCACGCACAAGAGCTGCCCAAAGAAGAACTCCATAGTTGTTCTTGAAGAAACTCCTTTTCCTTCTTGAATATCCTTGATCACTTGTTAGAATCACTTGATTCCTTGAGCAATCTTCCTTCATTTTTAGGTAAGATCACTTCTATGATCTCTTAGTTTCTTGAATCTCTCTCTATTTCAAGATCAAACTTCATTTTCATGAAAATCATTTCTTAGATCCAAAACTTTGAAAATCTATAGGAAATAATAGAAAAATCCTTTCGATGTGAAACCAATTTCTTTGAACTCACCTCATCATTCTCTACCTAAACCCAAGAGCTTATGATTCAATTCTCATCATAGATCAAAAATCCCCAAATGGCCGAACCATATGTGATGATGATGAATAGTGTTTTTCATCAATTTTTGATTTCTAACACTTGATTTCATCCTTAGCTTTCCTATTGCCTTTGAATCCACGAAATGGAAAACCAAAATCAATTCCAAACCTTTTTACCCTAGGGTGTCCGAAACCCTCATTGTTAGAATTGTTGAGTTTTGCTTTGATTGTTGTTTAATGTTTGATTGTTGTAATGTTGTAGTTGGTGACGAATGTCATGAGGTTCACAAACCGATCAACCGACTTTGATCCGGATATCTCCTCTTCAACAGGTATGCGGGGTGAACCCCATCACACCAAAATAGTGGTAGTGAAGATGGTTGTTTAAGTTTATGTGTGGGTGAAACCCTTTAGTTTGGGTTCACTTTTAATTGTTAAGTTTTGTTAAGTTCTCTTGAAAAACAAAGTTGTCTTGATGGGTTTATGCTTTAGTGTGTTGTAGTGTGCTGTAGCATATGTTGATGATGATATGATTGAATGAAAATCATTTCCATGTATGTTTAAAAACCTACTTTGATCACTAGATCAAGTATGGACTTTTATGCTTGATTATGATGCAATGATATGTGATTGTTGTTTATCATAATTGTGTAAGTTTTGTGAGCCATAACTTGGTTAGTTGGTGAAGTAAATCTTCATATTGGTGCATAGTTGGCTTTCGACCATGACCTTTAGAAAAGGAAGGTAAGGTGTAGTTCTTAACAAATTGAAGTTTTCAAGTAAGAAAAGTGTTTTAGTGGCTTATGCTTTAAAGAATAACCATAAGTGATTTTGATCCAAAGATCAAACAAAGTTTCAACCTCTAAGTGTTTTCACCAAAGTGAAACATGTTTTATACCTTATCCTTAGTTTATCTAGTTAATCAAATAACTTAAAAGTGGATTAATGAAATGTTTTCATGAGAATCAATATAGTACCATAAGGCTTTTTCTTTAACAAGGTTAATGTCTTGTTTTAAGCCACTTTTCGCTAAGCAAATCAAATTTCGCTGGGCGAAAACAGAGGAATTCCAAGTTAGGCATCACTGCCTCCTTTTTGCTAAGCGAATTAAGCTTCGCTAAGCGAATTAAGCGAATTTTCTCTGAGCGAACCATGTATCGCCCAGCGATACAGGGGAGTTTCAAAAGAGGTATCACTGCCTCATTTTCTCTAAGAGAATTTAACCCCGCTAAGCGAATTTCATGTTTCAGAAAGTGCTAGCAATAGAGTAAGTGGTTCAAACGTTGTTTCAAATCAAATAAGTTTTCAATGGTAAAAGTTGTTTGGTTTACAAAAGGAGTTTTCTAACTCAATCATAAAGTTTTACGTATAAAAACCTAAGTTAAGTAATTAACTTAGAGTTGAAGACAAGGGTTAATTAAGTATAGTATGTGGTGAAACAAGACCATATGCCATACCATTGATGACTTAGTACATCAATGACTTCATAAGACATAAACACAAACATGAAATGTTTTGGGTTTTGAAACAGTAGTTCGATGACTGATCGGTGATTCGGATCTCGATCAGTCGTTCAATTGTTTCAGTTTTGTGATGACTCGATCCCGGAGGGATCACGAGATTTATCCGGTGGATAAAGGTTTTTTTTTTTTTCAAAGATGTGTATAGTTCCTAAGGAAGAGAACCTTAGTGGACCTCGAGGTTTACCCGGGGGGTAGACATTGCTTTTTTGCATCTGCTTTGTGTAAGCATTGGCATTAAATTTGCATAGTTGTAAGGTCTTGAGCCTAGGAGTTGAGCTTACACTTTGCGGTGACGATCTTCAATGGTCTTTATGGAGGTATCAGGGTTGGAAGGGCTGACATGTGACCAGTTGGTAGCTCTTCTGTGTCGTGGCTAATCCGAGCAATACACTGATATCCTCAACTAGATGCCGTACTTTTCATGTTTGGTCGAGAGTGTTTTCCGTAAAGCCAGATACGTGCACGTTACGAATGTTGTAGCATCTTGCTCATGGCTGGCAGAAACCGGAACATGTCCTCCCATTCACTCTCTCAGACGTTTTGTTAGCTCCATGGAGTACGGGTCAGAGTAGTAACCAATGACATTGGCAATGAGTCATGAACATTGCACTGCATTGCATGGCTGTTGATGTTTACATTTACTGTTATACATCGTTGTATTGTTTAAGAATGCCTTATATTATACTGTTAACTCTTTAACATGATATTATGCTGTTAACTGTTTAACGTGATTTATATTGAGAATTTTAGTAAGCATATTGGGTACGCTTTTACCTGACCCGTTTTTACTACTACTGTTTTGTTGTGTTGATGGAAGGGAATCTCACCCATATCTGTATATTTTCTGCTGGTACTTGCTATTGCTGCTTGAACAGATAGACATGGCGATGGTTAAGTTCAGTAGTTTCCTTGAGCCTGGAGGCGAACTCTTTTTGTGGTTTAGTTTTGTTGTCGGCCAGACTGTGTCAGTTTTTGTAGTATCTTTTGGGAGCTATGACTCCTAGTACTTATTTTATTTCTTATTATCAGTTATACATTAGACTTATGTCTGTATACAGTAATGTTGATGTTTCTATTTTCTGTTTTCTGTTTCTGTATTTATAATACCGTATATTCTAGAAATGCATGGTGAATCTAAGTTCATTTATTAGTATTATTTACCTTTACTAATCCCATTACATCTTTGTGAAAATAAAAAAAAACCATATTTTCCGCATTAATGAATATTTTCGGCCTTATAAACGTTCGGGAATGTGACACTCGGGAAAGGGTGTTGCATTATTTGGTATCAGAGCTGGCCGAGTCTTTTTGGGGTTTGTAGGTTATGGTCTGTCATGTTTGTGTTGTGTTCTTTGTTGTTATCTCCGCAAGGAGGATAATGTTGTTTGCTTTAGTTTTGTTGGGGTTTCTTGAGTTCTACAGTTCTGGTTTTGAAGGTAGCATTTGGCTTTTCAAAACCTGACTGCTGCTGTGAACGCCATACGGGAAATGGTTGCTGCTATGGTTCAACGTGACGAACGAGCTGCTGGAGGTAGAGGACTGGATGAATTTCTCCGTAGGAATCTACCTCAATTCTAAGGTGAATTCAATCCTGAGTTAGGTGAGCGTTGGATCCAGACGTTAGAGAAAATCTTTGGAGCAATGAGGTGTACTGAGAATGACAAGGTTGTCTATGCAACCTATATGCTGGTGGAGGATGCTGAATACTGGTGGGAAGGAGCCCGTCAGATGCTGATTCACGATCAACAAGCTGTTGATTGGAATACTTTTAAGGGGAAGTTCCGGGAGAAGTATTTTCTTGCGAGTGCAAGGCACGAGAAAGAGATGGAATTTCTCCAGCTGAGGCAATGGGGAATGACCTTAGCTGAATACGGGGCCAAGTTTGAAATTCTGGCAAAATTCTCGAATTACTTTCTGGACAACCCAAAAGAGGAGTGGAAGTGCAGAAAATTTGAAGGAGGTTTGAGGATCGACTTGAAAAGAGCTGTTGTTCCTCTGGAAATTTCTGTTTATCCAAGACTGATGGAGAAGTGTCGTCTGATCAAAAGCTTGGAACCCAAGGACAAGCGGGTACAGAGTTCTGGCCTGAGCAAGTTCCAAAGAGGAAGCGGTGGTCGAGACAACAAATCTCGATGGAAGCCGTATGCAAAGCAACAAGAACAACGTTCTGTTGGAGGAAGCAGAGGGAGTTTCAATCAATCTAGAAATGCCCCCAAGCAAGTGTATGAAGTGCGAGAAGAGCAACCACATCACCAGAGATTGTTCGATCAAAGGGATTATCTGCTTCAAGTGTGGGAAGCTGGGACATATCTCACGTGAATGTATGCAACCAAAAGTGGAACATTCTATCAACAATGTCCAAGCAGTGAGGCCTAAGGCAAAAGGCAGAGTCTATACCATGGGTGGCGCTGAAGCTTTTCAAAATGAAGACTTAATCCAAGGTCAGTTTGTCATGGGAGGTAAAACCTTAACTGTACTGTTTGATTCAGGCGCAATGCATTCCTTTATTGCATATGACTGTGTGAATCTGTTGGTATTACCTGTGTCTTCTTTACCTTTTGATTTTGTAATTTCTACGCCTACTACAAAGCCTGTTATAACTGCTACAGTTTGTTTGAACTGTTCTATTTCTGTTAAAGATAGAATATTTTTGATTGATTTGATCTGTTTGCCTCTTTCGCAAATGGATGTAATCTTAGGAATGGATTGGTTATCTTGTAATCATATCCTGTTAGACTGTGCAAATAAAACCTTAGTTTTCCCTAGTTGTGAGAATTTTGGATTTTTGACTGCCAACCAAGTATACGCTTCTTTGAGAGAAGGAGCTCAAGGATACATGTTACTATCTTCTTTGGAGGTCAAGAGCGAGCTAGTCTTAGAGCGCTTACCTGTCATGAACGAGTTTCCGGAAGTTTTTCTTGAAGATGTACTAGGTTTGCCGCCAGTTCGGGACATCGAGTTTGCGATCGATCTTGTGCCAGGAACAGGACCAGTGTCTATGGCACCGTATCGTATGGCACCTGTTGAGTTGGAAACCCTGAAGGAATAGTTGGTAGACTTATTGGGGAAACATTTCTTTAGACCCAGTGTGTCACCATGGGGAGCACCTGTGCTGTTGGTGAAAAAGAAAGATGGAACATCTCGCCTATGCGTGGATTATCGCTAGTTGAATAAGGTTACTATTAAGAACAAGTATCCACTTCCGAGGATAGATGACTTGATGGATCAGTTGAGGGGAGCAGCAGTTTTCTCCAAGATTGATTTGCGATCGGGTTATCACCAGATTCGTGTGAAGGCAGAGGATGTAACAAAGACAGCGTTTCGAACACGCTGTGGGCACTATGAGTACCTTGTAATGCCGTTTGGTGTGAAGAATGCTCCAGCTATATTCATGGATTATATGAATAGGATCTTTCGTCCATACCTGGATAAGTTTGTCGTTGTCTTCATAGACGACATACTCATCTATTCGTGAGACCAGGAAGAGCACGCTGAACATCTAGTGTAGTTCTTCAGGTTCTGAAAGAGAAACAGCTGCATGCAAAGCTATCCAAGTGTGAGTTTTGGCTTGACGAAGTGCAGTTTTTGGGTCACATAATTTCAAAGGAAGGAATTGTTGTAGATCCGTCGAAAGTTGAAGCAGTTCTTGAATGGGAAAGACCAACCACAGTGACTGAGATACGCAGTTTTGTGGGTTTGGCTGGGTATTAACGGAGGTTCATCGAGGGATTTTCTAAGATTGTAGGGCCTCTTACCCAATTGATGAGGAAGGAAAAAGCGTTTGAATGGACAGAAGCTTGTGAACAGAGTTTTCAGGAGCTGAAAAAGAGGCTAACTACATCGCCAATGTTGATATTGTCGGATCCAAGCGAACCTTTTGAAGTGTACTGTGACGCTTCATACCAAGGATTAGGCTGTGTTCTGATGCAGAATCGGAAGGTGGTAGCGTATGCCTCGAGACAGTTGAAAGTGCACGAGAAGAATTACCCAACTCATTACCTGGAGTTAGCAGCGGTAGTCTTTGCATTGAAGATTTGGAGGCACTACTTATATGGTTCGACGTTCAATATCTTCAGCGATCATAAGAGCTTGAAGTACCTGTTCGATCAGAAAGTGCTCAACATGAGACAGAGACAGTGGCTGGAATTTTTGAAGGACTCTGACTTTCAGTTGCAGTATCATCCGGGAAAAACTAATGTGGTAGCAAATGCCTTGAGTAGAAAAGTGTTACATGTGTCTGCTATGATGGTTAAGGAACACGAGCTGTTGGAATAGTTCAGGGATATGCATCTGTCCGTGGGTAGTATGCCAGGAAGACTATGTGTAGGTATGGTTACAGTATCTTGTGATCTGATGGATCAGATTCAGGAGAAACAAGTATACGACCAGTATCTGGAGAAAGAATGGAGGAATCTAAAGAAAGGGATGACGTCTGAATACAAAGAAAGAGCAGATGGAATCCTAAGACGAGGAGAACGGGTTTGTGTGCCAAACAACCCAGAAATAAGGAGGTTAATTCTAGACGAAGCTTATAGAAGCAAGTTGAGTATGCATCCAGGGTCAACCAAGATGTACCAAGACCTAAAGCGATTGTTTTGGTGGCAAGGGATGAAAAGAGATGTAGCTGATTATGTGGCGTCTTGCTTAGTGTGTCAAAAAGCAAAGGTTGAACATCAAAGGCCAGCGGGAATGTTACTTCCATTGGATAACCCAGAGTGGAAGTGGGACGGCATAGCGATGGATTTCGTGACGTGTGTGCCAAGAACACCTAAAGGACACAATTCCATTTGGGTTATAATTGATAGGCTTACGAAATCAGCTCATTTTCTACCTATCAATCTCAAGTATTCCATGGAAAAGCTTACTCAGATTTATATCAGTGAGATTGTGAGACTGCATGGAGTACCTTCAAGTATCATATCGGATAGAGACCCGCGTTTTACTTCGTGTTTTTGGAAGAGTTTACATGAAGCTCTAGGAACGAAGTTACGATTAAGTTCGGCTTACCATCCTCAAACTGATGGACAATAAGAAAGAACGATTCAGTCTTTAGAGGACCTGTTAAGGGCGTGTGTATTGGAACATGCAGGAAGTTGGGAGAATTTCCTACAGTTAATAGAGTTTACCTACAACAACAGTTATCATTCGAGCATAGGGATGGAGCCCTATGAAGCTTTATACGGACGATGTTGCAGAACACCTTTGTGTTGGTACCAAGATGGAGAAAGTGCTTCATTAGGACTTGAACTAGTGCGACAAACAACCGAGAAGGTGAAACTGATTCAAGAAAAGATGACGACAACTCAGAGCCGACAGAAGAGCTATGTGGATAAAAGACGTAGGCCACTTGAGTTCGAGAAAGGGGATCATGTGTTTTTGAAAGTCACTCCAATGACAGGGGTGGGCAGGGTCCTTAAGTCCAGAAAACTCACTCCAAAATTCATTGGACCTTATCAAATTCTTCGTCGGATAGGTCCAGTAGCTTACCAAATAGCTTTACCGCCTTTTCTATCCAACCTTCACAATGTTTTTCATGTTTCGCAATTGCGAAAGTATATTCCTGATCCCAGCCATGTTATAGAGTCTGATTTAGTACAGCTAAAGGATAACCTGACCTATGAGACATTGCCGGTTAAGATCGAAGACAGGAGGATAAAGAAACTGCGAAGGAAGGAGATAGCTTTGGTCAAAGTTATCTGGAATGAGACTACAGGTGATGCTACATAGGAAAGAGAAGACGACATGCAACAACAGTATCCGAGTTTGTTTTAAGAGGTACGTATAATTTCGAGTTCGAAATTCTTTTAAGAGGGGTAGGAATGTAACGCCCCGATTTTCACGTTTTCTAATTCTTCCGTAATTTAACGTTTATATTTTATTGGAGGGTTTAGAGAGTGAAATAAAATATTCTGACCAGATAGGAATGTCCTACACAACCATAGGAAGCCATGGTTAAGTTTCGGGCAAAAGCTCAAACGGAGCCCGGTCTACGTTTTTCACGGATAGTAGCCTTTTTTCTACTATCTAGACCTAATTTGGACTCGTGAACGAGACAGTAAGTGTCAGGATTTAATTTCCTACACCTTTGTTAAAATTCGTGTCGACGTCCGAAAAATAATAATATTATATTATATTCGGCCGTTTAGCTGAATCAGGAGGCATTTGGAGTCGTAAAGGGATTTAACGAGACCCGACAACGGATGAGCTTGATACCACATCATCCCAGGACACTTGGGAGAGTATGCCAGAGTCGCCATGACGTTCGGAAATATCTGGACGCAAAATGACTGAAATGCCCTAACCTTAGTCTTTTACATTTTTACCCTTTTGGAAAATGACCCTTTTGGTAAATGACCTTTTTGCCCTTAAGTGAGCTTTTAAGAGCTGAAATCAGCCCCCACCCTCTCATTCACGCACAAGAGCTGCCCAAAGAAGAACTCCATAGTTATTCTTGAAGAAACTCCATTTTCCTTCTTGAATATCCTTGATCACTTGTTAGAATCACTTGAATCCTTGAGCAATCTTCCTTCATTTTCAGGTAAGATCACTTCTATGATCTCTTAGTTTCTTGAATCTCTCTCTATTTCAAGATCAAACTTGATTTTCATGAAAATCGTTTCTTAGATCCAAAACTTTGAAAATCCATAGGAAATAGTAGAAAAATCCTTTTGATGTGAAACCAATTTGTTGAACTCACCTCATCATTCTCTACCTAAACCCAAGAGCTTATGATTCAATTCTCATCATAGCTCAAAAATCCCCAAATGGCCGAACCCTATGTGATGATGATGAATAGTGTTTTTCATCAATTTTTGATTTCTAACACTTGATTTCATCCTTAGCTTTCCTATTGCCTTTGAATCCATGAAATGGAAAACCAAAATCAATTCCAAACCTTTTTACCCTAGGGTGGCCGAAACCCTCATTGTTAGAATTGTTAAGTTTTGCTTTGATTGTTGTTTAATGTTTGATTGTTGTGTTGTTGTAGTTGGTGACGATTGTCAGGAGGTTCACAAACCGATCAACCGACTTTGATCCGGAGCTCTTCAACAGGTATGGGGGGTGAACCTCATCACACCAAAATAGTGGTGGTGAAGATGGTTATTTAAGTTTATGTGTGGGTGAAACCCTTTAGTTTGGGTTCACTTTTAATTGTTAGGTTTTGTTAAGTTCTCTTGAAGAACAAAGTTGTCTTGATGAGTTTATGCTTTAGTGTGTTGTAGTGTGCTCTAGCATATGTTGATCATGATTTGATTGAATGAAAATCATTTCCATATATGTTGAAAAACCTACTTTGATCACTAGATCAAGTATGGACTTTTATGCTTGATTATGATGCAATGATATGTGATTGTTGTTTATCATAATTGTGTAAGTTTTGTGAGCCATAACTTGGTTAGTTGGTGAAGTAAATCTTCACATTGGTGCATAGTTAGCTTCCGGCCATGACCTGGAGAAAAGGAAGGTAAGGTGTAGTTCTTGAACAAATTAAAGTTTTTCAAGTAAGAAAAGTGTTTTAATGGCTTATGCTTTAAAGAAAATCCATAAGTGATTTTGATCCAAAGATCAAACAAAGTTTCAACCTCTAAGTGTTTTCACCAAAGTGAAACTTGTTTTATACCTTATCCTTAGTTCATCTAGTTAATCAAATAACTTAAAAGTGGATTAATGAAATGTTTTTATGAGAATCAATATAGCTCCGTAAGGCTTTTTCTTTAACAAGGTTAATGTCTTGTTTTAAGGCACTTTTCGCTAAGCAAATCCAATTTCGCTGGGTGAAAACAGAGGAATTCCAAGTTGGGCATCACTGCCTCCTTTTCGCTAAGCGAATTAAGCTTCGCTAAACGAATGAAGCGAATTTTCGCCGAGCGAAGCATGTATCGCTCAGCGATACATGGGAGTTTCTAAAGAGGTATCACTGCCTCATTTTCGTTAAGCGAATTTAACCTCGCTAAGCGAATTTCATATTTGAGAAAGTGCTAGAAATAGAGTAAGTGGTTCAAACGTTGTTTCAAATCAAATAAGTTTTCAATTGTAAAAGTTGTTTGGTTTAGAAAAGGAGTTTTCTAACTCAATCGTAAAGTTTTACGTATAAAAACCTAAGTTAAGTATTTAACTTAGAGTTGAAGACAAGGGTTAATTAAGTATAGTATGTGGTGAAACAAGACCATATGTCATACCATTGATGACTTAGTACATCAATGACTTCATAAGACATAAACACAAACATGAAACGTTTTGGGTTTTGAAACAGTAGTTCGATGACGGACCGGTGATTCGGATCAGTCGTTCAATTGTTTCAGTCTTGTGATGACTCGATCCTGGAGGGATCACGAGATTTATCCGGTGGATAAAGGTTTTGTTTTTCAAAGACGCGTATAGTTCCTAAGAAAGAGAACCTTAGTGGACCTCGAGGTTTACCCGGGGGGTAGACATTGTTGTTTCGCATCTGCTTTGTGTAAGCATTGGCATTTCAGTTGTATAGTTGTAAGGTCTTGAGCCTAGGAGTTGAACTTACACCTTGATGCGAGTGCGAATCTTACGGTGACGATCTTCAATGGTCTTTTTGGAGGTATCAGGGTTGGAAGGGCTGACATGTGACTATTTGGTAGCTCTTCTGTGTCGTGGCTAATCCGAGCAATACACTGATATCCTCTACTAGATGCCGTACTTTTTATGTTTGGTCATGAGTGTTTTCCGTAAAGCCTGATACGTGCACGTTACGAATGTTGTAGCTTCTTGCTCATGGCTGGCAGAAACCGGAACATGTCCTCCCATTCACTCTCTCAGACTGTTATACATCGCTGTATTGTTTAAGAATGCCTTATATTATGCTGTTAACTGTTTAACATGATATTATGCTGTTAACTGTTTAACGTGATTTATATTGAGAATTTTAGTAAGCATGTTGGGTACGCTGTTACCTGGTGAGTCGTCCCGTTTTTACTACTGCTGTTTTGTTATGTTGATGGACGGGAATCTCACCTTTATCTGTATATTTTCTGCTGGTACTTGCTGTTGCTGCTTGAACAGATGGACGTGGCGATGGTTCAGTTCAGTAGTTTCCTTGAGCCCGGAGGTGGACTCTTTTTGTGGTTTAGTTTTGTTGTCGGCCAGACTGTGTCAGTTTTTGTAGTACCTTTTGGGAGCTGTGACTCCTAGTACTTATTTTATTTCTTATTATCAGTTATACATTAGACTTATGTCAGTATACAGTAATGTTGATGTTTCTATTTTCTGTTTCTGTATTTATAATACCGTATGTTCTAGAAATGCATGGTGAGCCTAAGTTCATTTATTAGTATTATTTACCTTTACTAATCCCATTACATCTTTGTGAAGAGAAAAAAAATCGTATTTTCCACATTAATGAATATTTTCGGCCTTATAAACGTTCGGGAATGTGAAACTCAGGAAAGGGTGTTGCACTTTTGGCTGAATAGAAACAGCCAATGCTCTGCCAGCCACATTTGACTCATTTAGGGTCCCCTTACTTCTCCATTAGGGTCGCATCGGCTGTTTCCATCTTTTGGATGGTGAGCCTGAAAACGAGGCCCCAGAGAAGGATACCATATTGACTGTGGCTACAGGAAAAGGATCAGTAATCACAGCCATTTCCTTTTCGGCTAACTTAAATCTTCCCTCCTTTAATGCCTTCTAGATCGCTTTTCTGAAAACGATGCAATTGTTTGTGGCATGGGTGTAAGAATTATGCCACTTGCAATATCTTTTGTTTTTTAACCCATCAGCCGTTGGAATTTTATGCCCTTCTGTGAGCCGAATCTGTTGATCCTTCAGTAAATAATCGAAAATTTGGTCAGCCTTCGAAATGTCGAACGAATATTCGACTCTGGTCTCAGTCGTCTGTGCTTCTTTGCTTTAATGGGCCTTAAAGCAGGATACGAATACGACTTCCCTCTGACAATTTCGGCTGCCATAATGTCTACCGTTGATCGGCTGACTCATCATACCCATCATCAGATTCTTCTATATCAACGATGGAAACTAGGTGAGGTCCTCTTCTTTTATTCAACCTCCTTCTTTCCTTTTCCAGGATATATTGCTCAATCTGGGAGGCCTTAGAAGCCAACTGGCTCAAGTCAGCACAATCTTGACCCACCAATCTCTCCCTCAATTGAGGGTGCATATTGCCAATAGCCATAGAGGCATATTCTGCTTCTGGCAACTGGATTGTACATTATCTTCTCAGCTTTCTGAATCTTTCTATGAACTTTGTTGCCGGTTCATCCACTTGCTGCCTCAAGTTCATCATATCAGCTACAGTAACATCCGACTTAGGCATATAGAACCTATCGTGGAAACACCGTTCCATACCAGCCTAATTTTGTACTGATTTAGGTGCTAAAGCCGAATACCATGTGAACGCAGCCCCTGTTAGGGATAGTGGGAATAGCTGGAGCTTGTAAAATTCATTTTGATTAGCCTCTACACATTGGGCCGTGAATCTCCCAACATGCTCCAGGATCTATCAACTGTGGTCCAGGGGCTCTCTTAGCCGCATAATTAGGGATTTGCGGCTGAAGGGGCTTGACTGGCCTGGGGGGCATAACCCCTGCATGGTATGGTATTGGCTCCTGAACTAGCATTGCCCCCGGGGCATTGGCTGTAAATGGTGGAGCATTAACCCACTGTTGAGCGATCGGCTGCATCGGCACTGCTTGTGATATATTGCACCAGGGCTGTCCATATAGAAAAAGTTCAGGGGTCCCAATTGGGGATGGTGGAACATTCATCCAAGGTATTTCCCCTACATAGTCTCCAGCGATTCTAGCAACCCCAGGTGCACTTGTCTGTGGCAAAGCTCCTACAGCCGACGTATTAGGTGGTAAGTGGGACATCTCGACTAACCCTGTAGCATTAGAAGGCCTTCGGGGTACTTGCACCTGCCCGAATTATAAATTTGGCTGTTGTATTCCTTCATTAACAATGTTCTGGACGAAGGGAATGGTCTGCGGCATGCCCTGATTCGGCTGGACCGTCGATTGAGGCCCTGCCTGAACCTGGCTGCCAACAGGCTACCCCAATTGCCCAGACACAACGGAGTGAGCTTAAGTATCACCCATGTGAGCCTGCTTTTTCTCTCGTTCCCTGACACAGTGAACCTTATTCTGAACCATTGGTTTCACTATCTCGGGTAACTGTTTTGACACTTGGAACATTAACTCGTTAATTCCTATATCAATCTGCTCCCGAATAAACGAAGTAGTGACGACTATCGGCTGAGATTGATCTGTAGGATCCACCATGGCAGTGGACGTCCCAACCTAAGGGGTGATTGGCCCTGTAACCTGGGGCGAAGAAGGCATTCCCAAGGTTGTTTGTGGTACTGCCTTCGAGCTCTTACGACCTCCGTTTTTCTTGCTAGCTTGCGACCCATCGATACTGCTAAGATTCTTTTCGGACCTTAGGTGCATGCACCATGTGAAATCCTGACCTGGAGAAGGAAACTTCTCAATTTGTTCACCTTCTTTGGTCCCACCAGGTGTGTCAAAATTGTTATTGCGTAAAAAAGGAATGTGATCCAGCCGAGGGATTGACTCAGCCGAATAACACAATGAACTTACTATGAACAGATACTGGGTTCCCAAACTACTAAAGAAAGCGTCTGGTCGAAGGGTGAACGTGATAAATTGAAGAAAACAAGATAATGATAAAAGCCAAGAATAATTTGGAAAATAATAAGCAAGATTGTAAAGAAAAAAAAACAAGGCTAAAACAACAGTATGTAAAGCCAAATGAGCATAGAAAAGCTTGCTTTTCCAATTGATTGTGTGTTTCTACAATGGATTACAATGAGTATTTATAGGCAAATCTTAATCCTATATTTGTGTAACTACCCCCGTTTAACACCATGATCCCCTTGATGCTTAAGCTACCCTTGTTGCAACGACTATTCCTTAAGGAAACTTAGTCCTATTTTCTAGGCACGTCCCTTGGCAACCGCTAACAACTTCATCTTCGATTAACACTTTTTCCTCAGCTTTCGGCGCATAATCTCTTTACCCATATTCTTAGGACCCGTTACTGTCTTATTAAAAACAAATCTCCCAAATCTCACTTACTCATGAACTCTATTTCTCATAAGGCCTTTTTAAATTAACAACCCAACCTAACAAATGTGTTAGCCGAACTACTCTTTTCCCCGACTATTCCTTAGCTGATCAGTTATTAGCCGTTCTTGGCCATTGACTAGAAAATCGAAAGTCCAGCCCAACGATATTATGTTAGCCGAATCTTCGTCATATCAGTTATACTTTTCCTCCAGCTATTCTTCAACTACTTGACTATCAACCGTGTTCGGTCATCAGTCAAATTTGCTTTATTTTTGGATATAACAATTAGAAACTTATGGTTTTGTTTATTTTGAAAGTGAAGAAAAGGGGGGGGGAGAGAGAGATCAAACAGCTAAAGTTGCAGACGACACCGGAAGCCACCGTTTTGGATGTCGATGACATGTCGTATTAGCACTCACCCTCGCAAAACGACAACCCAAGGTCTACGTCGTCCTCGCCGATGAGCTTCGATCTGGGTTGCACGCCCTCTCCATTGTCGGAAATAGCCCCCAAGGCCCGCATTTTAATGAGCCTACATTTTTCTCATCCTAACTCGCACGGATCGTTGGTTAAACCGATCGTCCACTGGGCCCAAGCCCATATACCCAACTCTAGTTGCGATAATCTTAAGGTATCTGTTCGACCAAAAGGAGTTGAACATGCGGCAGGGAAGATGAATGTAATTCATAAAGGATTATGAGTTTGATCTACAATACCATCCAGGAAAGGCCAACATGGTATCGGACACATTAAGTCGAAGATCTTTGCATATGTTCGCAATAATGGTGAAGGAGTTGGTACTGCTGGAACAGTTCAGAGATCTGAATCTGGATGTGGAGCTATCCAGAGACAAGATGAGTTTAGCAATGGTCACTATCACCAGTAACTTTCTGAACTTCATCTGGAAGAAGCAAGGAGAAGATCAGTACCTACGAGAGATGAACCAGATGGTAGAAGAAGGTAGGACCTCAAAATTTAAAAGAGGTACTGATGGAATCCTAAGGTTTGGAGAAAGGATATGTGTTCTAGGGGATAGAGAAGTTAGAAAGATGATCTTGGAAGAGGTATATAAAAGCAAGCTAAGTTTTCATCCAGGGGCTACAAAGATATATCAAGACCTGAAAAGGATGTTTTGGTGGCCAGGGATGAAAAAGGAGGTCGCAGAGTATGTCCAATCCTGTTTGGTATGTCCAAAGGCGAAAATTGAACACCAGAAGCCAGCAGGGTTATTGCAATGACTAGACGTCCCAGAATGAAAATGGGATAGTATTGCAATGGATTTCGTTTCCGGACTACCAAGGACACAATAGAGGTGTGATGCGTTTTGGGTGATCGTTGGCGGGCTTATGAAATATGCTCATTTTTTGCCGATCAATCAGAGTTATTCTCTGGAGAGGTTAACCCAGATATACACCAAGGAAGTGGTAAGGTTGCATGAAGGTTTTTTAAGTATAATTTCGGGTCGGATCCAAGATTTGCTTATAGGTTTTGGCAAAGTCTGAACAATGCTTTGGAAACAAAACTAAGGATGAGTTCAGCTTATCATCCACAGACGGATGGTCAGTTTGAAAGAACGATTCAATCTTTGGAGAATCTATTAAGAGCATGTGTTTTGGAAAACACAGGAAGTTGGGACGATTTCCTTCCACTGATTGAGTTTGTAACATCCCAAAAACCCTATGTCTGTCTTTTAACTGTTTATGTGAATAACTTGACTGAAAACACAATTCGATTAATCATAATCATAATAATAGTTGATGATTGGAAATTCATATTTGAATTTCAATTATGAGCTTAATAATCATAAGGTGTTGTTTTGAACCCAGTGTGCTGTTTTGAGCCGGAACCGATAAAAATATATTATTTTAATCGGGACCGCTTTATCTTGGGATGCGTACCAGAGTCGGGGAAGCAATCTGGCCCGGGACTGGGAAGTTGTTCTGGTCCAGAGTCAGGAGTAGTTCATGACTACTTTCACGTTTCCCTAAACTCTATAAACCATTGGTTAATAACCTATCAACATTACCTTTTATGGAAAACAATATAACCATTTTTGGTTAATCTTGCCAACTTTCAATGTGAGCTCAACAAGTATCCCTCTCATTAAATCTAAACCATTAGATTCCTTACACTAATCACATCAACTATGCCTTAATCCATTGGATAAAGAATCTTCTACTTTCTACAAAAATGGATAAAATACTTTTTCCATTTTTGGTTAATCTTATCATCTTTAATTCTATGATCAACAAGTATTAGTATTTGATTCAATCTTAACCATCCTTTCTTACCATTAATTAATCAAAGTGTCATGCAAATTTGATTAATTTGATGAAGCAAAATTCTTATCCTATGTGCACTTATTAATGCTACACGGTTTTGAAGTGTAGTATTACACTTGAATCCTTTTAATTCTCTTTTTGTGTAATGAAGATACAAATACACTCCCAAGTATCATCTTTTAAATTCAAAATATCTTCATCCTACCATTTTTGGTTTAAAGTAACTTATGACACATTACCATTTGAGGTAATATGTCAACTTTATATCAAAGCCTTTCCATCAACTCATCTAACTCTACACTCCACCTTCTTTTCCTTTTCTTCTTGTTTCCTTCTATTCTTTCTCTCCTTGCCGCACCATCCCTCTCACTCTCTTCTATCTGTTCCTTTTTATCCCACTTAACTTACACACTTAAGTTAAGGACACCATCTTCTCCAAGCCTTATCCTTTCAAGCTCTCTTATCTCTCTTCAATGGCGAAGATTCAGCCATCCCTATCCCTCCACATTCCATTTCTTCTCTTCCAAAACAAAATAGATATTCATGACCACCATGACTCCTAGATCATCTTTGATGAAGAAAGTTTCTCCATTGGAGCAACTTTTCTTTTGAGTTTCAAACCTACACTTCATCTTTTGGACTTGTTCTTCAAGGGTAAGTTGTTCTGCTCACCTGCATCTTTCCTTTTCTCTCTTTGAGCTTTTGAAGATAATCACTCTTGTTCAAAGTGATTTTTGAAATATACCTCTTTTTGAAAGCCTATGTGTTGTCTTGCTAGGATCTTCCATTTTGGAGCACTTTCACAACTTCATCTTCAAGAGCTTTTAGTGGATCTACAAGAGGTAATGGGGAAGTGAACCTCATCACACCACATTGGTGGTGGTGAAGATGGTTTATGGGTTTCGTTTGGGGAAAACCCTAAACCAAGGGTTCCCTACTTTATCTATTTGGTTCTCTATGAGAACAATGTTGGAATAATTATTTGTTGCTTGATTTGTGTTCATTGATGTGTTTGAATGGTTGAAAATAATTTTATGTGAGGGAAAACCCTAATCTAGAGTTCCTTCATCTTTTGTTGAAAAGAGTTTATGAAAATATGATTTTCGGATCTGACCTTATGTGAGTCATTTCGGTTTTTCTCTCAACCTAGGTCTTAGATTTCAAAACTTGTTTTTGACCCTGAAACTAGACATCTTGGGCTTCATTTTGAGTACAAATTTCGTGTGTTTTCGTAAAGATTTGACCCTTGGAAACCTATTTCAATCTTAGCTCAAATTTCTGCCTCGGATTCTGACTACCTTGGCTTGTTTCGTAAAACTGTACTAACTCGGTTACTTTTGTGAAAAATATTTTTATATCCAAAAACTAGACATCCTAAGCTTTCATATGAGTCCTCATTTGCTCAAATTCAAGTTCGTTTGGTCAATCAAATATTTGTCACAAGTTGATGCTTGATATGCTGAAATTTCTATATACTGGTTTTGGTGTTGATATTTGGAATTGTATGTTATGATGTTGGTGTGACTATTTGGGTTTAAGTGTTAGTGTTGAAAATCATTTTGGCATGGTGAAAAACTATTCTTAGGTTCAAGACCTAAGGATAGGAGTTTTCAATGATGAACTTGTTCATGCATTTACTACTTGATGGAATGACTATATGTTGAGATGTTTTTCATGAGACTAGCATGTTGTTGGATGGCTTGTATTTTGTTGGAAAACACCATGTGAGGTGCGGCCTTGTTAGGATAGAAAGGGGAAGCCAAAGATTCTATGTCCAAGTAATAGTGTAATGGACTTAAAGATTCCAAGAAGGCAAAGAAATTAAAAAGACCTACCTTACTTACATGGAGGCATTCGGCTATACCATAGTAATTAGGGCTAGGAACCTAAAATGTTGATGCTAAGAGGCTTAATGTGTTTATACTAAAGTAAAAAGGGTATAGAAATTAAAAAGGTTTTCGAAAGAATTCAAGTTTTGGTTTCAAAGAACCAAGTGTTGTAAATTAAGTATTTTGATACCGTGTGAAAAGTATTTAAGGATATGAGGGTTTAATGTTGATCAACCACCTATTTTATCAAGTTGTTTCAAGGAAAATATTTTCAAGAACAAAGAGTTTCTAAACGATTCATGTGGTTTCCAAAGGTTTTGGTTAGTAAACCTACTTTCAAGAGAAATGAGAATCATTGTAAGTATTTTCTTTAAAACAATGAGTCTTTACACTACTATGATTAATTTTGGAATACTATCAAATAAAAGAGTTATGGTTTTCATTTGAAAATGAAAAGGTGATTTAAAGAAAAATATGTTTTCCCTCTTTATTATTCAAAAGGAAGTTTTACGTTAGTTTGGCAAAAGATGAGGTACTATGTATCTTGGGGCTTTGAACACCTTAGGAGTATGTGTATAGAGTTTCAAAACTATGTTTGATAAAAGGGGATTTCATGAACCAGTTTACCACTAAGGAAAGTATTTTGAAGATCTTACTATAGTAGCGTAATTATGTATTATCTTAAAAAAGGAAATTCAATGAGTTCCATAATGTGCTCACGAAGATTTAGTAAAAGACATGCACTAACATCTAGTGGTCATGACAAAATCATGTTCCACACCCTTGATGATTTAGGTCATCTAAGGAATCCATAACGTTTAAATCACTAAGAGTTACTTATAGCAATTAAGTAAAATTTCCTTTGGTAGACAAGGGAGAAGATTGATGAAGGGGATCCTTGTGGACCTTGTCCTCCATAATACATCTAGGTTATGAACTAACGTATCATAAGACATGAGCATCATGTTACGAACGACGACGTGGTAAGCGATTGCAAGGAACGGAACCAAGGATGGGCGACTGATGACAAGTCGTGTGAAAGTGGGTCCCGTAGGGGTGCCCTGTGGTTTATCAAGAGATAGACATGGTGATACAATGATGGTGTAGTACGTATTTGTGTTGTGGCATTTCTTGACATGAATACGCATCTGTGCATGAGTTGGGCGTTGTGCCTGGGAGTTGAGCTTACACCTTTGTGCGGGTGCGATTGTCTAAGGTGTGTCGATCATGAGGATCTTGGGGACGTCGAGGGTTGGAGAAGACACATGTGGCCAGAGAGTAGCTCCTCTGTGTCATGGATATCCATCGAAAAACACTGACGTCCTGACTGAAACACCGAGCAAGTCACGATTTGGGTAAAAAACGTCTGGCGTGAGCCGTAAAAGCGAATTCGTAATCTTGTTGAGATAGCACATGTTGGGATGAGATAACGCAGACAATGTTCTCCCAATCACTCACTCCAGTTATGTTTAGCTCCGTAGAGTAGGGGTCAGAGTCTTACCCTTGTGGCATATGGCATTGAGTCATGTACATTGCATTGCATTGCATTGCATGGCTGTTGATGGATACATTTACATGTTATACATTGTTATCCTATGTTGATGATGTCTTATGTTGTTGATTGGATAATATGAGATATTGAGATGTATGATATGCATGACTAGTATTTTATTGTCTTGTGTGTCGTACCATTTTTACTTCCTCCATATGATGTGCTGATGAATGGGAATCTTACCTCATTACTTTGTATTGCATCGTTGTGTGCTTCTCTGGTTGTCTCCCGAGAAGGTCGTGTTATTGAGACTTCAACCGACGTTTTGGATGCACCTCTCTGTTGAGTCTCCCAGTGGTTTTTGGCGTTTGGACATCTAGTCATGATGAGCTTCTAGCAAAGTACATGGGAAGAGCCATACTCACTATCCGTAAGAGTCGCAGAGGAAGAGTTCTTGACTGCTCAACAGCTTGTCTTCATGTCGTCTGCTGTCAAGGTTGTACTCGTAAGTGGAATGCTAGATGGACTTCTCCACCGATGCGTTCAGTGCCTTCCCTCTGTTAGGGATAGGCCGCTTGTTGGCAAAGTTGCTTCTAGGGCAATTTCTGCGATGTCCTCCATAGGAATTCCAGTGGTAGTCCCTGCTAGGATTCCTGTTAGGTCTCGTTTGACGGGTCCTGGTCGGAAGGCGATAAGTGCGGAGATTAGGAGGGAGGCGACCTATCCATGCCTTCTATTCCTTTCGCTTGTCTCTCCATAAGGGAGGAGTCAGAGGAAGCATTCAGCGGTTGATCCGAGGGGTGTTTCCCTGTGTAGTCTGTTGTCGGCCAGTGTAGGGTGTCAGAGAGTCTGTACCTTTCTTCTATCTTTTGTGGAGCTGCGACTCCAAGTACCTTATGTTTAGGAGTTGCGTCTCCAATTCCTTATGTTGAATCTGTATCTTTCTACTTTGTTTCTGTAGACGGGTTGGGTTCTTATGTAAAGCCTTTATGAACTTATGAAGTTATATTATGAAATGTTTTATTTACCTTACATGCATAAATGGTTACGAGCTTTTACAGTTATGCCTTGCAAAAAGGAAAAATTCATCCCCATCTTTCTTAAATGTTTTAATTAACCCATTTTTCGGCCTTAGAGTATTTTAAAATGTTCGTAAATGTAATGCCCTCAAAAAGGGTGTTATAGAGTTCACGTATAAGAATAGTTTCCACTTGAGTATTGGCATGATGCAATATGAGGCATTGTATGGAAGAGAGTGCATGACACAACTCTGTTGATATGAAGCTGGTGAGAATCAGTTGTTAGGTCCATAAATGGTGCAACGAACAACGGAGCAAGTGCAGAAGATTCGGGAAATAATGAAAGTCGCACGAGATCAGCAGAAAAGCTACAATGACAAGATGAGGAGACCCTTGGAGTTCCGGGAAGGCGACCATGTCTTTATGAGAGTCACTCCAAGAACTGGAATTAGCAGGGCAATCAAATCCAGAAAGTTTACCCCTAGATTCATTAGACTATTTCAAATCCTTTGTCGAATTGGTCCAGTTGCCTAACAAATTGCTTTACTTCCCAATCTATCCAACATCCACGATGTTTTCCATGTATCCTAACTCAGAAAATATAATCCTGATCCATCACACGTGATAGTGCCTGAATCAATACAGATAAGAGAGAACTTAGAATATGAGGCGCTGCCTATATGGATCGAGGACATGTGGGTGAAAGAACTCCGCAGAAAGCAGATGCCCTTAGTCAAGGCCATATGAGATGCTACAACTGGAGATGCTACCTGGGAAAGAGAAGAGGATATGCGACAACAGTATTCGAGTCTATTCTAAAGGTACGTCGAATTTCGGGGACGAAATTATTTTTAAGTGGGGTAGTAATGTAAGACCATGTTTTCTTGTTTAAGGCACGGGACATTAATTAAGCATGTTTAAGGACTTGATTATGTTCCTTATGGGTTGAGGAAACCATTGTTCAAATTTGGGACAATTTGGCCTTGGAACGAGTCCAGAAAATGGAAAAACGTGAAAGAACATTTCTGATCAGCGTCCAACGTTTAGACGGGGAGAAACCCCACGCAAAAACGTTCACCATTGACGCTCGAGCGTGGGTAGTTGCACGTCAAAGCGTGGAGGGTGTACACGTGGAGGTGCACGTGTCAGCGCGCATGTGACGCGTGGCAGAGACGTGACGATCAAGAGGCCACGCTCAAGCATGGAAAAACCCCCACTTCAGAGCGTGCCCACACTCTGGCATGGACAGGTTGACAGCACCACTCAAGTTTTCCTTTTCCTTTCTTTTTTGCACGAAATTCCCATAAAACTTCCTAAGTTCAGAAGTTAGAGAGAGAAGGAGAGGAAATTCTAGTGAGAGAGTTGGATCCCAGAGGAAGTCGAGGCATCGAATCGTGATTCCGATTACATCGTTATGATCAGGGCTGCAAGCACTACAACCTACTTCTATCAATTCCACGATTCGTCAAAGATAAGCTCGAATCTCTAACACGTTGACATTTATGTTCTTCATGTCCTTCGTGTTCTTCGAGCTTTTCCTTTGAATTTCTCTTTGGTTTTGAGATCACCCTAGGGTTAACGATGTTGTTTACACATTGTTCCCATGATTAGGCAAAGTTCGTGATCGTGATCGTGCGAGCTCTCGGAGGAGGTTGCAGCTGCGAGCTTGGTGGCTGAGGTACCGCGTGGTGGTAGTGGCGATTTGGGGACTGTGGTTGTGTTTGTGACTTCGAGCATGCAATCTTTCAAGTGGGGAGAAAGAACTGTTATCATCGGGAAGACAAACGTAGTTTAAAATGTATACATGTTGAGAAGAACCTTAAACCTACTAGAGGTTGAGCCCGTGGCAAAGTACCTAAACCCTAGGTGTAGGTATCTTTGGGGCTATCACCATTATGACTATACCCTAGGCTAGACGATGTTGTTGTTGAGGTTGATTTGTGGTGCATGCTAAATTGCCTATATGACTACTTGTTTATCTGTCTATATGATGATGTATCTGTTGTTGTTGTGATATTGCTATTGTCGAATTGATGGATTATTGATGAGAGTATGGTGAGGTTGATGTGTGATTCAGGTTGATACCATCGTGGTTCTGGATGTGGAGCTTTGGCTCGTGGACGCAAGGCGTCATGATAATGTTGATGTTGATGTGGATGCAATGCATTGTGGTTGTGGCCGAGTGCTTAGGCGTAAGGTTCCGATATCAACCTGTGATGGATGTCTGCTGCATATCATAGCATGATGAGTTCCACCTGTCGCAATGAGGGATGTCCAAATAGGGACGAGACGTGTACCACCTGTCCCAAAGCGAGATGTCCAATTGGGGACGATATATGTGATGTGATGTGATGAGTTCCACCTGTCCCAATGGGGGATGTCCCAATGGGGGATGTCCAAATGGGGACGAGATATTACCACCTGTCCCAAAGCGGGATGTCCAATTGAGGACGAGTTATGATGTGATGTGATGTATTTGTCTCGACGGGGATGTCCAATTGGGGACGTGATGAAATCGGCCGACATGCATATAGGGATTAGTATCCCTCGTAGAGGTTTGATCTGAGAGAACAATCTCTGAGATGGATGTGATGTATGACCCGAGAGATGATTGTTGGAGTGTTGCATGTTTTCTTTGTGCTGTATGCTACATGTGTATATGCTATACTATTTCCCCTATCCTGTATTTGATGATATACATGTTTCTTATCTCCTTATTATTCTCTGTATATGTTTTCTGTTACGGATGGACCAGAGATAGCACCACTTCATCACGAAGGCACCGCAGATACCGGTACTGGGGGAGTTGGAGATCATCTATCACGATGATAGAGGGTGGCGGGTGGATACGTCCACATTCTTGACGGTCTATAGTGGGCCGGTCAGTCTGCTGTTCCGGAGTGGGACTCCATCGTACGAGGACATCATAGGACCTTTCAGAGTTGTACAGTTCCTGCGTTTCACCCAGATGTGGCATTCGCCGAGGCGTCATGAGTGGGATTTCATGTGGGTGGTGCCAAAGACATCTCACGCATCCAGCAAGAGAGGGTTCGTGCTACGAGGCTGGCGGAAGAGGTCCGAGCAGTACCTGCGGACGTATAGACGGCGTCGAGTGGTGGTGTCCAGTTCCTGTTCTGAGTATGTGCCGTTGAGGGTTTACCGACGTACCCACGGAGAGGGACAGGGTTCCAGGTATCCACGCCGCTGAGGGTGTGATACTTCCAGTGCGTCTTAGTTGGTGAGATGAGCGATTTTGATGTATTTTGAGAGACGGGTGGGGCAGTGCTGGTGAGCTTTTGGGAGCTTTATCTTTTGGTTGTATTAGTTTTATCTTTGTGATTTTCATTGTATAGTGGCATGTATATATACAGTACGAGAGCCCTACTGATTGGGCAACTGATGCATGTATATATTTCCTTTATGTTTCTTAGTTGTGTTTGACTCTGATATGTTGCGTGCTTTAGTTTAGTTTTTGTTTCTGCTTTTACCTTTTCCGTTTCGCTTCGTTTGTTGATAAAGCGCACAAATGTTTATAATACGATTAATATTAGTTAATATCTTAGGCTCTTTAATGGGACGTCAAGTCGTCTCACCGCCTCTAAACCGAACTTTACCATGAAAAAACCATTGTCCACATCCATCGGTTCAAATCCTCCTGCAAGTTTCCAAGTCGATGCCAGTTTGTTTAACATGGTCATGTAGCCAATATTCTTCCCTAGGAGTTGGATAATAAGTGCCTCCTTCCATGGGTTACATAACTCACTCAACATGCCTTCGTCAATAATAATCTCTAGTAAGAGTCTATTGCCACCCTCCTATTCAACCTTAACCAACCCTTGGTCAATGAGATCAGTTTTTTGTCTTATAGGTAAAGGAGGCTTATTCCCAAGGAGCTTTTCACGAACCGAGCAACGTTGGTTTGGGGTTTACTCCCCCTCCAGCATCGTCAGGTGGGTCATCCGGCGGTGGGGTAACCTTTTGGGACGAGAAGGTGATACCTTCTGTAGTCATTCTCTTTTGAAATCAATCAAAGTCATTGATTAATAAAAGCATGTTGACGTATTAATATAATAATAAATTATTAATTATTAATTTAAAGAAGAAAAAATTAAAAAATTATTAATTTTTTTTCCTTTTTCATTATCCTCTCTATCTTCTTCTTCAAGAATCCCCGCCATGTCTTCTCCGGCGGCGACGACTACAGGGCGGTGACGCGACAATGACATGGAACTTATTAGTAGAGCAAAGTAGAGAACTTCATTCTTCTTAGTTCCCTATCATCAATTTGAAGGAGTGGGATAAGGGGTTTTTTAAGGGTTTACTACTCTTATCATTCTATTAGGTTGTATTCAATCCTAAAAAGTAAGAATGGGTTCTTTGGAGAATGGAGCAGCGAAAGTAAGAGAAGAAGAAGTAGTTTTTAAGGAATAGGGACCCATAATAAAAACCCACAAACTTTGGCTCTTTGGACTGGCTATGAGACTAATTCTCGGTCGGCTGCTTAGAGCAAAGAATTAACCCTTGATTTTCGCAGCCTCCCAACTAGAGTGTCTACTACAAGGATTCGAACTTGTGTTCTCCTCCTTATGGGGTCGTAGGCCTCTTGATAGAGTGAGATGTGAAAATATATGGCCATGCTGAAATGGGCCAATAGAGGGAAAATGCGGTTGGAAGCTACAACATCTTATGCGGACCAGAAGTCAACAAGCGCCAAGCTGGACAACTTACCTTTTTGCTGTGTGGGACCTCTCTGTTCCTAGACATGTATGTGTAAAAAATTTATCATTTAATGGTCTTAGATATTTTTTAGTTAAGGCTTAGTGGGTCAAACATTTATTATTGGAAAAATACCCTTTTTAGGTTCACTAGGTTACATGTTCTCTCTTTCTTACTTTTTGGTCCCCTAGGAGGTGCTGGCACACGTTCTGGAAGGATCTTTACCCTATTAGGTCAGGATTTTCGCTGAGAGATACATTCAGAATATTCACGTTGGGTCTTATTCCTCTTTTAGGAGCTCCTTGGAAACTGTGCAAGCTAAGTGTGAGTTGAGAAGAGAAAGGTGGATTAAGCTTCTTGGAGGAAATAGAGAGCCACTCTTGGAAAAGCTGTTGGCATCCTCTCTTTCTCTAGGCTCATTTTCTACTTTATCTCATTTTGCTGCATACATTAAGTTTGTAATGGATTCTGTATGGATGTTTTTGAATGGGCTAATTTTCTTTAGCTAGGATTGTGATGAACTTGCAATGAATGTGTGTGGAAATGAATGTTAAGTGTGGAAATGAATGTTAAGTGTGCCTCATCATTTTTAACCAAGTGCTTCATATGCTTATATGTTCTGGACTAAGTTTGATCAACTTGCTTTGGAGCAATAGTTTGTTAATATTGGAAAATGTTAATGAATGGACATACTTAGGTGATATGGATTAAGTTGGTAATTGGAAAATTAATCAATGTTGGTTAGGATAGGAATATTCAACCAAGTCCATAGGCTAGCTTAGACGTTTAAAATGAAAGCAAGAGTAACTAATGTGGGCTTAGGAATAAGGGACACTTAGTGAATCTCTGCCTAAAATGTGCTGGAAAGCACATCAACTTTTATTCTCTGGAGCCAAATGTTGAGCATGCTGAAGCATTATTTACCTATCATAGTTGTTGCAAGGGATTCATATCGTAGCTGTTTCCTCCTCTGTTTAAATCAAAAACTTGTTCTCCTTGACCTCTTTTAATTGTTACTCTTCAACACTTTATTTCTTGCTAAAATATTAACTCAAAACTTTGGTTACTTGAATCTTGTTACATTGATTTTTTGCTAGTTGCTCTTTTAACTGAAACCTTGGCCCTTTTCATCACAATCTTCGTGGGACGATCTTTTACTTACACTTTATTACTTGTTGGACGGTGTACACTTGAACATTTATACCTATATGTATACAAATCAACAAGTTTTTGGCGTCGTTGCCAGAGATTGAATGGTGTTAATCTCTAAGTGTTTTCAATTTGGATAGTTATTAGTAAAAATTTCTTGTTCTAAAGTGTGTTGTGTTCTGAAGCAGGTATTAGCTGTATATGTGAAGACACAGTGTACCTGAATTCCTACTAGACCCTGAAATTGAAAGAACCTTGAGAAGAATCAGAAGGGTAGATAGAAGACTCTTGGAACTTAATACTCCAATCACGGCTAAACTAGAAGGCAATGAGATAGGAAATGTAAATCCAGATATCATCACCATAGCTAATGATCGTGCTAGAAGGATCCAAGACTATGCCCTATATGACCCTGCTACTGTCAATACTAAGATAGTGAGGCCCGAGATCACAACAAATCAGTTTGAATTCAAACTCATGATGTTTCATATGTTGCAAACAGTGGGACAACTTAGTGGTGCAGCTCATGAAGATCCACATTTGCACATCAAGCGGTTTCTGGAGGTTGCTAGTAATTTCAAAATACCTGGAACGATTGATGGTTCCTTTAAACTGAGGTTGTTCCCTTACTCTTTGAAGGATCAAGCCAAGGTTTGGCTTAACTCCTTGGAGCCCAACTCTGTGGATAAGATGTCATGATGCAATCCAAACATGCATTTGTTATGACTTTGGTGCAATCCAAACATGCCACCGTTATGCTTATGATTTCGGTCCGTCCAATCACAGGAAACCAACATGACTCAGATCCCTACTCCGGAGCAAACATGAGACAAATCGGAAGAAGTGGTAATAGTACATGTTCATCAGACGTCAGCCTTGGGCAAAGTGCGCTCTCAAACATATTTGTTGCTAGCAATAATAGGTTTTCATGATGACACTCTAAAACCATGGATATATTGACGTCCGGCTGCAAATGTCGAAGTAGTGCATGGAATGCCACGACACAAGGAGCCAACAGAGCATATGATACATCATCAACACACAGTCCATAACAACAACATGACATATTAAATATCATCAATCAACAGTATACAACTCATAACAATAACATCATAACAAGTAATCCAAACATATGATGTTATGATGCAATCCAAACATGCATTTGTTATGACTACGATGCAATCCAAACATGCCACCGTTATGCTTATGATTTCAGTCTGCCAATCGCGGGAAACCAACATGACTCAGATCCCTACTCCGGAGCTAACATGAGACAAATCGGAAGGAATGGTAATAGTACATGTTCATCAGACGTCAGCCTTGGGCAAAGTGCGCTCTCAAACATATTTGTTGCTAGCAATAACAGGTTTTCATGATGACACTCTAAAACCATGGATATACTGGCGTCCGGTTGCAAATGTCGAAGTAGTGCATAGAATGCCACGACACAAGGAGCTACCGACTGGTCACTTGTGGAGTTTCCAACTTTGACATTACGAAGACCATTGAAGGTCGTCACCCCAATATCCGCATCTGCACTAAGTGTAAGCTCAACTTCCTAGGCACCAATTTGCCGTAGACACAAAATGTTTATGCAATATGGTTAAGCCTACAAGGCAATGTGGGAAATTTGAATTTGATGATGACTCCTTGTCTCGGGCCAGACTATACCCCAGCCCTGGGTTGAACTTCTGAAATCACGCAAATCGAGAAAATAATATTTTTCGCCGGTTTGTAATGAAATCATTATTGGCTCGTCAGAATTTTGATTTTAATCCTTATTTTATGACTTATGGTTTTGGGCTAAAATATCTCTCAGTGTCGGACCCAATTCCCAAAAACACGCAAACCGAGGAAAATAACACTTTCGCTGGTTCGCGACCAAATTGCAGAAAACATAATCGCATTTTCCTAGGGATTAGAGTTGCTTCATGAACTCATGTTGACTCCCTAGTATGTCTCTCGATTTCGGGCACAATTCCCGAAACCACGTAGAACCGATTAAAACAATAATATTTTTATCGGTCTGCGATCGAAACATAGATATAACTCAATCATTATTTTATGATTTTTAATATGAGTTTCGAATTTCCTATTGAATCCTACTCATCATCTTTCAGTTATCAATTTACTTTAATCGAATTAGGGTTATCAGACAATTTATTCACAACAGATTCACTAAAAGATAGAAAAATGACAGATACGAATTTAGGTGTGTTACAATATGTAAGAGACATATTTAATAAGATTTCTCATGTCTTCGAAACATACTAGGATATTTTCTTAAAGTCAAAAGAACAACCAAGCGCATCTAAAGCATAATGCCTGTCTACAACACCTTTAGTATGCAATAACAATCTTTTAGATGCTATTCTGACTAATTGTACTAAAGAGAAAATTTGTGCTGCAAGGACTCTAAAAGCTATTCTGAATTTGTTGCTACTCTGAATTAATATGCACGATAGTAAAAAAGCACCTTCAACATTCTAAACCATTCAATGCTTCTATCAGAATGACTCTTTCGCATTAATAGTCACTCAAAACGTTTGAAGTAAAGCAACCTCAAAAGAAGACAAGTCAAGGAAATGTCTCACAATGGACCTTTGTCGTGTGAAGACTATTTAAGAAAACCTTGATGCAATTTGCAAATAGAAGATAGAGAGCATTCTCACATAAGAATATGCACAAGTGCTTAAGATATCTGAATACAGATAATAGCAAACATCTTCAAAGATCAAAGTTACAAAAGCTATTTGAGCTATTCATTGAAACTATCTTCTCTTCTCTATTTAATCTGTAAATCCTTTAGAAAAGTTCTTCTGCTCATAAAAGCAGTCATACCCTTGCTTATTACAATCACTCTTTGGGTGTTATCTGGTTGACCAGCTTATTGTTATCTGAAGCTGCTGATTCAAAACAAATATTGTTACTTGAAAAACCTAAAGAGGCTAACTGAAGAATACTTGTTTGAGCCTGGAGAGGCTAGGTGTGCAAAGAATACTCGTCTATAGTTTGATCAGCTATAGTGAAAATTTTGGTTAAGCCAAAGACTAGTAGTAGCCCAAAGGTTAGGTTGAACCTGGATAAATTTTTTATGTTCTTCTCTCTTTATGCTTAAACAATGCTTTATCTTTATCCTTCATTATATTTGCATTTAACCTTGGGGGTTAAAGTGTGCTTACCCAAATACCTCTTTGTGAAAAGGTTTTGTTCAAAATCTGTTTTAGTTTTGATAAACCAGACGCCTGAAAGAGTCCGTGTTTTTGCTTTGTTGTAGTTTCTTTGTTAAGCATCTGCTTACATAGTCCTTTGCTTTAAAACTTGATTTTTTGAAATAGTTTGGATAAACACAATTCAACCCCCTTATTTGTGATGGGTCGCGTGCTGGGTGGCGGACTGGCACGCTGTGCCGTAGAGACGGTTCTGGGTTGTGTTTCACCATAGAGGTGGTTCACCGTAGAGAGGCAATGACGGGGCTGGAAGATAGAGAATAAAGAAGAGAATTGGTTTGAATAGAATAGAGAAGAGGGAACAAAAGTGCAAAACTACAGAAGTGAGTGACAACATATAGAAAATTTTAGGGTTTTGGGACTAATAGAAAACACTATTTCTGTTATTCTATATATAAGTAAAGGGGTGTTTTAATGATAAAACATATCTCTAGTATCCGCGGGCACTGGTACCTTAGTGTCCGCCCCACCCCATTAATAAGCGGGTAGAGAAAAAATCCGTTTATTTTATCTGAGGGCACCCGTTCTGCTATCCGCCTCATTCCCATAACAAGTTTTACCAATGGATATCCGTTGATACGAGAAATTTTGTCTTCCCTAGGTGAGATTGAGGCAATAAGGCCTCTTTGGGTGATCCTCATCCTCTTCAACTCTTCAGCTTCACATTGTAGCCGACTTTATTTGTCATTTTTTTGCTTCGTGGTTGCAAGAGCTTGATAGTGGGCACAAGGGAGATAAAGTCGATGTGCTTTCTGGTTGTCGAGCTTGTGGCGACTTGGGTTGCAATTATGTCACAAGCTTGTCCTGATTGACCTTTGCCTTTGAGGTCTTGGTCTTCGGATTCTGGGGCTCTGAGTTGGGAGGTTACTACACATTGTTTACTTGCTAACTTGATTGCATAGATGATGGTCACGCAATAAGGGTACGACCACTGGACTGTTGCAGGATGTGATAGAGTGAACAAGTGGATGCTTCATGAGAGATGTCAGGATGAATGGCGGCCTTCATGACACCAAGGAGGGGAACGATGGGGTGCGTCAGTGGCCATGACGCTGTCGATGAAGGCTTAGGAAAAGAGCTCCATGCAGTGATTAGGAACACCATGTGAGGCTTGAGAAAAGACCAAGTTGGTTTCTTTGGTCCTAAGTATATGGTGACAAACTAACAATGGTGGGTGATTGGGTCTTCACGAGTGGATTTGGATCCTCTCCTTTTATTCCCTCCTTTTTTTCTCTCATGTTATAAGAGAGAAAGACACAAAATCAAGTTTTAATGAATCTCACACATAAAAGCAAATTTATTTTTGTGTCTTTCTTTCTCTAAAATAAGAGAGAAAAAGAGAGAATAAAAGGAGAGGATCCAAATCCCTTCAAGAGTGTACCAAGACTTTTTCCCCAATGCTATTTACACTGTTTGGTTTGAGGGAAAAGAGAAGGAAAGACAAAAAAAAAAGGATGGAAAAGAGGAGGAAAAAAGGGAGTTTCCCTCGTTTGATTGACAAATGAAAAATGAAAGGAAAGAAAAAAAATTATGGGTCCCACATTAAACAGCTAATCTCTTGGATTTTGATAGAAAAGAGGATGAAGAGGAGAGATTTGCATGAAAAATACAAAAACACTCCTAACCTTATTATATCCCATTTTTACTTAAGGATATTTATATGATTTCGTAAATATGTTTTTGTCCTGCTCTCTAACTTTCGACACAATCAAACCAGAAGAGAAACAAATATAAGTTTTCTTTTTTATCAAACAACTAACATTAATCATCTTATTTTTTTTACTCATTTTCTCTCCTTTTCATTTCTTTTCTTCCACTTTTTTTTCTCTCACTCTATTTTTTAAACCAAGCAAAATGTCAGGGTGAAGGGTATCGGTGCTAGTATGAAGGGCCTTCACCAATGAATGGTAACCAACTTGTGGCCTTGATAGTTATTCCGATTAGTGGCATTTATTGTGCCATTGATGATGGACACCAACAACGTTCCGCATCAAATGGAAATTCCAGTGCACCATGCAATTAGCCGACGTGCAATTAATCCATAATGGCCAAAATAATGAGAGTAAGAAGACATTATTGTAGAATGGCAAGCAATGAATATATGAGAAAATTAATGTGTGTCCTAAGAGTATTATTTAAAAAATCAAGAAAAAGAATTTTTTTATGAAAAAATGATATATTTATTATGCAAATAGAGTACTAACCAATGTACTAAGAACATTAGTTAAGGAATCAAAGATAAAAAGTTTGTATTGAAAGTGATATTCAATACACATTTAAAATTTTTAGGATTTCTTAAACAGTATTCTTAGGGTACTTGTTTGCAACATCTTATTTATTATTATGATAAGTTATATGTTTAAATTTTCCATAAATTTTTTTATGAAATTCTTAACTGGACACTTATTAACAAGACCCATTAAAATATGAAGAATGCTAATAAGTGCCCTTGTCTGCTTAAGGAATTAAAAGAAGAAAAATTTCATGAGAAATGATGTATTAATATTTTGAGAAGTTACATACTTGATTTTTCAATAAAAACTTACTTTTTATGGATTCTTTAATCAGTGAGCTTAGGACACTCGTTAGCAATACCCTAAAAATATTAACTAATACTCCCATCGGTCTTGAATAAAAGAGATAAAATCCTAATTCATCAAGACAAAGGAAAATTATTGAAATCAATTCCTTTTAAATTTTATCTCACAAATGTCCCTATTAAATTACTTCTAATTCAACTAACTTATTTATTCCTAAATACAAACACCATATGTTATCTTACCATCGAGTAAATGATGAGTCAGCTAAACTAAAGCATTTGCATGGGGAATTGTTGACTCTTTAATATGAATTTTATAATAAATAAGAATAGAAATAAAATTTAGCTTACAAATTAGTTAATATTTTTTATATATTGGACAAAAAAAATTTTTTTATATTTTTTTGGTACATGACTTTTTTGTCTTTTTATATCTTTTATATTCAAGACGGAACGGAATATTAGCTGATTAGTCAAACATGTCATTTAGTGCAATGTGGTGGTAGTTTGTAGTCATAGACCTCATTACAAATATGCATGAGCAATTGTATTAATTGCAAAAAAAAAAAGTCATAATAATAACCATAATAATAAATTAACAATACTTGATAAAGAGTTAAAGACGAACAAACAATGGTGCTGGTTTAAGTTATGTCAAGCCATGGCGTCTATTGACTTTAGTTGAATTGATAATAGGCGTAGGCCAAATAATTGTGGTCCATGTGATACAAAGTTGAACGGGTCGAAATTCAAGCACAACATTTTGGGGGAATTCTTGCTGAATAAATCGCTGCATAAAAACTTTATGTATCAAATTGTTAATGCTTGGTCATCACTCCCTGAAAATTTTCTTTTTGACGAGATGGATGTTGGACTTTGACGATTCCATTTTCTTTTTTTCTTCTTTTTGAAATTATATACGGGACTCTGAATGAGAAGTGAGAACAAAAGGAAACACACCACAAACTGAGATAAAGCCCCGCATAACATCTCGCTACATAAAGGAGGACAGGGAGGGGTGGGGGTTACATCAAGTGACAGGCCATGACCCCAATTAGCCATTATCATCTTCAATAATGAGATTGAGCAAATCTTTATATATAAAAGTAGAATTTTGTATCTTTAACCTGAGTGAAGCTTTACCGTGAGAAAGAAAAAGATTATTCATTATTAATTTGATTAAGTACATAAAAATCTTAACCTATTAAATGATGTAAGGGTGGATAATCTATTTTTTTTTTTTTTAGAGCTTCACTCACTTTAGAGGAGTCAAATCCATAAAAGTAAGGTAGTCTAGAGTCTTAAAGTAGGTAATTAAAACCAATATAAAAGAAGGTATCTTCATATATATAAAGGTAAGGTGGTCTACTAATATGTGATTAGTCCGAGTGGTAAGGGACTCGACACCTTAAACAAGTGGTCAAGGGTTCGAATCCTGACTCTTGTTTATGGAGAAAACATAGTGGTGAGGGAAAAACTCACCTTATGTGCCCAACAAGTTCTCCAACGGAGATTAGTCATTGCTAACAGTAGTAGATATTGTGTACCTGTAACATGGCTACAAAAAAAAGGCAGTCTAGGCTTAACTTGAGATAATTTATAGATTGTCTTAGACGCAATTTGGTAAATTTAACAATCATTATTATTAATTTTAAAAAAAATATTAATGTTGGTAAATAAAACCAATATAAAAGTAAGTTATTCTAGGTTAACTAGTGGCAATTTTGTAGATTTTCGAGGAGCAATTTGGTAAATTATATTTTGAAGTTCACATTTTGAATTCCATTCCAAATATACTTTGTAGATAAGTCTTTATGAATATAACATATGTTAATGACAAAAATAAAATTACATTTATTTTTGTAAATTTTCGCATATCTTTCTCATTATTTTCTCTCTATTTTTTTTAGGAATTCTTGCGGGTTTTTTTACAATTAAATTTATTGATGTTTTAAGTTAAATTTTGAAAATGTTTTTTTTACGTCATAGGAATGATTAAGTTTCTTAATACTTTCTACCATAACAAAATATTAAATTACCAATGATTTTTTATTTGTTATTATTTTAAATTTACAAAAAAAATTGGCTTTCCAAATAATACATAATTATATTCTTCAAACATTATTTATCCGTATATCGCATGGATCCATCTTTTATTTTGTACAATGAGAGTCAACATATGAATGTGTAGAGGGATCATTTTTACCGGTATAAACCATCTATAGCCGTTGATCGTAATCTAATTTATTATATACTAACAAGTTTTCATGCATTATATCGATATTTTTAAATTTAGAAAATATAAAAATAAAATAAAAATATTTAAAACTATAAAATGATATATATAAAATGATATATATAAAGATATAATTCAAATAGATTCTAAAAAGTATAAATTAAAAGAGAAAATATTTAAATTTTAAAAAAAGGTAAACATAGTTAATTTAAAAATTTAAATTTGTATATTTTAAAAAAAAGAAATTCAAAGATTTATAAATGGGAATGAAATTTAAAATTATAAATGACATTTGTCATTTTATAAATGAGAATAACCTAAAAGATTTAAACAGTCTTTAGAGAGTATACTCTAACTTGATATATATATATATATGTGTGTGTGTGTGTGTGTGTGTGTGTGTGTGTGTGGATATTTTTTTAATATACAAATATGTGTATTGAAAAAGGAAAGAATTAAATGAAAATAAGCTAATGATTACAAGATTAAATAGTAATGACTACTAATTAGAGCCTGTTTGGCAAGGCACTTCAACGAGCTTATAGCGGATAGCTTATAGCGGATCAGAAAGTAGCCCCGTTTGGTAAGTGCATCTGTCACGAGCTTATAGCGTTTTTTCACGAACTTATAGCGTTTTTTCCATACTCTACTTGAAGTAGCGTTTGAGCTTATAACTTATAGCGTTTTATTTTTCTTTCCACTTTTATCCTTATTATCTTCATTTAATTCTACATTTATTCTCTTCTCTCTCTTTTATGTAAAATCATTAATGAAGATGTCCTTTTATGTCATTTTATATTTTTCAGCTAGTTCAACCGCTAGTTTTACTAAACACTTTCACAAAAAATAAGCCAGTTTATCCGTTATCCGCTATCAGCTATCAGCTACCTCTGTAACACCCCGATTTTCTTATTCTTTTAATTAATCAGTATTTAAGTTTTGTATTTTATTGGAGGGTCTAGAAAATTAAATAAATTATTCCGAGACCATAGTTACGCTCTATGCTATCGTAGAAAACTATGGTTAAGTTTTGGGTCGAAAACTCAGACGGAGCTCGGTCTGCGTTTTTCCCTGACAGTAGTGCTTTACTACTATCGAGACCTAATTTGGACCCGTGAACGAGACATGTAGTCTTAGAATCATGTTTCCTATATTTTCGAAAAAGTTCGTTCTGACGTTCGAAAATGAAAATAATATATTATATTCGGGCCGATAATCGTTCTAGAAGACGATTCGAGCTATCTTAGGATTTTTCGAGAACCTTGAGCCAATAATTTTCATACCAGGGCTATGATAAATTATTTGGGGACTTCTACTAGTGTCGGGAGGATTTCCAAAATATCGGGACGCGAAATGATCAAATTGCCCTTGGTCTTTTTACTAAATTACCTTTTTACCCTTTTTAACTCTTAAGAAAGCTTAAGAAATATCTAAAACTTACCTTCTCTCTCTCTCTCCTCATTCTGCGCAGCCCTCTCTCTCTCTCCCTCCCTTCACTTTTTTCTTCTTCTTTCTTCTTCCTTTTTCTTCCTCCATTTTCAACTTCATTTTTCTCAAGCTTCCTCAAGCTTTTTCAAGAAAGTTTGTGAAGCAAAGTTACTCATCTCATCCTTCTCTATCACCTAGAAGGTATAAATTTCATCCTTGAGCTCTCAATCTTTATTTTCTCCATTTATTTTAATGAGTTTCAATTTCTAGATCTAAACTTCAAAAATCTCTAGAAAATTGTAGAAAAATCATTTTGATGTCAAACCAATTCCTATGAGCTAGTATCATCCCCTACTATCATAATCCAAGAGCTTGTAATGAAATAAGCTCTCTAGCCTATTTATCAAAAAGGGTCCAAATGGGTGCTTAAGGGGAAAATGGGTTTTTGTTGTTCATTGTTCTTGATTTCACATATTTCATCCCTTAATCATGTAATCTAAGTGATTAGGAGGCCAAATCAAACTCTCACCTATTTTTCATGGTGATGGCCGAAACCCTACTTTGTGGGTTTAAGGGTTTTGGTTCAAATCTTTGATAATTGATCATTGATTATGCATTAGGTATGCTTAAGGGTTATTGATCCAAGAGTTGGTAGAATTTCAACATCTCTAGCCTAATTAATTAAATAAGGGCAGTAGCTAATCCTAAAGATTAGGTAGGTTATGATTTAATTATTCTAATTTCTGGTTGTGTTTTACTATATAGAACCCGACAGGACTCGAATGCTCGATCGCGCACTCAATTGACTGTTGCGGAGCCGCATTCGAAATCTCACGGAAACTTTGCTAAGGTGGGGGAAAGAACCACAATGTCCTCGGGGAGGCAAGATTTAAATAATATATATTGATATGCGTAGGGCGACCCAAACCCTACTAGAGGTCTTTTGACCGTTAGGTTGATTTTACTGCATATTGAGGTTGTCTGTGCTGTGACTGGATATTTGATATATTATATGTGATATGTGTATGATGTCTATTGTATGCTATAATTGATTAAATGTTATTTATTTGTAAGTTGATTTTACTATTGAATATATATTCTGGCTCTTGTTGATGTCTGTTGTGACTGCTGATGTCTGAGTAGAACGATGCAGTAATTTCTGATAAATCGGGTGATGAATGTGTGGTGAGAAAGTTGAGGTTATATATATATATATATATATATATATATATATATATATATATATGTCGTAGTGCTCAACCTAGTGATATAGTTGATCTGCTGTTGTTGTGATGTGAGTTGATACCCGGTTAAGCCGGATGAAAGTTGGTCGTGGTTGTATATAAGTCATGGTTGAGGCACTAAGTGTTAATCCTGAGATGAGTCAGTGAGATTCATGTTGCATAGTTGTTATTCATCACTATGTTGGCATACGGGCGATTTCGATCTTACTTGCGGGGAGATGGTCGTACCGATTAGTTTGGCGTAGGGGCGATTTCGATCTTACCTGCGGGGAGATGGTCGTACCTGTTAGTCGAATTGTAGACGGACGGACGAATATCTCGACCTAGCCTGCGGGCGGGGGAATATATCGTTACCGTAAGTTGCGTTGTTGACGGGCGAATATTCCGACCTGGCCTGCGGGCGGGGGAATATGTCGTACCCATGAGACGAGTTGGGCCTACAGGCTTTAGACCGAACCTTACCTTATAGAGGTGGCATAGTGATGATTGGGACACCTTGATCCGTTGGGGATGTCGCGTCGTGATCACGACCATATAGTCGTTAGTTGCATGAGTGGGAGAGACAATAGTTAAGGGAAAAATTATCCGGAAGTTGTTTGGTTGTCACTGTTGTGATTTGGTGTGTTGCTATCTATATACATTATTTATATCGCTGTTTTTCCCATTTATGACATATTACTGTTTCTTATACCCCGTATTTTCTATGTCATATTTTCTTTACTCTCGACTGTGAGACGACCCCACTTATGTAGGATAATCCCATTAAAGAACCTAATATATTAACTACCCTTAATCGCATTATAACCGTTAGCGTGCTTTATCAAGATGAAGCGTAGCAGAAAATTTCGCGCTTGCGGAAGTAAACCAACTTTATGCAAGCAACTTATCAGAGTACGCAACTATAAAACATATATCATATACATCAGTTGCCCTATCAGTCGGGCTATAGTATTAATATTGACATGTAGATTGTCTCAGTACAAACTTTAAACAAAATTATATCAAAAGATGTTAACATAAGACAACACTCCTCAGGCTTGTCCATCGGCCTCAGTCTCGTATGGAGTATCATCCAACTCCTCCACAACTGGATCTTCCACGAACTCTTTTCATATATATATATATATATATATATATATATATATATATATATATATATATATATATAAAAGACATAAAAAGAAAAGACAGGGAGTAAGAAACATGTATCATCATATATATGGGAAAAGGAGCAGTAGCATGGCATACATACATGTATCACATAACATATAGAAATCATACAACACAATAAATAACACAATAAATAGTCATCTCCCTAGGCATACATCACATCCATCTCCATGATATTTCTCTCAGATCAAACCTCTAAGGAAGGATACTAATCCATATATGCATGTATGCATGATCGGCCGATAACGTCCCCAATTGGACATCCCCGTCGGGATCAATCATTCACGTCCCCATTTGGACATCCTCGGAAGGATCAATAACGTCCCCAATTGGACCGCCCTTCGAAGGGGTGTCAATAACGTCCCCATTTGGACTGCCTCGACCCGGAATCGAGGGTTTCTTAATAATAACGCCCCCATTTGGGCCGCCTCGTAATCGAGGGTTTCTCAATAACGTCCCCATTTGGACCGCCCTGACCCGGCATCAGGGGTTTCTTAATAACGCCCCCAATTGGGCCGCCCTCCGAAGGGGTTTCTTATGCGGCATGATATGCATGTACAATCATCCATTGCAGGTTGATACCGGAACCTCACACCTAGGCACTCGGCCATAACCACGATGCCTTGCATCAACATTAAAATCAATATCATGACGCCATGCGTCCACAAGCCCACAGCTCCATCAAATCACAACAGTCCACGAGTCCACAGCTACATTAAAATCACAACAGTCCATGAGCCCACAACTCCATTAAAATCACACAGTAATAATTAGAATCACAACGGTATCAACCTGCACAATATAATAATGAGTCATCCATATCATGATTACTTCTCCAAAATATCTTGATATTTACAACTTTGCCACTGTGACTCAAAGCAGTGAAAATTGGGGTGTTACAGACTATACGAGAAGATCCCATTGAGGATTTGCCAGAGATTGATGGTATACCCGTAGAACCAGATGCTGGCGGGAGAGCCCTGGATCTCGGTGTTGGAGGACCTTAGACAACGGGGGTTGGTAGTTGTAGTTGTTATGGCCAGTACGGGAGACTAGGTCGTCTGTATTTTTATTTCCGCTACTATGCTTTCAGTTTTATTTACTGCATACTCTAAAGTTTGTTTATTTGGTATCGGTTGTTGTAGGCTCTACTGATGGAGCCGACTCTTATGTATGCATACTTTTATTATGGTATCAGTATGTATTGTATGTTTTAATATTTCCACAAATTTTATACTACTACGCTACGCTATAACGCTAATAATTATAAATGGGGTCACCAATGGGACCTCTTAGGAAAGGGTTGTCTTAACCTCATCCGCTATCCGCTATCAGCTACCTTATCCGTTAACAGCTAATTTTACCAAACAGGCTCTTAGTGAATTTAAAAGTGCATCCCGAAGAGAAAAAAATAAATAAAAATTTGTAAATGATACTTATTATTATCAAATTTGTGTATCAAATCTCCATTTTCAGGGTTTATGTACATATTAAAATTATATTTGGCATATGTAAAAAAAAATTTAATCAATAAATAATTTAACAAATATTAAGATAAAAAAAACATACATTGCAGGGCTACAAACTAGTTTGCCTTGAAAAATAAAAGAACTAAACTAAATGGAAAAATAAGTGAGGATTAAGTAATTATAGCAATTAATTAGTAGATTTGGAAAACAATTTAAAAAATTAATAAAATATTAGGAAAAATTACTTGATGTAGGTGACATCACGTGGACAATGATTCGGGTTCAAGCATAATGACTCTATTTTTATATATAGGGGTTGATTATTAATAAAAAATCCAAAAATTAGTATTTACTCCCTCCGTCCCATTATATATGTTATATTTACAAAAAACAATTGTCCCAAAATATATGTCATTTTCTATTTTCAATGTAATATTAAATGTTTTTTTATCAATTGTACCCTTAAATACTTTACTTTGCATTTATGATAATAGTTAAACATCAATGATTAATAAGGTTAATTAGATAAACTTACTACTATCTTTCTTTCATTTATTGCTTCTTTCTTAAACTGTGTAATTTGACCAAATATAACATATATATTGCGACGTAGGGAGTAACAATTAGTACACAATCTTAAGAATTAGTAATTTAATAATTAGAAATATTTGTTAAAAAAATTAAATGAATAAATAAGAAAGTAAATTTGGTAATTGTACGTGTTAATTAATGAAATTGTAGTAATTATTGCAACTATAATAATTAAAAATATTTGTTTGGAAAAGAAAGAAGAACTAAATGAAAAAAATAAGTAAATAGATTAAAAGATGTATTTAAAAAAAGGGTGAATTCTTAGATATTCCACGATGATTTTTACATTGCTTAAGTCACCTAATTAGATGATGAAAACTTAATTCGATGTAAAATTAAATGATTCAATTAATTAAGGTGATGCATTTTGATTGAATAATATAACTTTTATCTCCAAAATTATAGGTGACACCTAAAAAATGACACATGAGATATTAAGAAAGGAAAAAAAAATAAAAATGTGAAGGATTACAAATTAAAGAATAACAACTCTAATATAATGTACGGCAGAGTGATGATTAATATTCCTTGTCCCTATTAAGTTTTTAGCAAATTTTATTTTGATTTAAATAAATAGCTTTAAAATAACTTACTTAGCAAAAAAAACCTAACGAGATAAGACAACACAACAACAACACAACACAACACAACACAACAATATCTATCTATCATTTTTTATTTTCCGCACCTGAAAATTGATGCACACTCAATAGGGTTTAGCATTACTGTTTCTGTTACTGATTCTGATACAAATACTCAACTCAAAGGCCGCACCTTCATAGTTTCAACGCATATTCAGTGTCTAAACTCCACACTGTCCTCTGCTTCCTCACCGCTTGAACAGTTGAACCCAAAATGTCTATTACCCAAAACTTCACCACCACTTCAATCTCTTCTTCTTCCTCTGCTTTCTTGGCTCCATCTACTTTCAATTCTAGGTACTTCAATCTCACTTCATTCCCCATTTTCTATTTGCTTCCCCACAAAAATGGGATCCTACCCACAAATGCTATTGATTCAAAATTGCATCTTTCTTCTTCTTGTTCTTTTTTAGTTTTGATTTTTTATTACCCTCCTTTGTCTGTTGCAGGAGTCAGGTGTCATTCCCTGCGAAAAGCGTGGGAATTTGTAAATGCGTTGCGGCACCCCAGGAAATTGAGACTGGTCCGTTGAAATCTTCCTCTTTAAATTGTGAAAAATGTGACACTTGTTGTGATTAGGCAATATTATAATGGGATGCATATGCTGATAGGTCTGGTTACCTTTGGCAATATTTTAGTTTTCAAGTCCATCAAGCTGTTTAGTTGCCTTGGAGTGCTAATTTGTGCGTGGATGTTGTTAAAGGATCGGTTACAAATACGATTTTTTCCAAATTTATATTTTTAAATTTTGCAATGTTTGAGAAATTGACCATTGATATCAAAAGTTAATTTTTAACTAAGTATAGGCCTAAAGTATTTGATTGGTACCCCTTTTGGATGGGCTGGCTTGTACTAGACTTCTGGAATCTAGTGGATTGTGTGTTGGAAGGGTGGTTGTGGTGGTATAGTCTTGAAAAAGAGCATGCAAGTTGCTCCATTTTATCAAATATTCAAGCAAGATAACATTTTTCCATGTCGTTTTCAAGCCTACAAGACGAAGGTCTCTCGCAATGGGAATATGGCTAAACTTCAAGCTGGCTATCTCTTTCCAGAGGTATTTAATGTTGCTTGTTCTTTTTCATTTAACTACTACAACACCAGTCTCTCTTTGATTTGTTTTATGATTACTGCAGTTTGTAGGTAATCAGTTTACATGCCATTTGATTTTTTATTATTATCTGTTGCTTACATGCACTAAACATGTTTTGTTCCCATGGGATTCTCTGTTCAGAAAAGATTCTTTTACATTAAAGGTTTTTATGTTTTAGTTATTATGTCTCAGTTCATTCATTCATATGTTGAAGGGATTGGAATTGTATTAAGCACGTTCCCCATAATTCAAATGAAGGATTGGACATTTTTTTTTGGGTAAAAGAATAATTTATTAAGTAAATAAAAGATAAACTCTGAAACATTTTAACCTCTTCATTTTTAGTGTGATCAATATTGCCTTTTAATGTTGACTATGGGTCAGCCAAGCATTTGAACATTTCTACTTCATCAAAGATGACTTTGGTCAACAACTAACTATATGATTTTTAAATGAAAGTATTTTGAATTCTTGATTAATTGTTGTGGAAGCATCCAAAAAGGAAATGAGATGTTATGACAAAGCATTTTGCTCTTGAAATGTGTTTATCTTATCTACCTCTAGAAAGATAAAAAAGAGAGAAGTGAGGAAATATGTGCCATTTTATTTATTCATTGTTCTGTTTAATTTATACACACTATGTCATGTGTGTCCTTGTCTCTCTTTCGCACCCTCCAACTTTAAGGTTGTTTCGTTACATGATGTGGAACTACTTTGCTGCCTTTCTTTTTACTGATCCTTTTTTATTGCAATTTCATTACAAAAAATAGGTTGCTAGAAGAAGGTCCGCACACTTGCTGAAGTACCCTGATGCAAAAGTCATAAGCCTTGGAATTGGTGATACTACTGAACCTATTCCTGAAGTCATAACTTCTGCAATGGCAAAGGTAGAACTTTGATGTGAATGAAGCTGATATATCTTTTCAGTGTGGCCTTTGAACCTAGGTAGTCAATCCCGGATAGCGGCGCGGAGCGGCCGACCCCAAAACTGCTAAAGCGGGATAGCTAGCAAAGATAGAAAATATATTAACATAATTTGTCATACACATCTTAATCAGTAATACTCAGTTTATAATTTAAAGACACAATTACTATTAATGTGAAGCATAACTAATAACGATAAGTTAGTAACAAAAACCATAAGAATGCAGACTTGGGTTTGGCCAGAGAAGGATGAAACATGAAGCTGAAATGGAGTAAGAAGCTGCATGAAACAAGTGTGGGATGCTGGGAACATGCCAAAACAGAGTGCAGAGAGTGCAAAACAGGTGTAGGATGGAAGAAGAAATCGCTGTTACTAGGGATGGCAACGGGGCGAGGCGGACACGGATAGTAGCTACCCGCTACCCGCCCCGTGAGAAGAAAATCCGCCCCGTGCCCGCCCGCTACCCGCGCGGATATCCGTTACGGAGATATCCGCGGATTTTTCAAAAATCCGCGGATATCCATGGATATTTACTAAAAAAATAAAATAAAAAACATAGATTCCTATTGAAACACAGTAAAATTCTAAAATTAATTACTACAACAAAAATCCAAATTCCAATCCAAGTTCAAAGTTACATTAAACAAGTTACAAAAATCCGTGAATGAGAGAGTGAGAGTGAAATTAGGGTTATATTATTAGGGGAAAATATTTATTTTAGTATATGCGGGTATCCGCGGGTACGGATAGTACTAAATCCGTACCCGTCCCGTTAACTAACGGATAGTGAAAAAATCCGTTAAGCCTTACCCGCGGATATCCGCTAAACTATCCAAATCCGATCCGCGACGGATTTTACCCGCGGATATCCGCGGGTACGGATTTTTTTGCCATCCCTAGCTGTTACTGATGCAGAGATGAAGAAGAACCAATAAAGGAGTCGGAAAGCACTGGAAGTCGCCGGAAAACGTTGGAACTCGCTGGAAAATGCTGGAAATTACCGAAAAACCCAGGTCATCGGAAATAGATAGGGATGGACGAGAGAGACGGCAAGTGAACGTTCGAAGGAGCGTGTGTATGAAGAAGGGAAAAATGACCTAAAACTAAAAGGGGTGATGCGAAATCTAAAACCTAAAAAGGGGGGAGAACGACTAAATTTCGGGGGCAAAATTTGGATTTTCACACAACCCTTCCCCTTCTCGTCTGCTACTCCCGTGATTGCGCCGCGTTGTGTCCGCTTTCACCGCTTCCAAGAACCGCTCCGCACCGGCTGTTCCAGACGGGACAAGGTGCCGCTTCGCACTGTGATATGCCGCTATTGCAGTGCAATTGAAAACATAGCTGTGAACACTACATATGGTCTGATTTTTTTCTTTATTGTTTGAAAAACTTAAAGTTGGATCTGTATGATTATTGGTGCAATTTCATTATAGTGGCTTGCTATATAATAAAAAGCCATGGACATCTCCTTCCAATCAACCAAAACCATCCCCGATGTTTCAAGCCATGCGACCCCGAGAATCACATCTACTCCTCCCAAATTTAACACATAAGCATCCATTGTAACATCCATATTCCCCAATTTCATCACTAACCCCGTACATTTTCCCTTGGTTTTCACTCGATGTCCATCTCCTAACCTCACCCCAAGCTCCTTTGTTTTATCTACTTTAAGTCCCAAGGCCGAAGTAACCTGAGAATTAATGAAATTGTGGCTTGCACCACTATCCATCAACACTGCCGTAGGCACCCCATTCAGCCTTCCCTCCATTCTTATTGTTTTACCATCTGTTAACACGTTATTTGTCCCAAACACACCTAAAGCATGACACTCTATGCTGTCGTCCTCCTTTTCTTCATCAATTTCTATGGCAATCACTTCACCCTCTTCATTTATAGTCTCATCATCTCCTAAAATCACCACCCTCAACTGTTTTTCTTTGCATTGGTGCAGTGGGTGAAATTTTTCTCCACACCTAAAAAACAACCCCTTATTTTTTCTCTCCATCATCTCTTGATATTTCAAACGTCGCCACCCTCTATTTTGTCAAGTAGAATTCGAGCCTTCTCCTATTTTTCTTCTTGTGGATACTGCAGAAAAAGACCCACTATGATTTTGTGAAGAGCCACCCAAACCTGACCCGTAATTGTTTCGATTCTGCCCACTGCTCCAGCCCCCAGACGGTTTAGATGAAGCAGTTACAGTTTGTGACTCCCATCCTGATGAAGAAACTCCACTTTTCGCAGGCCTTACTGCACCACTCTGCTGGCAATTATTGGTCCGCCCCTTGTAAGTGCCACTTCCTATGTGCAATTCGGCCAACTCCACTTCTATATCTCTAGCCAATTGCATGGCTTGAATGCGGGATTGAGGGTTAAAAGTATGGATCCGGTGTTTGATTTCTGGTTGAAGGCCACCGAGGAAATACCCCAAGTATTGTTCTTCGGGTAACCGTTGTACTTGAGAGGAAACTAGTCCAAATGCCTCCATATACTCCTCCACAGAACAATTTTGTTTCAGTTCTGTCAATTCCTCAAACGGATTCCCTAGTCTCCTTCCTCCAAATCATGCAATCAAAGCCTTCTTAAACTTGTCCCAAGTGAGATCCTCTTCAGTTTCTCTCAACAAATTGAACCAATGTACTGTTGAACCTTCCATGCTCAACTTGGCTAACTTTATCCTCACATCCTCTGTCGTATCCTGCACTTCAAAATAGATTTCTGCTCTTGTGATCCATCCTACTGGATCATCCCCATTAAAGGCAGGTAATTCCACCTTTTTAACAGCCATTTGGTTCTCATCCATAGTTTGTTGAGAGTTTGAATTCACCCCACTTCCAGCAGCCTCTTCTTGATGATTCGAACTCCCATCTACTTCCTCCATTCTTTTACCCATCATTTTCCTCATTTCTGCAAAAAAATCTCACAATTTACCTCCATCCTGTCCATACGGCCCTCTAATCTAGCCATTCTTTCATCCAAATTTTCCACATTGGTTCCAATTCCATCCACCTTTTGCTCCAAGGTATCCACACGATCAGATACTCTTGCCATTGCAGATTTTTTTTTTTCTTTGCTGGTCTCACAGTCTCCTTGCTTTGGATCTGGCAGGTCGGACCAAATTGATAGAACCCCACTTGAATTAGAGAATAAGAGCACACAATTTAGATAATGAACTACAGCAAATGCTGTCCCAGAGTTACAACAACTCCTACAGAGAATAACTGTCCCAAAACTACCAAATACACACCATAACTGTCCTTCTATCACACAATACATAATTATACTGAAAATACAATAACTGCTCCTAATAACTGCCCTAATAATTGCTCCTACAGATCTGCCACATGATAAACACATAAGTGGTCCTAATAACTACTCCTAATAACCACCCCATGTTTCTGTCTGACATAGACCTTCCATATAGGAGGTCTAGGATGCTGAATTCCATCAGAATGGCTAAATTTTGAGGGCAAAATCGGGCTTGCACACAACCCTTCCCCTTTGTGTCCGCTACTCCCGTGATTGCGCCGCAATCGCCCACGTTTTGCAGCCGCTTTCGCCGCTCCGAAGAATTGCTCCACACCGCTATTCGCCGCTATTGTGGCACGATTGATAACATAGCTTTGAACATTAAATATGATCTGATTTTTTCTTTATTGTTCTTAAAACGTAATTACCATTTTCTTGTTGAAGTTGGATCTCTATGATTATTGGTGCAATTTCATTATAGTGCCACATTGATGCATTGATTTTTTTTTTAATAGCCTTCCATGTCTAGTTGCATCTGTTTATGTTTATTTTTTTTATTTCCATAAATCTGTATTTTTGTAGGTATTTTTTTTATTGAAAAGGTGTTAATTGCAAATATACTATATCAATTCAATTAAATAATACTAGTGCTTCACCTGTTGCTAACTCAGCATTTGAAATGTTGTTTTCCCTTTTAATCAGAGATCGCATGCATTGTCAACCATAGAAGGATATAGTGGTTATGGAGCCGAGCAAGGTGAAAAGGTATCTCTCATTGACATCTTGAAGGGGCTTTGCCTGTTTTTCTATTTTCCATTCTTGTATCCTTCCATTATCTATTGTTCACCGGCACATATCAAATACAAGGTCAATTATAAAGTTTTCCACCTTGGTTGTAGTTAGTAGATCTATATGTTGTTTTTCTTCTGGCGGAGAAATTACTGGCCGGCATCAATCCTAAAACAATTAATTGCAATGGTACATGAAAAATAGAGGTTTTATTTTTATATTGCAAGCATGTGGTTTCATTCCCTTTCTTGATCCTTGAAGCATATCAGGAAGAAATTTTGATATTTCCCCCTTTTAGGTGCCTCCACTTACTATATAGGTTTGTCTCTTGCACACTAAATGGTTTTTTTATTAACTGAAATTTTACAGGAACATAAATTCATAACTTGTAATAATTTTTATATGAAAATTTTCGAAATGTTTAACTTAGGTTTTGAGGATGGCTATTTCCCCTTGTGTGCAATATAAGTTTTGATTTGTGCAAGATAATTAGCAAAGCAGGTTGCTTTCTTTATATTTTATGTTTTTAATTTAAATATTATCTTCAAACGCTTTGCAGTAACAAGATAACATTGTATTTTTAATGAGGGGCACCAAAGTACAATCCCTGTAATTGATGTTAATGTTTAACTTTATGGTTATTCAATTAGATAATCATGCGAAGAGTTTGACCATTGAAACATATAGTTACCCTAGGCATGTCGATCTTTAATTTTTTATCGCCTGCTTGTTTTTTTCATGAAGTTTATGATACTTAAAGATTGAGAGCCATCTCTAATCTATGCAGCCATTGAGAAGTGCAATTGCTTCAACATTTTACAAGGATCTTGGCATAGAAGAAGATGATATATTTGTCTCAGATGGAGCAAAGTGTGATATATCTCGCCTCCAGGTTAATTTGTATTTCTTTTAACATATTATCGCTACTTCTAACGATCATGCTCTTTTCCTGGACCACTTACTGTGATTGGATTTTAAATATTCTGCTTTGTGGGGATAGGTCGGGGGTGGGGGTTGCATGTTAATTGGGAATTTTTCACAATGAATTAGTTGTTTCTTAATCTCACTTATTGTTTCTTCTATTTTCATTTTGTGGCAGATTGTCTTTGGGTCAAATGTAAAAATGGCTGTGCAAGACCCATCATACCCGGTAATTTATATCTATGTAGTTGTTTAATACAATCTTCTCATCTGTTGCACGCATTCATTTTTGCTTCAATATTCCAAAAATGTTGACTTTGTTTCCGTTCTAATTGTTACATCTTATTGCTTTATTGTGTGATATGCTGATTTATTTCAGTTCATTTATTAGTCTTAAAATAGTATGATCAGCCAGTTTCTACCCTTTGTTTATATAAGATAAGAGGGCTTGAAAGAATGTTCCTTCTAATCTTTCAAGAAATATTTTTTCAGTATTTGATCATCATAGAACCTTGAATATAAAGGACTGTCACATACTAACGTATAAACACATTGAAAACTTCATTTAGTGTCTTTGATTAATGTTTCAACTTCGATTTTTATAAAGATTTTGACATGATTGTTGAAAATATAACGTATGAATATGATTATCTTATTATATTGGGCATTGTTGCCCATTCCATATCTGAGAAAGAGTTGAAAAATAGCTAGTTATTTTACTCACGGTTATCAATAGCTTACTATAGCGGCGGAGCATGGCGGAGCGGCAGGTGACCGCTATTCGAATGGCGAGGCGGAGCATTTTGGAGTAGCTGCGGTTGCAGGCGCTATCGCAGCGTAAAAGCGGCGTTTCGCCCTCTATTGGGCCGCGATTAGGAAATGCCCAGTCATTCCATCCTTAGAGCCCTCCGACAAAGCTCTTCCGGCTGCACCCAACCGTCACCACCACCGTTTGACATGCTGCCTCTTCCTTTCCTGCGGCGGCACACTTTACTGGTTTTAGATCTAGGGTTTGTCAACATTTCTGGACAACCTTCACTCTTTTCTTCCTATTTTACCCACTCTTTTAACTGTTCAATTCTCTATTTTGCCCTCTTTAATCCATCAAATCTCTGTTTTTCCCTTTTTATCTTTGCAAATGTCTTATTTACCCTCACTTATACTTAGTAAAAGTCCATTTTACTGTCTCTTTCTCCAACTTTCTTCTCCCTCCCACATTCTTCTTGTTATGGTTCATTCCTCTTTTCCTTCTGCCTTTCCTCCCTCTTTCCTTCTCAGTTCTGCCTACTGGCCTAAAATAGCGTCCATCCCAGTATAGCGTTTTTGGAGCTGGTCGCTTTGCGCCACTATCCGGGATTGAAAGTCTGATTTCATTTAACTGTTTGCTGGAACTAGAAAATTCCAACTGGGGTTGCTATACAGTAAGTTTTAGAAGAGGGATCCGGATCTTTAATGCAGCATACATGAACAGTTATGCATAGTAATATACCTAGGAAAGATTTTGGCTTGCATCTAATTTTGTTCTGCTGGAATATTTGATTGTCACTCCATATCTACCACTTACAACGAACAAAGATGGAGTGAGTCAGTGTTTTCTTCATGGGGTTTCTTTTGTTAGTGTAAAAAACTGTGTTCAACATTGGTTGGTTGGATCAGTGCTTGTGGGTGTTCACAGTTTACTATGAATTATGCAAGAGTATATTCTTTTGAAAATGAATTCAATATAAATGAAATAATATAAAGGAATAGAAAAGTAAGGGAGCACCGCAATATTGTTCTGCGCAAGTTACTGACCTTTTATCTCCTGTAGCTGTTCTCTGTAAATATGTAACTTTTTTATATGCAGGCCTATGTAGACTCAAGTGTAATTACAGGCCAGACTGGCTACTACCAGAAGGATGTTGAGAAGTTTGCAAACATTGAATACATGAGGTGTAATCCAGAAAATGGTTTCTTCCCTGATTTGTCTTCTATTTCTCGACCAGATATAATTTTTTTCTGTTCGCCGAACAATCCTACTGGTGCTGCTGCAACGAGGGAGCAACTGACCCAGCTAGTTCAGTTTGCTAAGGACAATGGGTCTATAATAATCTATGATTCAGCATATGCAATGTATATTTCTGGTGACAATCCACGCTCCATCTTTGAAATTCCTGGAGCCAAAGAGGTCAGTCTTTAACTGATAATTTGATGTTCAAAATCTGGTCTCTATGTTCACTTGTAACTACGACTATGATTCTTAGCATACTTTATGATATGATGCAGCTGGTGGATTCTTCTCTGATTACATGTTATTTGTCACTTTACTTGAATGCATGTGGCTGGTTCTAGAATTTAAAATTAGCTTCTTGTGTGATTGTCATTTTACTTTCTATTTATTTCGCAATAAGTCCCATGACTTCTGGACTTGGTAATTGCAATAGTTGTTCACTTAACTGAAATCCTTTTTTTCTTGCATGACTCATGAGTTATTTTAGCTTTGATCTAGCTGATGAGTCTTTTCACTTGCACTATGGTAGACAGGTCAGATTTGATTGTTTATGTCCATGCGATATTGCCATGTCATGCTCTTTTTTACTTCCTAGTCTATAGGCTTTCTTCCTTCGTTATAGGACTAGTTTCGAGGACTAGCTTCTTCAAACTATTTGATTGTGCTATTTGCCAGCCACTGACTATTTTGTCCAACAGTAAATGTGTACTTGCTTGGTGTAAGTGGTTTCTACTCCTATTTACAATAACTAGGTTATTTGGATGATTAATCTCCATTATTCCACTATAAGGAGGTTTTTAATAACATAATTGGATGATGGCATCAAGCAGAATTCCCACCAAGGGGTTTGTTGGTCAAATATTTTATGAAATTGGCCCAAAAATTTGTAACACAATTAGGAAAATGCTTTTGATGCTCAGTGAATACCATGGTTATCTGTTGCATATCAATGTGCATGATTGCTATGGCCAATTTCAGGTTGCCCTTGAGATTTCATCATTTAGCAAGTATGCTGGGTTCACTGGAGTTCGATTGGGTTGGACTGTGGTTCCAAAGCAGTTACTGTTTTCTGATGGATTTCCTGTTGCCAAAGACTTCAACCGTATCGTATGTACTTGCTTCAATGGTGCATCAAATATTTCCCAGGCAGGTGGTCTGGCCTGCCTTTCACCAGAAGGCCTTAAGGTCCGTTATTTTTTTTTTTATTTCTCAAGTTTCTGAAAAAGAAATAATATATTCCATACATTATTGAAGAAGACCCCTCTAACCCTGCCCCCTCATCCTCGCACTCCCAAGGAAAAAGGTCCACCATCAGCAATGACATATACCGATTTGATGCTTATATTATCATGGCATCATTAAACTTCACATGTATTGGCTCTACTATTCCACCCCTTTCAGTCCAACTACTAACTTTATTCTCAGTCTTCAATAAGGTGGTGGGCATCTGTAGGGTTTGAGTGGTTTTCTTTAATCATTTAAAGCAAGAACAAGTCTATGCATGCTACATAATAGACTTGCTGAATTTAAATGCAGGCTATGCGAGAGGTTATTGGATTCTACAAAGAAAATACTAATATAATAGTGGAGACATTTGATTCACTTGGTTTCAAAGCCTATGGAGGGAAAAATGCACCATACGTGTGGGTCCATTTCCCTGGTCAAAGCTCATGGGATGTATTCAGTGAGATTCTTGAAAAGACTCATGTGGTTACGACTCCAGGTAGTGGTTTTGGACCTGGTGGTGAAGGTTTTATCAGGGTTAGTGCCTTTGGTCACAGAGAAAATGTCTTGGAGGCCTGCAGAAGATTCAAGCAGCTGTACAAGTGAGTTTGGAAATATCATATTTCATTTCGAGCTGTATCCTCTTGGACTGAATGAGGAGTCGTTTCAAATAATGCTATTGATCATTCTTGGATTTTAGACTATATAAGATTGATAGACAGTCACTATCGATTGAGAACATTTATTCTGTGGTTCTCTTTGCCTTTTCATCTTCACATTGTGCACCTGGAGCCTGCAACAACACATCTTAAGAGGGTGTTCATACCCAAACAACTATTTTTATGGTAAAAGTTGTTTTTAGTAGTAGCTGTTATGTTTGGGTCTGATTAAATTTCAAAATAATCGTTTTTATGGGAAAAAAATTATTTTTAGAGAAGTTAGAAGTTTAAAGCTTATTTAAAAAGTTGTTAGATTATTTTGAAACTAATAACATTCTTTCTATTTCATACCTATAAAACTAACTATCAAATAAATATTATTAAATTATACAAATAATTTTATACTCTTTTTAATAATTTACTATATATAAGTGATTTTATTTTTTTACACAATCCAAACGAAATAGATTATCTTATAATCGTTTTTCAGCAAACAATTCAAACATAAACAGATTTCATTATAATCGATTATAACAATAATTGATTATCCATATAATCGATTATTGAAATGAATTTTCGTAACTGATCCAAACACATATTAGAAGATGTTAAATGTTATGTATTTACATGTTAAATGTTATGTGTCTATGGATAATGCCAAAATCCAGCAATTCAACTCGGGTAGATGATTTTCGGTGGAAGGCTCGCAGGGCCAACTCATAAGTGCGTAGGCCATATGGTCATGATATTAAACCAAGCAGTTTTAGTCAAATTTTTTTATTCTTGAAAAAGTTCTATTTCAGTTTGGGACTCAAGAAGCCAGGTATTTTATCTGTATTGATGTGCATACCCTCGATCCTTAGTTTCTTCCATAACTTTCGAGAGCAGGAGCTGGGTATTCTGCCTCAGATATTCCATTTTAGCCTAAAAGTTGATATGATACGTAGCTTAACTTCAGAATTGTATAGATGTTTGTGCAATATTTTGAGGGAAAGATAGAAAAGAAAATAAGCCGTGATAATGATAGTCATCCTTTTACAATTTGTTATAAAAGTGATCTTCTACATCATTTAATATTTGAATGCTGGATTGAATTTTTTTCTTTAACATTCATATACTAGGCAATTGAGCAATAGTTTGCATCTTACCCTCGTGTAGTCAATTAGGATTTGAAAGACTTTTGGTATAAAAAACTCTGGTGGATTTTGAAAGACTATTTAGGAATGTAATGACTTATAGGATTTTTGTTAAAGATAGTTATAATCAAGATTTTTGTGTTTGGATTTTAATAGAATTATATCATCGGAATTTATAAAATTTAAAAGGACTATATAGATTTATAAGAATTGAAAGGAACACATGGTGGAGAATAAAATTAGAATTTATAAATCAAATTTTATTTGTATAGTGGATAATAAACACAAACTCTAACTACTAAATCATAGAGCAAATTCAATTTTATAGTGGAGAAGATAATGTAACACCCTTTCCGAGGACATCACATAACATACATTTTATAAAACTATAAGGTCGAAAAATAGGGTAATTAAAATGATTTAAGAAAGATGGGGTAAATTTTTCCTTTTCACAAGACATAACTGTAAAAGCTTGTAACCGTTTATGCATGTAAGGTAAATAGAAACATTTCATAATATAAGTTCATAAGTTCATAAAGGTTTTATATAAAAACCCAACCCGATTACAAAAAGAAAACAGAAAGATACAAATTCAACATAAAGGATTGGAGACGTAGCTCTTAAACATAAGATACTTGGAGACGCAGCTCCACAAAAGATAAAAGAAAGGTACATATACTCTGACACCCTACACTGGCCGACAACAGACTATACTGGAAGACATCCCTCGGATTAACCGCTGAATAATTCCTTTGACTTCTCCTTTACAGAGAGACAAATGCAAGAAATAGGAAGGTGTGGATAGATCACCTCCCTCCTAGTCTCTTCACTCATCGCCTTCCAACCAGGACCCATCAAAACGAGACCTAATAGAAACCCTAGCAGGGACTACTGCTGGCATTCTTATGGAAGACATTGCAGGAGTTGCCTTAGACGCAACTTTGCCAACAGGCGGCCTGTCCCCAAGAGAAGGAGGAGCCACTAAACGCATCGGTGAAAAAGTCCACCTAACATTCCACTTAAGACTACAACCTTGACAGCAGACGATGTGAAGATCAGCGGTGAAGCGGTTAAGAACCCTTCCTCTGCGACCCATGCAGATGGTGGGTGTGGCTCTTCCCATGTACTTGGCTAGAAGCCCATCATGGCTAGATGTCCAAACACCGGAACCACTGGGAAACTTAGAAGAGAGATGTATCTGAAGCCCTGAGTGAAGTCTCGGTATCACGACCTATTCAGGAGACCACCAGAGAAGCACACAACGATGCAATACAAAGTAATGAGGTGAGATTTTCATTCATCAACACAACACATGGCGGAAGTAAAAACACTACGACATGCAAGATAACATCATACTAATCATGCATATCATACATCTCAATATCTCATATTATTCAATCAACAACATAAGACATCATCAACATAGAATAATAATGTATAACATGTAAATGTATCCATCAACAGTCATGCAACGCAATGCGATGTACATGACTCAATGTCATATGCCACAAGGGTAAAAATCTGACCCCTATTCTATGGAGTTAACAAAACGTCGGAGAGAGTGAATGGGAGGACATGTTCCGTGAATGCCAGCCATGAGCAAGATGATACAACATTCGTAATGTGCACGTATCTGGCTTTTACGGAAACACTCTACACCAAACATGAAAAGTAAGACATCTAGTCGAGGATATCAGTGTATTGCTCGGAGTCGCCACGACACAGAAGAGCTACCAATAGGTCACATCTCAGCCTTTCCAACCTTGATACCTCCAAGACTATTTAAAACGTCACCGTAAGACTCGCACCATCATCAAGGTGTAAGCTCAACTCCTAGGCTCAAGGCCTTACAGATTCATGCAACACAATGCCAATGCTTACACAAAGCAGATGCTATAAAATGTCTATCCACCCGATAAACCTCGTGATTCCACAGGAATCTTCTCATATAGGTCTTTAACCATTAAAGTGTTTTATAAAATTTATCCATCAAATAACTTCAATATTCGCTAAGGTTCTCTTCCTTAGGAATTTCATACATTTTATTTGTTTTAAACTTTTATTCGCTGGATAAATCTCGTGATCCCTCTGGGATCGAGTCATCACAAGACTATACAGTTAGACGATGTTCTCGGGTCTGACTCACCGGCCTGTCATCGAATTACTGTTCCAAACCAAAACGTTTAATGTTTGTGTTTGTGTGTTATGATATATTTCTCAAGTCCTAAATGTCTTATGAAGAAGGATTGAGAATCCTCTAGTTAAGTCTTAGATCCTTTCTAGGGTAGAGGGTAATTGTCTTTCAAGTAATGAAATACATCTTGATTCACTTAAGTCTTATGAATCGATTGATGAATGAATCATCAATGGTATAACATATGGTCTTGTTTCACCATGTCCTATACTTTCATATCTGTTTCTTTCATTCTAAGTTAATTACTCAACTTAGGGTTTTACACTTAGGAAAATCCTTAGCTTTGAGTTCAAAACTCTTTTGTAAAAAGGTGAGTACATAACACTTATTTGTTTTATACCTTGGCAAGGTGCCTTAGTACCTTTGATTCAAGTCTTATACTTTGAAAACATTATTTTAAAAATCTTTGTAGTTTCAATTAAAATTAAAGTTGGAAGTTGGAGTTCAAAACTCTTTTGCATTAACTAAAGAAGAGAAATCTTCTTAAGTCCAAACCCTTTTTTAACTTGGAATCATTTATACTTAAACTTGAAATTAAGTATTATATTGAAATCAAAGATTGGTTTTATGTTAAAAACCTACATATTAATTGAATGTTACATAAGATTTCTCAAAGTTGTTTGTTATTGAGTGTAACATCCTCATTTTTATCACCTTAATTGATGTATGGATGTATATGTGTGTTTGTTTGATAAATAATATCATGAATTGGAAGTGTGCTTAGAGAACATATTAAGAGTAGGAATGAATTGGATAAGAGAAGGATGAAGAACAAGTAATCTAGAGCTGGACGCTTAAGCGTGCACAAGGAGAACGCTCCAGCATTGTGACGCTCTAGCGTGGAGAGTTGGGAACGCTCAAACGTGGCCCTTTTGACCAGTTGAGTGGTAGTGATGGGACATAAAGTGGCACGTGCCAGTTGCGCATCGCAGTTGGCATGTGAGGGACGATGCCTTGGCGGGGAGGAAACGTCAACGTTCAAGCGTTGAGAAAGCCAACGCTCAAGCATTGGAACGCTAAAGCGTGGAGATCCAGAACGCTAAAGCGTTGTCAGCAGAGTTTTACCTTTATAAATACTTGCTCATTTTAACCATGGGAGAGTTTCACATTTTCTCCAGTTATTGAGAGCTCGAGGTTGAGAGGTCCAGAGGAGGTTGAGAGCTTTGATTCGAGGTCGTGGTCCGTTTGTTCATCCGATTTCAATTCCGTTGGTGTATTCGTGATCAGCTCGACTTCTACTACAATTCTATCGGTTTACTCCTTTGATTCATCGAGGGTAAGATGAGGTTCCGTATCTACCTACATTGTGGTTATACAACGTTCTTTTATTGTTTCTAGCTTCTATTCACGGTTTTAGCTTCGTGCTAGGGTTAATGCTATAGTCTACGTGTTGTTTCCGTGATTAGAGTAAATTTCGAAGTTGCATTCGGAACACGTTGGAGGAGCAAGGCTGCGGCTATGAAGGGCTTGAGAGGAGCTAGAATTGTTCGTTGTGAGTTTGTGATCGTTGCTACGTTTGCTATCACGTCGGAGAAAGAACCACAATTCGTCGAGGAGGCAAGAATAAAATAATATATATTGATATGCGTAGGGCAACCTAAACCCTACTAGTGGTTGAGTAACCGACAACACCTAACTCACATTGGCAACTACTATTTGGTGGTACCAATGTAGTTTTAGGCATTGTAGGTTTATCGCCGATAGGTTGATTTATGATGATTCGAGGTTGCACGCTTGTTGTGTTGATATGCCTAACATGATATATATGTTGATATGTATGTTGTGCCTAGTAACATGCTCTAGGGTTACTTGAATGTATGCCTACAAGTCGATGTCATGAGCATAAGTATTTAACATGATTATTGTTGCATATTGTATGATTGTTGTGATTACTGTTGCATGAGTAGAGACAGGTAGTAATCCCTGATAATTTGGGAGATGGACATGTGGTGAGGAATTCAAGGACGTATATGTTGTAGTGCTCAACCTAGAGATCCTGTTGATATGATTATATTGAGATATAAAGTTGGTGCCCGAATATGTCGTGGAACGTTGGTTGTAGTCGTGTACAAGTTGCGGTTGAGACACTAAGCAGTTGATCCCGAGATGAGTCGGTGAGGTTCGTGCTGCATCATTGTTGTTCATCATTGTGTTGGCGATGGGCGATCGATCTTGCCTGCGGGAAGATGGTCGTTGCCGTAAGTTGAGTTGTTGACGGGCGAATATCCTGACCTGACCTCCGGGTGGGGGGATATGTCGTTGCCGTAAGTTGAATTGTTGACGGGCGAATATTCTGACCTAACTTGTGGGTGGGAGAATATGTTGTAGCCGTGAGTTGAGTTGAGTTGAGCCAAGAGGGTTGTTGGCCGAACCCTGCATTACGAGGGGTGGCACAGTGATGAAAGGGACATCTTGATCTGCCGGGGATGTCGCGTCGTGATCGCGTCCATATAGTTGTTAGATACAGGAGTGTGAGAGACAGTAGCTAAGAGAGAATAACTTGGGAGATGGATGCTTGACACTTGTGCTGTTTGTGTTGCTATCTATATATCTTATTTTATAGCTGTTTCCCTTTTTATGATGTATTGATGTTTTTTATCTCCCGTATTTTTCCTATGTTGTATTTTATTCATTGTCGATCGCACAAGAAGATCCTGTCGAGGATTTTTTGGAGGAGATTGATGGCACACTTTCTGAGCCTTATACTGGCGGGAGAGCCCCGGATCTTAGTGTTGGGAGATTTTGAGTTGCGGTATGAGGAGGATGATCGTTTCTGGGAGATTGATTACTCCCAACGACGGGTGGTGTATACGGGCCCGACTACTGTATACTTCAGAGCATAGAGATCATCTAGGAGCTACCCTATAGGAGACTTCCTTATTGCCTAAAGGCTACCTTTGGAGAGGCTGTGGAACCGGTCGTGGGACTACCATCATGATTTAGACACTGTTTGGAGATCTCACGCATCTTCTAGGACTGGTTTTTGTTGGAACCAAAGTGGTTATGGTCCATTAAACCCTTAAGTTTTGATGTTAACAAAGGACTAATTTCAAAAGAATAAAGATTAGTTACGGACTAACGCTTTATCTTAAGTGTGCAGGTAAAAATATATATAAGTCCAAGACTATCTAAGTCCAAAGACTTTCACTCGTCCAAACTCCTAGTGGATTAGCTCTTGCTAAGTCCAGATGATAATAAGTCTTTTCAACAATAGAATCTTGAGTCCAAAGACTCTTGCTGCTATTGCAATGTAATCTTTAGGCCAATAAAGCTTTATTTGTTTTAGCCTGAATTCATATTTAAAGCTTTTGAATTTATAATTCTATATGTAAAAAACTTATATCCTTTGGACAAATATTCCTTGTAACCTTCGCTCAATCAAAAGCTGAAGCCAAACTGTCCCTGACACAAAAGGAAGTTGACCTTCTCCAACAAGAAAAACAAAAGGCAACTTTCGAGTACAAAGAAAAGATGTCAGTCCCATTTCTAGCTATCAAACCTGATAGTCTAATTTGCTGATCAGAAGATTGAATAAGTTATCAGACTCAACGAACTAACACATTTAATGCTCAATCAGAACGGATTCTTTTCCAACTGTTGAAGACCAAAGTTGATCAAATCAAGTCTGCTATAAATATCTCTCTTCTTGAAGATGCAAAAAAAAAAAAAAAAAAAAGAGACAAGCGAAGTGATGCACAACTGAATCAAAAATTGAAAAAGAGTCAAGCACACAAAGCAATCAAGAGAAAAACATCAAAACTCGAAAAGCTTACTTTGCTCTTAATTTTCATATCACTCTCTGCGTAGAGTATTGTTCAAATAGGTCTAAGCTTTAGTTTCAAACTCTCACAATTAGTGAGTTAGTGGAACAAAACTCTTTTCAAAACCTAGTTGGTTAAGCCTGAAGAGGCTTGTGTAGAAAGAATACTTAATGAGCCTGAAGAGGTGTAGAATCCTTGCCTGAAGAGGTGTAGAATACTTGCTTGAAGCATGAGATGCAGTCATGAATTACTGCTGACTCTGGACCAGAACAACTTCCTTGGCCTGGCACGCATCCCATGGTAAAGCGATTCTGATTAAAATAATAATATTTTTATCGGCTCCGACTCAAAACAACACACTGGGTTCAAGACAACATTTTATGATTATTAGGCTCATAATTGAAATCCAGATATGAATTTCCAATCATTAACCATTCTTATTATTAAACTTATTCGAATTGCATTCTTAGTCAAGTTATTCACATAAACAGTTAAGAGAAACAGGTATAGGATTTTTGGGATGTTACAACACTACCCTCCAAAAAGAAATTTCATCCTCGAAATTTCCCTTAGAAGAGATGCGGAAACTGTTCCCTCATCCTATCCTCAACTCCCATGTGACATCATCGGAGGTCTCGTTCCAGATAACCTTGACTAAGGATATCTCTTTCTGTCGTAGCTACTTCCCTTTTCTGTCTTCTATCTTGTCACGAAGTACCTCATAGGTTAAGTTCTCCTTTTCAAATATACTGCATCAACTTGACGACACGAAAAGATCATCAAGACAAATCCTTGTAAATTTCAAAACTCGAAATCCATTACGAAGATTCGAAAGTGAAAGAGAATAAGGATCATGGGTATTGGACAATTCCGATACCAAATTGATAGAAAACTGTAACTCCCGTTCCGATGGCGGTCTTGACATACCTTTCGGAAAAACAATTCGGGACAAGAAAAAGTTTTTGAGTGTATAATTCAAATCAAAACCACTCTGAGTCATTTTAAAAGGTAACAATAAAATTTGTGAGCTTCTTTACTCAAAGTAGCTCTCTTATTTGACTGGCAAGGAAACAAGTAGTTAGAAATTTTCAGTTTCAAGAAAGTTTGAAATTCTTGCCTGCAAAGGCCAATAGGATATGATTAGAAAGTAATCAATCCATTTTCATAATTATATTCATTTGCGGAAGAAGCAAACAAATTGAGTTATTAAAAGTCTCAGTTTTCAGCAATAACCGAGAATCCAAACAATCTTGATCAAAATGATCCGTTCATCAAAAGGATGAAAATAGTCAAATCAGAAGGGGATGAAGAAACTAAAAATTTCAATTGGTTTGTGCAAGCTCATAGGCAGTAGAAGTAGAAATGATGAAAATTAACTTAAATCATTTCAGATCAATTCAAATCAATCCAAATCAAGAGGACAAAGAAGACATAAGCATTCCAACAATTTTTACCTTGTCATAGACAATAGAAAGGAAATGTGTCTGAATCAAACAGTATAATTAAAGGTTTACTTGCTATGATATTATCTCCCTAGACATGATGATCAGATCATGAGGCCTCAGCTCCACTCGTCGTTGTTGACTCTACCCCTTGCTTGTTGCATGGCAGTTTGCACCTTGTTGGCTACAGATTCCATCTCGTGTTCACAGGTTCTTGAAACATGCCCCGGTTTTCCACACTTGAAGAAGATAACGCCTTTGATGGTGCAACACTTTGTTTCGTGGTCATTTACGTGTTTCTTGCATTGCGATGTAGAAGTCACTGGCTGACTAGACTCACTGTTCTTTCTGGAAGGTTGTTGCTCGCAAACACATACGACGTGACCAAGTATTCCACATTAGGAACAAACGACTTCCTTTGAGTTTCAGTCTCTGGTTGTATGGCCTCTACTACCCTTCTTGCACCATTGCGGAGGTACTACCAACTGGCGAGTTCCCTTGCTACTCCTTTCGTAAGATTGTTGTTGCTGCGACTGGTCCCTTGTTAACTTCGCATACGGATCCTACTGGAACCTAGTGTTGGTGCCTCTTGTGAACCTAGATGGTCCAAAGTGACATTGCCTTTCTTCGCGTGCCTTCATCATATCTTCGATTAGGAAGCACTCGTCCATCAAAACTGAGAACTCTCTGATCTTGAGAGGTAGCACCGCTCCTCGAATCTCCTTCATTAAACCTTCTTCGAACTTTGTGCACTTCCACTCCTTATCAGGATGAAAATGGAAATACCTCGAAGACTTCAACAGGGACTCAAAGTGATCAGCATATTCTTCGACAGAGTTCCTCCTTGACGTAACTGTAGAAACTCCATTTCTTTCAACGTTCCTTGCACTCATCGGAAGACACTCATTCAAAAACTCGTTCCGAAGGACTTTGCAAGTGACAACTGTGTCCTCAGCTTCCAGCAACTGGTAGTTACTCTCCACCAAACTCAGAACAGGTACACATAAAGGAAAGCAAAAGCACCACTATTTTGTCCAATATCATTTCGCTTCAAAAATAATAATGTAGAGAATAACAAACAATTGTTGTCTTCCTTCCGGAAATGACAAATCAGAGAACAAGCAACACTAAAGGATAAACCGAAGTCATCATCCTTTCCAACATTGTATCCTTTCGGAAACAATCACACAGAAACAAACAGAGAACAAACAGAGGAAACACAACACAAACGACGACAGACCAAACCCCAAGCCCGAACAGACTCGGCCAGCTTTGATACCACTAATGTAATACCCTTTTGGGGGCATCACATAACGGACATTTTATAAAACTATAAGGCCGAAAAACGGGTTAATTAAAATCATTTAAGAAAGATGGGGTAAATGTTTCTTTTTCACAAGGCATAACTGTAAAACTTGTAACTGTTCATGCGTGCAAGGTAAATAGAAACATTTCATAATATAAGTTCGTAAAGGCTTACATAAAAACCCAATCCGACTATAGAAAGAAAACAGAAAGATACAGACTCATCATAAAAGATTGGAGACGCAACTCCTAAATATAAGATACTTGGAGACGCAGCTCCACAAAAGATAAAAGAAAGTTACAGACTCTATGACACCCTACACTGGCCATCAACATACTACACAGGAAGACATCCCTCGGATCAACCGCTGAATACTTCCTCTGACTTTTGCTTTTCGGAGAGACAAGCGAAAGAAATTGGAAGGTGTGGATAAATCAACTTACTCCTATTGTCTTCACTCATCGCCTTCCAACCAGGACCCGTCAAACGAGACCTAACAGGAACTCTAGCAAGGACTACTGCTGGCATTCCTATGGAAGACATAACAGAAGTTGACTTAGAAGCAACTCTATTAACAAGCGGCCTATCCCTAACAGAGGGAGAAGGCATTGAACGCATCAGTGGAAAAGCCCATCTAACATTCCACTTACGAGTACAACCTTGATAGCTGACGACACGAAGACAAGCGATGGAGTGGTCAAGAACTCTTCCTCTGCGACCCTTGCGGATGGTGAGTGTGGCTCTTCCCATGTACTTTGCTAAAAGCTCACCGTGACTAGAAGTCCAAACGCCAAAACCACTAGGAGGCTCAACACAGAAGTGCATCCAAAACGCCGGGTGAAGTCTTGGTAACACGACCTTCTCGGGAGATAACTAGAGAAGCACACAACAATGCAATACAAAGTAATGAGGTGAAATTCCCATTCATCAGCACAACACATGGCAGAAGTAAAAATGGTACGACACACAAGACAATAAAATACTAGTCATGGATATCATACATCTCAATATCTCATAATAGCCAATCAACAGCACAAGACATCATTAACACAGGATAATAGTGTGTAACATGTAAATGTATCCATCAACAGTCATGCAATGCAATGCGATGTACATGACTCAATGCCATATGCCACAAGGGTATAAATCTGATCCATACTCCATGGAGCTAACAAAACATCGGAGATAGTGAATGGGAGGACATGTTCAGTCTACGCCAGCCTTGGGCAAGATGCTATAACATTCGTAACGTGCACGTATCTGGCTTTCACGGAAACACTCTACACCAAACATGAAAAGTATGACATCTAGTCGAGGATATCAGTGTATTGCTTGGATTCGCCACGATACAGAAGAGCTACCAATTGGTCACATGTCATTCTTTCCAACCCTGATACCTCCAAGACTATTTAAGATCATCACCGTAAGATTCGCACCCGCATCAAGGTGTAAGCTCAACTCCTAGGCTCAAGGCCTTATAACTCTTGCAATTAAATGACAATGCTTACATAAAGCAGATGCGATAAAGCAATGTCTATCCACCGGATAAACCTCAAGGCTCACTAAGGTCCTCTTCCTTAGGAACTATATACGTGTCTTTGTATTATAAAACTTTTATCCACTGATAAATCTCGTGATCCCTCCGGGATCGAGTCATCACAAGACTATACAGTTAGACGACATCCTCGGGTCCGACTCACCTTCTCATCATCGAACTACTGTTCCAAACCAAAACGTTTCATATTTGTGTTTGTGTCTTATGATATATTTCTCAAGTCCTAAATATCTTATGAAGAAGGATTGAGAATCCTCTAGTTTAGTCTTAGATCCTTTCTAAGTTAGAGGGTACTTGTCTTTCGAGTAATGAAATACACCTTGATTCATTAAGTCTTATGAGATTGATGAATGAATCGTCAATGGTGTAACATATGGTCTTGTTCCACCACACATTACACTTTCTTATCTCTTTCTTTCATTCTAAGTCAATTATTTGACTTAGGGTTTTAACTTAGGAAAATCCTTAGTTTTGGGTTCAAGACACTTTTGTAAAAAGGTGAGTACAAAACACTTATTTGCTTTATACCTTGGCAAAGTGCCTTGGTACCTTTGATTCAAAATCTTATACTTTGAAAACATTATTTCAAAAAGCTTGTAGTTTCAATTAAACTTAAAGTCCGAAGTTGGAGTTTAAAACTCTTTTGTATAAACTAAAGAAGAGAAATCTTCTTAAGTCCAAATTCCTTTTAACTTGAAATCATTTATAATTGAACTTGGAACTAAACATTGTATTGGAATCAAAGATTGGTTTTACGTTCAAAACCTACCTAATAACCGAATGTTACATAAGATTTTCTCAAAGTCGGTTGTTATTGAGAACATTTGATTTGTTAATTTTCCAAAACATCATGTGATTTACTTAAGCCATAACTTAAAATTAAAATACTTTTTCTCTTGTTCTAAGAATCTCTTGAATGAATGTTATGTTTCATTCAAATAAGGTTTCTTTGTTTTACTTTGGTTCATCTTTCATCGATTCCATTTTAGAGTTGTACAATCATTTGAGTTTCAAAGATTGAAGTTGAAAACCCTTTTTGTTTATGCTTTGGCCGAATCCTATACTAGGTTTAATGTGAAGATTTTGATTCACCAATATCCATCATGAACAAGAGCAATCATCAATGCATCAACATGGATAATAACATAACCAATTCCAAAAATTTAACATCAAACCCATATACAGAATTTTCAGCATGTCAAGCATCAACTTGTGACAAACATTTGACTGACTAAACGAACTCGGATTTGAGCAAATGAGGACTCATATGAAAGATTAGGATGTCTAGTTTTTGATGGAAAAATTCATTTTCACAAAAAATAACTGAGTTAGTACAGTTTCACTAATTAAGTCACTGTAGTCAGAATCCGAGACAGAATTTTATGCCTAGATTGAAACAAGTTTTCAATTGTCAAATATTTATGAAACCACATGAAAGTGTGCTCAAAATGAAGCCCAAGATGTCTAGTTTTAGAATCAAAAACACGTTTTGAAATGCAAGGTCTTGGTTGAGATAAAAACCGAAATGACTCACACAAGGTCAGATCCGAAAATCACATTTTCTCAAACTCTTTTCAACAAAAAGATGGAGGAAACTTAGATTAGGGTTTTCTCACACATAAAAGTTATTTTCAACCATTTAAACACATTAATGAACACAAATAAAGCAATAAATAATTATTATAACATTATTCTCATAGAGAACCAAATAGACAAAATGGCAAAACCTTTGGTTTAGGGTTTTCCCCAAACCAAACCCATAAAGCATTTTCACCACCACCAATGTGGTGTGATGAGGTTCACTCCCCCATTACCTTAATGAAGATCCTTTGTGAATGAGGCAAATCCAAAACTAAGAACAAGGAGGTAGCCGAACTTTTAGTGAAGAACACCTTGAAGATCAAGGTTGGTGTTCTTGAAGGTCAAGAACAAAGTTGCTCCAAAATGGAAGATCCTAGCAAGACAAACACTTAAGCTTTAAAGAGGGCTTATTTTCGAAAATCACTTGAACAAAAGTGATTGATTTTAACTTCTAAAAAAAGAAATGAAAAGGTTTACAAGTGTAGAAGACTTATCCTTGAAGAACAAACTTGAAAAGATGAAGTCTTGAACTTGAAGCTTGAAAATGAAGTTGCTCCAATGTGAAAACTTTCTTCACTAAAGTTGTAGTAGAAGAGATAGTGATAACAAATGTGTGGTTTATTTGATGAGAAGAAGATTGGCTCATGGAGATCAAGCCATGGCCGAATATGAATAGGAAGGAGAGAGAAGAGAGAAAATGAGTTATGTTCTTGAAGAACCAAGCTTGTTTTTTGTGAATGAAATGGAAATCAAAATGGTTTAGTGGTGTTTTCATCACTTGGCCGTGTGGCCTCTAGCAAACGGGCATCCAAATTGTTTAAAAGTTTATGACATAGGTGATGTGATTATGTGTAAGCAAATGGAAGGCTTGGATTAAACCAAGTACATAGGTGTTGATCATAGGATTAAAGGGGGCAAGATTAACCATAAGTAGATTAATTTGCTTTCTCCATAAAAGGAAAACATGCTAGGTTATTGACCAAGAGTCATACGAATTTTATCCATTGGTTAAAGGAATGAAAATGTGATGGATGGTTGACAACGTCTCGTGAAGCATGAGATGCAGTCATGAATTACTCCCGACTCTGGACCAGAACAACTTCCTCGGCCTGGCACGCATCCCAAGATAAAGCGGTTCTGATTAAAATAATAATATTTTTATCGGTTCCGACTCAAAACAGCACACTGGGTTCAAGACAACATTTTATGATTATTAAGCTCATAATTGAAATCCAGATATGAATTTCCAATCATTAACCATTTTTATGATTAAACTTAGTCAAATTGCATTCTCAGTTTAGTTATTTATACAAACAGTTAAGAGAAACAGGTATAGGATTTTTGGGATGTTACATGTTGAATACTTGTAACAAAGGGTTTTTTGTTATAGTGGAGAAAGCTCTCAAGTAGAGAGGACTGGACGTAGCTCTTTGGTGAAGAGTGAACCAGTTAACATCTCTGTGTTCTTTTCTTTCCCTTACTTTTGCTTTAGTTTATTCTCTAACTAACTCCTTGGGATTGAATTGCTTTCTTATTGCGCTTTTTTCTTTTATCTTAATCCTTCTGAGTAAGTGTCCAACTGGTGTTTGGAAACGCTCCTTGGGTCCGTTATCGTTTTAACGTCCAACCTTTGCGAAAACTTATATATTTGCTTGCGAAAAGTTTTAAAAACTTAAGAAACACAATTCAACCCCCTTCTTGTGTTTCAAATAGGTTCCTTCAATTGGTATCAGAGCTCAACCTCTGGGTTGAGCACTTAGCCATGTAGAGGAAAAGATCCTACAGCAGATATGGCAGGACAAGGTATGCCAAGCTGGAGTCAACCTATTATGGAAGGCACTTCCATGACCAGACCTCCGTTCTTTAACGGAACCCATTACTTGTATTGGAAGGAGAGATTCAAAGGCTTTATATTAAGTACAAACTCTGTTCTCTGGGCCAGAATCTTGAATGGTCCAAATGTGTGTCTCAACTCTGATGGGACAGAAAAAGCTGAAGATGACCGGACTGATGCTGAAAGAGTCAGGATGGAACAAAATCATAAAGCCAGATATGCTTTAATGTGTGCTCTTAGTCCTGATGAATTTCAGAAGAATCACGCATTTGAATCAACAAAGCACATCTGGGATACTTTGTCAAATCTCCATGAGGGGACCACCAAAGTAAAAGATTCAAAAATCATCATGCTGGTTGGCCAGTATGAATTGTTCACCATGGCCGAAGGAGAGTCCATCTTGGACATGATGGGTCGTTTTCAGACGATCATCAACAATCTAAAGTCCCTTGGGAAAGTCTACACTACCAAGGAGAATGTCACTAAAATTCTTAGGAGCTTGCCTAAGATTTGGAGACCACTTGTTACTGCAATCACCCAGGCCAAAGATCTTTCTACCTTGATGTTGGATGATCTGGTAGGTGTAACGCCCCGATTTTCACGTTTTCTATTTCTTCAGTATTTTAATGTCTTTATTTTATTCGAGGTCTTAGGAATAGAAATAAAATATTTCGAGACCATAGTCATGCTCGACGATATCGTAGGAAGCTACGATTAAGTTTTGAGTCGAAAACTCAAACGGAGTCCGGTCTGCGTTTTTACACTGACAGTATGATTTTACTGCTCAGAAGACCTCAGATGGACCCGTGAACGAGACAGTAAGTCTTAGAATTCAATTTTCTACGTTTTGGTTAAATTTCGTAAAAATTTCAGAAAAATCACTTCCTGACCTTCGTTCGGGCGGAATCCTCAATCGGGTGACGAACGGAGCCACATATGGATTTACCGGGACTCGCCAATGGATAATCTTGATATCACATCATCCTAGGACACTTGGGAGAGTATGCCAGAGTCATCATGACGTTCGGAAATATATGGACGCAAAATGACCAAAATGACCCTAACCTTAGTCTTTTACACTTTTACCATTATACCCTTTTGGCAAATGACCTTTTTACCCTTAAGTGAGCTTTTAAGAGGCTGAACTCAGACCCTCACTCCATCATTTTCGCACAGCCCCTCTTCCTTTAGAGTTCCATAGTTGTTCTTGAGAGAAAACACCATTGTTGGTCTTGAAGCTCCTTGAATTCTTGTTGGAATCACTTGATTCCTTGAGCAATCTTCCTTCATTTCAAGGTAAGATCACTTCTATGACCTCTTAGCTTCTTGAATCTTTCTTTATTTCAAGATCAATCTTCATTTTCATGAAAAGAATTTTTTAGATCCAAAACTTTGAAAATCCATAGGAAATTGTAGAAAAATCCTTTTGAGGTAAGACCAAGTTCTTTGAACACACATCATCAATCTCTAACTAAACCTAAGAGCTTATGATTCAACTCTCATCATAGCTCAAAAAGCACTTTTTGGCCGAACCCTACTTGAAGATGATGAATAGTGTTTTCATCAATTTTTGATTTTTGACACTTGATTTCATCCTTAGCTTTCCTAATGCCTTTGAATCCATGAAATGGAAAACCAAAACCAATTCCTAACCTTTTAACCTAGGGTGGCCGAAAATCTTCTTGTTATAATTGTTGAGTTTGGCTTTGATTGTTGTTTAATGTTGGATTGTTGTGTTGTTGTAGTTGTTGACGATTCTCAGGAGGTACACAAACCGATCAACCGACTTTGATCCGGGAATCTGCTCATCAACAGGTATGGGGAGAAGAACCTCATCACACCAAGATGGTGGTAGTGAAGATGGTTGTTTAAGTTTATGTGTGGGTGAAACCCTTTAGTTTGGGTTCACTTTTATGTGTTAAGTTTTGTTAAGTTCTCTTGGAGAACAAGATTGTCATGATGAGTTTATGCTTGAGTATGTTGTAGTGTGCTTTAGCATATGTTGATGAAGATATGATTGAATGAAAATCATTTCCATGTATGTTGAAAAACCTACTTTGATCACTAGATCAAGTATGGACTTTTATGCTTGATTATGAGACCATGATGTGTGATGGACTTGGATGTTTGATTATGATGTAGTAATGTGTATTGTGGTTTATCATAATTTGTGAGTTTTTGAGCTACATTTGCTTTGTTGGTGAAGCAAGGTCTTCATTTTTCATTGGAGTAGGCTTGTGGCCTTAGTAAGAGGAAAATATAAGAACATATGTTGTTCTTGTTTTGGCAAAGTTTTGATGCAACAAAAACATGATTCCCTAACCTATGTTTTCAAAGAGAAACAAAAGTGATCCAAAGATCAAATGAAGTTTTAACCTTTAAAGTGTGTCACCAATGTGGGAAAATGTCTTTTCTTTAGCCATAGGTCTTTTAATCAAACTAAGTGTTTCAAAATAAGAATTAATAAAGGAGTTAGGGAAAATGAAAAACAGGGCACTCGCCCAGCGAACCCCGTCTCGCCTCGCGAGACAGAGGGAAGATAAGGCATTCGCCAGGCTAACATTGCCTCGCCTCGCGAGACAGTGGACTAGCCCGAGCAGCAAAGATGCAACTTCTCGGCCTCGCGTCGCGAAGTCGTTATCGCCTCGCGAACCGCCTGAGCAGCAAAGATGCAACTTCTCGGCCTCGCATAGCGAAGTCGTTATCGCCTCGCGAACCGCCTAAGTAGTGAAGATGCAGCTTCTATGCCTCGCGTCGCGATACAATCCTCGCCTCGCGAAGCAGAAAGACTGTCCAAACAGTAAAGATAACTTCTCAGCCTCGCGTCGCGACATAGACCTTCGCCTCGCGAGAAATGGTTTGTTTATAAAGAGTGTTTTTCAACTCAAACTGTAAAGTTTTATGCTTTAAAAACCTAAGTAAGTAATTGACTTAGAGTTGAAGACAAGGGATAATTAAGTGTAATATGTGGTGAAACAAGACCATATACTATACCATTGATGATTTAGTACATCAATGACTTCATAAGACATAAATACAGACATGAAACATTTTGGGTTTTGAAACAGTAGTTTGATGACGGACCGGTGATTCGGACCCCAATCAGTCGTTCAATTGTTTCAATCTTGTGATGACTCGATCCCGGAGGGATCACGAGATTTATCCGGTGGATAAAGGTTTTGTTTTCAAAAGACGCGTATAGTTCCTAAGGAAGAGAACCTTAGTAGACTTCGAGGTTTATCCGGGGGATAGACATTGCTTGATCGCATCTGCTTTGTGTAAGCATTGGCATTTCATTTGCATAGTCGTAAGGCCTTGAGCCTAGGAGTTAAGCTTACACCTTGATGCGGGTGCGAATCTTACGGTGACGATCTTCAATGGTCTTTTTGGAGGTATCAGGGTTGGAAGGGCTTACATGTGACCAGTTGGTAGCTCTTCTGTGTCGTGGCGAATCCGTGCAATACACTGATATCCTCTACTAGATGCCGTACTTTGCATGTTTGGTCGAGAGTGTTACCGTAAAGCCAGATACGTGCACGTTACGAATGTTGTAGCATCTTGCTCATAGCTGGCAGAAACCAGAACATGTCCTCCCATTCACTCTCTCCGACGTTTTGTTAGCTCCATGGAGTAGGGGTCAGAGTAGTACCCAGTAACATTGACATTGAGTCATATACATTGCATTGCATGGCTATTGGTGTTATACATCGTTGTACTGTTTAAGAGTACCTTATTTTATGCTGTTAACTACTTAACATGATATTATGCTGTCAACTGCTTAATATGTTTGACATTGAGAATTCTTGTAAGCATGTTGGGTACGCTGTTACCCGCTGAGTCGTCCCGTTTTTACTACTGCTGTTTTGTTGTGTTGATGAACGGGAATCTCACCCATATCTGTATGTTTTCTGTTGGTACTTGCTGTTGCTGTTTGAACAGATGGATGTGACGATGGTTCAGCCCAGTAGTTTCCTTGAGCCCTGAGGCGGACCTTCTTTTTGTGGTTTAGTTTTGTTGTCGGCCAAACTATGTTAGTTTTTGTAGTATCTTTTGGGAGCTACGACTCCTAGTACTTATTGTATCTTTTTATGTCAGTTATACATTAGATCTATGTCTGTATATAGTAACGTTGACGTTTCTATTTCTGTTTCTGTTCTGTGTTTATCATACAGTATGTTCTAGAAATGCATGGCGAACCTAAGTTCATTATTAGTATTATTTATCGTTACTAAATCCCATTGCATCTTGTGAAAAAAAAAAAAAAAAAGAAAACTGTATTTTCCGCATTAATAAATATTTTCAACCTTATAAACGTTCGGGAATGTGACACTCGGGAAAGGGTGTTGCATTATTTGGTATCAGAGCTGGCGGAGTCTTTTTGGGGTTTGAAGGTTATGGTCTATCTTGTTTGTGTTGTGTTCTCTGTGTGTTTCTCTGTTGTTTGCTTTAGTTTTGTTGTGGTTCTTGAGTTTGACAGTTCTGGTTTTGAAGGTAGCAATGGCTGCTCAAAACTTGACTGCTGCTATGAACGCCATACGGGAAATGGCTGCTGCTATGGTTCAACGTGACGAAAGAGCTGCCGGAGGTAGAGGAGTGGACGAATTTCTTCGTCGGAATCCACCTCAATTCAAAGGTGAATTCAATCCTTAGTTAGCTGAACGCTGGATCCAAACGCTGGAAAAGATCTTTGGAGCGATGAGATGTACTGAGAATGACAAGGTTGTCTATGCAACCTATATGCTGGTGGAGGATGCTGAATACTAGTGGGAAGGAGCCCGTCAGATGCTGCTTCACGATCAACAAGCTGTGGATTGGAATGCTTTTAAGGGAAAATTCCTGGAGAAGTATTTTCCTGCGAGCGCAAGACACGAGAAAGAGATGGAGTTCCTCCAGCTGAGACAAGGGGGAATGACCATAGCTGAATATGGGGCCAAGTTTGAAAGTCTAGCAAAGTCCTCAAATTACTTTCTGGACAACCCAAGAGAAGAGTGGAAGTGTAGAAAATTTGAAGGAGGTTTGAGGATCGACTTGCAAAGAGCTGTTGTTCCTCTAGAAATTTCTGTTTTTCCAAGACTAATGGAGAAGTGTCGTTTGATCGAGAGTTTGGAGCCCAAGGACAAGCGGGTACAGAGTTCTGGACCGAGCAAGTTCCAGAGAGGAAGCGGTGGTCGAGACAACAAATCTCGATGGAAGCCGTATGCAAAGCAACAAGATCGACAACAACGTTCCGTCGGAGGAAGCAGTGGGAGTTTCAGTCAGCCTGGAAATGCCCCAACCAAGTGCATGAAGTGTGGGAAGAGCAACCACATCACCAGAGATTGTTCGATCAAAGGGATTATCTGCTTTAAGTGTGGGAAGCTGGGACACATCTCACGTGAATGCATGCAACCAAAATTGGAACATTCTGTCAACAATGTCCAAGCTGCAAGGCCTAAGATGAAGGGTAGAGTCTACACTATGGGTGGTGCTGAAGCTTCTCAAAATGAAGACTTGATCCAAGGTCAGTGTGTCATGGGAGGTAAAACCTTAACTGTACTGTTTGATTCAGGCGCAACGCATTCCTTTATTGCCTATGACTGTGTGAATTTGTTGGGATTACCTGTGTCTTCTTTACATTTTGATTTGGTAATTTCTACGCCTACTGCAAAGCCTGTTATAACTGCTAAAGTTTGTTTGATCTGTTCTATTTCTGTTAAGGATAGAATATTTTTGATTGATTTGATCTGTTTGCCTCTTTCACAAATGGATGTAATCTTAGGAATGGATTGGTTGTCTTCTAATCATATCCTGTTAGACTGTGCAAATAAAACCTTAGTTTTCCCTAGTTGTGAGAATTCTGGATTTTTGACTGCCAACCAAGTAAATGCTTCTTTGAGAGAAGGAGCTCAAGGATACATGTTACTATCTTCTTTGGAGGTCAAGAGCGAGCTAGTCTTAGAGCGCATACCTGTCGTGAATGAGTTTCCGGAAGTCTTTCCTGAAGACGTACCAGGTTTGCCGCCAGTTCGGGACATCGAGTTTGCGATCGATCTTGTGCCAGGAAAAGGACCAGTGTCTATGGCACCGTATCGTATGGCACCTGCTGAGTTGGAAACCTTGAAGGAACAGTTGGTAGACTTATTGGGGAGACAATTTGTTAGACCCAGTGTGTCGCCGTGGGGAGCACCTGTGCTGTTGGTGAAAAAGAAAGATGGAACATCTCGTTTATGTGTGGATTATCGCCAGTTGAATAAAGTTACTATTAAGAACAAGTATCCACTTCCGAGGATAGATGACTTGATGGATCAGTTGAGGGGAGCGGCAGTTTTCTCCAAGATTGATTTGCGATCGGGTTATCACCAGATTCATGTGAAGGTAGACGATATACCGAAGACAGCGTTTCGAACACGCTATGGGCACTACGAGTATCTTGTGATGCCGTTTGGTGTGACGAATGCTCCAGCCATATTCATGGACTATATGAATAGGATCTTTCGTCCATACCTGGATAAGTTTGTCGTTGTCTTCATAGATGACATACTTATCTATTCGCGAGACCAGGAAGAACATGTTGAACATCTTAGTGTAGTTCTTCAAGTTCTGAAAGAGAAACAGCTGTATGCAAAGTTGTCCAAATGTGAGTTTTGGCTCGACAAAGTGCAGTTTTTGGGTCATGTAATTTCAAAGGAAGGAATTGCTGTAGATCCGTCGAAAGTCGAAGCAGTTCTTGAGTGGGAAAGACCAACCACAGTGACTGAGATACACAGTTTTGTGGGTTTGGCTGGGTATTATCGGAGGTTCATTGAGGGATTTTCTAAGATTGTAGGACCTCTTACCCAATTGACGAGGAAGGACAAAGCGTTTGAATGGACTGAAGCCTGTGAGCAAAGTTTTCAGGAGTTGAAGAAGAGGCTGACTACATCGCCAGTGTTGATATTGCCAGATCCAAGCGAATCTTTTGAAGTGTACTGTGATGCTTCATACCAAGGTTTAGGCTGTGTTCTGATGCAGAATCGGAAGGTGGTAGCGTATGCCTCGAGACAGTTGAAAGTGCACGAGAAGAATTACCCAACTCATGATCTGGAGTTAGCAGCGGTAGTCTTTGCGTTGAAGATTTGGAGGCACTACTTGTATGGTTCGACGTTCAATTCAGTGATCATAAGAGCTTGAAGTATCTGTTCGATCAGAAAGAGCTCAACATGAGGCAAAGACGGTGGCTGGAATTTTTGAAGGACTATGACTTCCAGTTGCAGTATCATCCGGGAAAAGCTAATGTGGTAGCGGACGCCCTGAGTAGAAAAGTGTTACATGTGTCTGCCATGATGGTTAAGGAACACGAGCTGTTGGAACAGTTCAGGGATATGCATCTGTCTGTGGTTAGTATGCCAGGAAGACTATGTGTGGGTATGGTTACAGTATCTTGTGATCTGATGGATCAGATTCGGGAGAAACAAGTATATGACCAGTATCTGGAGAAAGAGCGGAGGAATCTAAAGAAAGGGATGATGTCTGAATACAAGGAAGGAGTAGATGGGATCCTAAGACGAGGAGAACAGGTTTGTGTGCCAAACGACCCAGAGATAAGAAGGTTAATTCTGGACGAAGCTCATAGAAGCAAGTTAAGTATGCATCCAGGGTCAACCAAGATGTACGAAGACCTGAAACGGTTGTTTTCATGGCAAGGCATGAAAAGAGATGTAGCTGATTATGTGGCATCTTGCTTAGTATGTCAGAAAGCAAAGGTTGAACATCAGAGGCCAGCTAGAATGTTACTTCCGTTGGATATCCCAGAGTGGAAATGGGACGGCATAGCGATGGATTTCGTGACGTGTTTGCCAAGGACACCTAAAGGACACGATTCCATTTGGGTTATAATTGATAGGCTTACGAAATCAGCTCATTTTCTACCAATTAATCTCAAGTATTCTATGGAAAAGCTTACTCAGATTTATATCAGTGAGATTGTGAGACTGCATGGAGTACCTTCAAGTATTCTATGGAAAGGGTGTTGCAGTAGGAACTCTTCAAGTTCATGAACAGGAACTTGATCTTGATAATCCTGGAAAGAAAAATAAAGAGATTGCTTTGAAAGCTCAAAAGTCCAACAACTCAAAAGCTCTAAAAGCTGATGAGTCCAGTGATGATGCTAATCAAACTAATAATGAAGTATCAGATGATGACAAGCTATCCTTCATCTCCAAAAAGATTCAAAACATGTGGAGAAAGAAAAACGGGATGAAAAGAAGGCCATTTCAAAAGAAAAACTTCAAGGATCATGCTGAGCCCAAAGATAAAAGTCAGCTGGTCTGTTACGAGTGCAACAAGCCAGGCCACTTCAAGGCTGACTGCCCCATGTTAAAAGACAAGAAGAAGTTTTTCAAAAAGAAGAAAAAGAACTTCATGGTAACTTGGGAAGATCTCAATTCATCTGATGAAGAAGAAGAAGAAGAAGAAGAAGAAGAAGAAGAAGAAGAAAAAGCAAATTAGGAGGCTAATTTATGTCTTTGGTCCAACGTCCAAAACGAAGACTCTTCGGATGATGAACAACTTATTGTTCCCGAAGAAAGAACTGAAGAAGCTACCTCTGAAAGAGGATGGAATGTTCCACCCATCTTCAAAGGAACAGACTATCCTTATTGGAAATCAGTTTTTCAAATATATGTCCAATCTCAGAATTATGAGCTGTGGAATATATTCACTAATGGAGATCATCATCCAACAATCACTCTTGAGGACGGATCAACAACGTCCAAACCTGAAGCTGACTGGACAAATGAGGATATCAGACGGTACTCGCTAAATGCTCATGCCAATTGGTGTCTCACAACGCTCTTGATCGATCAAGACTGGAGATGGTCTTGCAAATCCAAACTGCTAAGGAGAAGCTGGATGCCTTAGAACAACTTTTTAGTCCAAGGAGTTTGTTTGCCTCAAACGTCTGTCTAATGGCAAAAACTTCATCAGACGCTGAATCGGATGAAGAAAAGGTATATGTTTTTGAGTCCCTTCAAATAGCATATGATGAACTGCTTAATGATTCCTCTTTTTTGCATCATCAATATATCATGCTTAAAAGAAAATTTTCAAAAATAAATAAAGAGTTGGAGAATACCATCAAGCAAAATGAGCAGCTCATTGAAGAAAACAATAAGTTGAAAGTTAAGAATGTCAGTCTAACTAACAAACTCACCTCTGAGTCCAGTGAACCTCACGAGGTAACCAGACTGAAACAAGAGGTATCTGACCTGACCAAAAGCATATCAAAGCTTGTTGGAGGTTCAGAAAAGCTAAACTTGATATTGAGGTATTCAAGATCACCTCACGATAAGTCTGGCTTAGGCTATGACTCTGAGAAAAAAGAAGCTTCTCAGAAAGTATCAAGGACCAATCAATATCATAAGGCTTTTCAATCTCATGGAAAGCAAAAAGAAAGCAAACAACATGCATCCAATACTTATTGCAACTTATGTGGAAAGAATGGTCATATCTTTTCGAAATGCATACACAAAAAGAAAAACAATATGCATGGACGAAGACCACAGACTAACCAAAAAGGACCCAAGTCTATCTGGGTACCTAAGAATATGATAATACCTATTGCAGACCTGCTTAGCAACACAAAGAAGACCCCCGTCCTGGTACTTGGACAGTGGATGCTCACGTCACATGATGGATGAAAAGTCTATGCTCCAAGAACTACGTGAAAAGACTGGTGGATGGGTCTCCTTTGGAGGCAACCAGAAAGGAAAGATAGTTGGAATTGGTAAGATTGGTAAGCATCCTTTTCCCTCTATTGATAATATTCTTTTGGTTGAAGGATTAAAACACAACTTGCTTAGCATAAGTCAATTATGTGACAGTGGGTCTGATGTTTCATTCAATAAAGGTGAATGTATGGTCAAGAACCCTGATGGGTCCATCTTATTCACTGCCAAGAGGCAAAATAATCTTTATAAGATTAACATGGGGGAACTCTTAAATCAAAGTGTATCATGCCTAGTGTCTGTTGAAGATGAGTGATGGATCTGGCACAAAAGACTTGGTTATGCAAGTTTGAGATTAATCTCAAGACTAAACAAGCATAACCTCGTAAGAGGTCTACCAAAGATCGTGTATAGATCGGACACTCTCTGTGACGTGTGTCAAAAAGGAAAACAAGTTAAGAACTCTTTTGAGTCCAAGAACATTGTTAGTACTTCAAGACCACTAGAGCTGTTGCATCTTGATTTGTTTGGTCCAACAAGGACTGCTTCTGTCAGAGGTAAGAAATATGGGTTTGTCATAGTAGACGGCTATACTAGATGGACATGGGTTAAGTTCCTTGCTCACAAGGATGAGTCTATCAAAGTCTTTACTATATTCTGTGAGTGCGTTCAGAATGAAAAAGGCATACGTATAAGCTCAATCAGAAGTGACCATGGAGGCGAATTTGAAAATGAGCTTTTCCAAAGGTTCTGTGATGAAAGTGGTATTCATCACAATTTTTCTACCCCTAGAACACCACAACAGAATGGCGTTGTTGAGAGAAAGAACCGATCTCTTTAAGAGATGGCTAGGGCAATGCTCTGTGATAATTTTGTTCCTAAACACTTCTGGGCTGAAGCTGTAAATACTGCCTGCTACATTCAAAACAGAATATACATAAGACCTATCTTGAATAAGACTCCTTATGAATTGTGGAAAGGACGCAAACCCAACATTTCTTATTTCCACCCCTTCGGATGTCAGTGTTTTATTTTAAACACTAAGGATCAACATGGTAAGTTTGATGCCAAAGCGGCTAAGGGAATATTGTTAGGATACTCTAAAACGTCCAAAGACTTTAGAGTCTATAACTCTAGAACATTGGTTGTTGAAGAATCCATCCATGTGAAGTTTGATGACAAACAACCTGATAAGAGATTATCAGAGCTAGATGATTCTTTTGCAGATATGAGTCTGAATGATATAGAAGATCGTCCAACGATTAACAAAAACGAAGTACCAGATGTTTCTCAGGATGCATCATCGTCTCAGCAAGTAGTCAACACCCCTCGTTCGTGGCAATTCAGGACTTATCATCCTGAGGATCAAATCATTGGTAAACCAAATGATAGAGTCCGAACAAGGTCAACCTTCAGAGAACAAGCTGACTCAGCCTTCATCTTTGAACTGGAACTAAAGTTTGTGTACGAAGCCTTAATGGATGAATGTTGGATCCTCGCTATGCAAGAGGAGCTCAACCAGTTTCAACGTAGTGACGTTTGGACGTTGGTCTCTTTGCCAAAGGATAAGTCTGTCATTGGAACCAAGTGGGTCTATCGTAACAAGCTGGACGAAGATGGTAAAGTTGTAAGAAATAAAGTAGGGTTAGTTGCTCAAGGCTACTCTCAAGAGGAAGGTTTTGACTATACTGAAACTTTTGCTCCAGTAGCTAGACTAGAAGCCATACGCATTTTATTTTCATATGCTGCATATCATAACATCATGCTTTATCAAATGGACGTAAAAAGTGCTTTCTTAAATGGTTTCATTAATGAAGAAGTTTATGTTGTTCAACTACCTGGTTTTGAAGATTAGAATCACCATGAGCATGCATATAAGTTTAAGAAAGCTTTATACGGACTTAAACAAGCTCCTAGAGCTTGGTATGGGAGACTCAGCACATTCCTAATGGAGAATGGTTTCTCAAGAGGAAAAGTGGATACAACTCTTTTTAGAAAATCAAGCAAAAGGAATTTTATTGTTGCACAAATCTACGTTGATGATATAATATTTGGTGCAACTGATGAATCTCTTTGTCAAGAGTTTTCTGAGCTAATGCAGAAAGAATTTGAAATGAGTGTGACGGGAGAAATGAAATTCTTCCTCGGACTTCAAGTAAAGCAAACACCGGACGAAGTGTACATTCATCAGACAAAGTACACCAAGGAGCTTCTGAAATGCTTCAAGTTGGATGATTACAAACCAATGAATACACTGATGCATCCAACGTCTGTACTAAACAAGGATGACAAACATAAAAATATAGACCAAAAGGTATATAGAAGTATGATTTGTTCTCTCTTATATCTAACTGGTCCAGACCAGATATCATGTTTAGTGTTTGCCTATGTGCTCGACTTCAATCCGATCCAAGAGGGTCTCATCTCTCAGCAGTAAAGAGAATCTTTTGATATCTCAAGGGTTTTACTAATCTGGGTCTTTTGTACAAGAAATTTGATGAATACAGATTAGTTGGATTCTGTGATGCTGACTATGCTGGTGACAAAATAGAAAGAAAAAGTACCAGTGGAGGGTGTCACTTCATTGGAGCTAATCTAGTCTCATGGTCAAGTAAAAGGCAAAGGACAATCGCCTTATTAACTGCTGAAGCTGAGTACATTGTTGCTGCAAGTTGTTGCTCACAACTTCTTTGGGTTAAACATCAATTGAAGGAGTACAACGTATTTGTAAGTAACATTCCAATAATGTGTGATAACACTGCTGCTATCAATTTGTCCAAAAATCCCATATTGTATTCTAGAGCAAAGCATATAGAAATCAAGCATCATTTCATCAGAGATTATGTGCAAAAAGGAATAATTGATATTCAATTGGTTGATACTGACCATCAATGGGCAAATATCTTCACCAAACCTTTAGCTGAAGATAGGTTCACATACATAAGGAAATATCTGAACATGCATTTCATTTAGTAATTGAGAGTCCAATGCATGCGTCCAATGTTTTGCGTTAGTCCAATACATGTGAGTCCAATATATGTATCGACGTCCAATGCATTAATTAAACTAAATCTTTGTCGAATGAAAATTTATTTCTCATTCCCTAACTGAGTCAATTTTGTTTTCTATAATTACAAAACTGATTTTTATGGTTTCAAAGTCTGGACCGTGTGTCAGTCATTTAATGCACATTGCCTCACCACCTTCTCTCTTCTTTGAAAATATGAACGGTTTTTTAGTCTATAAAAACTCTCTCTTTAAAGGAACAACCTTTACAAACCTTTTATCTTCAACCTCTCTCTCTTTCTGAAAACCTCTGTTGCGAAAAATCCCTCTCTCTGAAAACCCTTCTCTGAAACAATGGCAACTTCATCCTTCATCACTGCTGCTTCTAAAGGAAAAGGAAAGAACTTTGATGCTCAGACTGCTGATGTTCTGGTAGAATTTAAGTTCAATCTGAAGTTCCTTGCTGATCATGGGATAGATGTTTCCCAAAACATTAACATTGCTGGATGGTCAAGCTTCTTTGAAGGTTCTCCTGTCATCTACCCAGTTCTTGTAAGGGAGTTCTGGACAAACCCTCCCATCTCTGCAAGGGAAATATGGAACAAGCTGATTGATACTGAAGTCGTTGTCTCTGAAGCAACCATCTCCAACGCCATTGCTTATGCCCAATCTGGAATCACATGTGAAAACAAATAGGAAGAAGAACTTGGTGGTTCTGACACCATCAAAGAATGTCTCTTGAAGAATCTTTCTGACAAACTGATAGCCTCAAGAATGACTGACAAGGCTAGGGTTCTTCGTCAAATACTGAACAAATCCATCCTTCATAAAGCTGGCTCGAAGGACAACGTTTCAAAGGCACATCAATTTTGCCTAGTATACCTGATTCTGGAGAGGCAGATAAATCTTCCACACCTTCTTCTCTCATACTTCAAATACGCCATTGAAGGCTCTGGGAAAAATACCTCCATCATCTATGTTGCTCTTCTCTCAAGAATCTTTGAGAAATATCTGGTTTATGATGACCTCATACAGCTGACTCAGAACAAAGATTCAAGTATTATGGTGTTCATGGCATTGATCGTGTGCATCAACCAGAGTTCAGCAAACAAAGCTTGGTGATGATGTAACTGGAATGCCTCAAGAAGTCCAAGAAGGAAAGCTGAAAGGTGTTCAGACGCAAGATTCTGATGAAGCGTCTGATCACAAGTCTTTGCTGGATGCTCCATAGAGCCCGCTCGTCCAAAAGCTAAGACATCTTCAGCTCGTCCAACGGTTCCCGTCCAACCCTCAAGAAAAAGAAAGCTGGTTCTAGCTTCTGTTGATGAGGAAGATGAGAACGATCAACCTATCTCCAAGGTGATCAAAGGTCCTAGAAGGGAGTCTTCTTCTAAGCCTGCTGTAACAAGGGCAAGGACCACTACAGCTAAAGCTAAAGGTAATACTGAACCTCAATCTAGTTCAGTTATTACTCCTTTTATAGAGCAACCCTTTGAGGTTGAAGACTTGACCTTGGACTCTCAACCGTCTATAACCGTTTCACCCTCAAACTCACCTCACATACAAACCATTCCCTCACCAGAAAAGACCACCATCTCCCTCACCATCCGAACCTTAAGACTGGTTCACACCATAGGGAGACCACCCCCTTACCCCAAAATGATTTACCCAAAAAGGAAATACAAACACATACCTAGAATTACCTTCAGAAATGAAAGCTCCAATTGGGCTGACGTCAAAAGAAGATTTTGTGTCCTTTTCCATAAACACGCACCTCCCTCCAACTCTCAACACCCTAAAAGCTCTGTTCCTCCACCAGAATACAAATATGAAACACCTTCCCCACGACCTCAAAATCCCTCTGTTCCATCCCTCGAACATGGCTACTATCCCATCCCATACACACCTACCGGTCCTGTGCCAACTCAACTTAACAATGCTCATGGACCCTTGGTTGTCTATCTTGAAAAGAAGAAGTTCCCTCCAAAGAAGATCTATCCAAATCTCATCAAGGATAAGGCATTCCAATGGTGCCACTACAATGTTAAAAGGCATGTGGTAATTCTTAACGAAGAAATGAAAGGCTTCAAAACCATGCAGGAAAGAAGATCAAGGACGTATGGTTTGTCCAACATTTTCCTTGACCAAGACATCAAATTCATTCCAAGCTATCCTTCAGCCTGGAAGGAATACTTAGATGTCAGAGACTTCTTGCCATATTACGCTGTCAGAAAGGAGTGTGATATGTCACGAGAAGCCCAGATCCATCACAATCTACCCAAGAAGTTTTGGAACAGAAGCTCAAAAACAAGAGTAGGAGTTGTTCCTCCTCGAGCTTGTCCAAGAATTCCTATTCTGGACCCAAACAAGAACAAGGATGGACGCAAAAGGCTTAAACATGGATGTTGCCTTACAGAACTGCATTTGATCCTCTCTTCTGGATAAGACCAAGAGACGATTCAGTAGAGCTGGCCCACATCTGGCAAAAAGATCCTCTCAAGAGGTATGACCCAGACGCTCGAACTTACTAGGAGAACTTCATTTGGACATGCACTCAAGAAGCGTCCACATCCGGTCTTTCCATTGAAGAAAAACATGTATTTCCAAGGCAATATAGAATCTCTGATGCTGACTTCTTGATAATGGACGACATCTTTGGATTACCTTTGTATCCAAGAGACGTGCTTCCAGCCCCTGAACGCAGATGGAGAGAACATAGGTATGACGATGCTGAGATCATTCTTGATGTGCTTCCACCTCCACCCAAACCAGTCATTCCAGATGATCCTAACTCTGAGGCACCCCCACCTGCACCTGTACCAGTTGTTTCCGAAGAAACTGGGGACACAGAGATCGTCTATAAGGACCCTTCCCTTGAAAAGCATGTAGAGCAAGTGGAACACGTTGCAGACTCAACTTCTTCTAAGTCTTAACCTATCCCTCTTTCGGTGGTCCATCCTGTTGATCCTTCTCCTTCTGAGGCACTGAGTGTTGTTCCTAATCAAAGAAACGCTGAAGTAACAAAGGCTACAACTGAAAGTTCTGTTTCTGCTATTCCTCTGGAATTTCAAGAGTTCGTCCAAAGGTCTATAGAAGCCAACAATGCAGTACTTCTTCAACAGATTACAGCCATGTTTCAGAACTTTCTTCCTAAACCTCCTCCTCCTCCATCGTCTTAAATTTTTTTTTTTTGGTGTAAATTGATTATGATGTGTTTCTCTCTCTTTTGTCTGATGACAAAAAGGGGGAGAAAGGGTTTGATATTGTTTGATTGAATAAGAATGGAAATTCATAGTAGATATATAACTGCTTGATTGCTTGCATGACTTGATTGCTTGCATGCTTTATATGCTTATAATATTTGTCTTAGGGTATTTGTCTTAGGGGGAGCTTTTCTGTTCTTTAGGAAACTTTGTTCAATCAAATTAGTATGTTTTGTCATCATCAAAAAGGGGGAGATTGTTGGAACCAAAGTGGTTATGGTCCATTAATCCCTTAAGTTTTGATGTTAACAAAGGACTAATTTCAGAAGAACAAAGATTAGTTATGGACTAACGCTTTGTCTTAAGTGTGCAGGTAAAAATATATATAAGTCCAAAGACTATCTAAGTCCAAAGACTTTCGCTTGTCCAAACTCCTAGTGGATTAGCTCTCGCTAAGTCCAGACGATAATAAGTCTTTTCAACAATAGAATCTTGAGTCCAAAGACTCTTGCTACTATTGCGATGTAATCTTTTGTCTAATAAAGCTTTATTTGTTTGAGCGCGAATTCATATGTAAAGCTTTTGAATTTATAATTCTATATGTAAAATGCTTATATCCTTTGGACAAATATTCTTTGTAACCTTCGCTCAAGCAAAAGCTGAAGCCAGACTGTCCCTGACATGAAAAGAAGTTGACCTTCTCCAACATGAAAGACAAAAGCCAACTTTCAAGTACAAAGAAAAGATGTCAGTTCCATTTCTAGCTATCAAACCTGATAGTCTACTTTGCTGATCAGAAGATTGAACAAGTTATCAGACTCAACGGACTAAAGCATTTAATTCTCAATCAGAACGAATTCTTTTCCAACCGTTGAAGACCAAAGTTGATCAAATCAAGTATGCTATAAATATCTCTCTTCTTGAAGATGCAAAAAAAAAAAAAAAAAAAGCAACAAGCGAAGTGATAAACAACTGAATCAAAAAATTGAAAAATAGTCAAGCACATAAAGCAATCAAGAGATAAACATCAAAGCTCGAAAAGGTTACTCTGCTCTTAATTTTCTTATCACTCTCTGCGTAGAATATTGTTCATGGAGGTCTAAGCTTTAGTTTCAAACCCTCACACTTAGTGAGTTAGTAGAACAAAACTCTTTTCAAAACCTAGTTGGTTAAGACTGAAGAGGCTTGTGTAGAAAGAATACTTAGTGAGCTTGAAGAGATATAGAATACTTGAGGTGTAGAATACTTGCCTGAAGAGGTGTAGAATACTTGCCTGAAGAGGGGTTGAATACTTTTAACAAAGGGTTTTTTGTTATAGTGAAGAAAGCTTTCAAGTAGAGAGGACTGGATGTAGCTCTTTGGTGAAGAGTGAACCAGGATAATATCTCTGTGTTCTTTTATTTCCCTTACCTTTGCTTTAGTTTATTCTCTAACTAACTCCTGGGGATTGAATTGCTTTCTTATCGTGCTTGTTTCTATTATATTAATCCTTCTGAGTGCTCCCAACTGGTGTTTGGAAACGCTCCTTGCGTTCGTTATCGTTTTAACGTCCAACCTTTGCGAAAACTTATATATCTGCTTGCGAAAAGTTTTAAAAACTTAAGAATCATAATTCAAACCCCTTCTTATGTTTTAAACATGTTCCTTCAGCTTTGTGGCTCGAGTCCGACGTCTTCGTGTCGAGAGGAGGATGAGAGAGTATCGTCGACGCCGGATCGTGATGTCAGAGAGCGAGACGGAGTGCGAGGCAGCGAGCTTCGGTTGAGAGTTCTCGCTACCCTCATTAGAGTTGTGGTTGGGTAGACAGTCTTAGTTTTGTTATGGCCAGTATGGGTTTGAGCGAAATGTATTTTTGGGGCCAAGAGAGGAAGTCTGATGTATTTTATCTTTGTTTCCATGCTTTCCGTATTAGTTGTGTACTCTAACAGTCGAGGATGGTTGTTGTAGGCTCTACTGAGAGAACCAGTACTCTTATACTTATATATGTATATATGGTTGTGGTATTAGTGTGTTGGTTGCTTTTAATTTATTCCACATTTTTTATATAATCACGCTACGTTGTAACGTTAGAATATGAGTTAGGGTTACTAAATGGGACCTCTGAGGAGGGGCTGTCTCATTGAGGTGGTATCAGAGCAGTTTGATTCTTAATCAAGGACTACTTGGGTTAGGATATGATTGTTGGCCGTGTCTAGTTGAACCCATCTTGAGTATTGACTATGCTTAGAAGTTTGGTGGAATGTTCGGTGCGTGAGGTATCGTAAGGATAACTGTTTCGTGCGTTTGTAAGGCATATAATGCATGTATATGTAATAATATAGTGTCTTATGTCTTACAAATGTGACCTGATAATTTCTTCTACAGGAAATTAGATGACTCGTGGAAGAGGTAGAGGAACTCGAGGTGGAGGACGTGGCGGAAGAGCCACTGAGGGTATAGCTGAATCCATGAATGGTAATGGAGAGAATTCCCATGTTGGTGGTGGAACAGAGTCAACCGAAACCCTAAGAACAGTTAGTGAGCTGGCGACGGCAATGCTGCAGCAGACGTAGCAAAACGCCCAATTGTTGCATGTAACCATGCAATAACAACAAAAGCAGAATCAGAGAGGTGAAGTAGAAACAGAAGATGCTGGACTGAGTGCTTTTCTGAAAGGGAAGCCGCCACAATTCAGTGGTGACCTCAATGCGGAAGGTACAGAACTCTGGATACGGGAACTTGAGAAGATCTTCAAGGCAATGCACTGTCGTGTGGATCGGAAGGTGACTTATGCATCCTTCATGATGATGGGAGGTTCAGAACTGTGGTGGAAAGGTAAGCAGAGAATGCTAGATGCGGAAGATAGAGTGATCAACTGGAAATTGTTTCGGGAATGCTTTCAGGAGAAGTATTTCCCTAGGTTGATGAGATGGGAGAAAGAGAAAGAGTTTATGGGATTGAAATAAGGTAATATGTCAATTGGTGAGTACGTTGCAAGGTTGGAGAAGTTACTCAAATTTTCTGAGTTTTATTAGAGGTTCCCTGAGGAAGAATGGGTGTGCAGGCATTTTGAGGACGGCCTGAAGTATGATCTACAGAGGGTGATTGCACTGCTGAATATCACCCGATTGCCTGAGATGCTAAAGAGATGTTCAGTGATTGAGAACATCGACAAGAAGAGGGAAGCTCAGCAAGTGAGAACTGGAGGACCAGTAAGAAGGTTCGATCAGAAAGCCTGAGGAGGAAAAGGAAAGTTTCAGACAGGACAGAAGCCTTATGATCGTCCAACAACAACAAGAGCAACCGAAAGTGTAGGAACACAACAATAGCAGTAGCCAAGTGGATGATTTAGATGTAGAGGATCGCATCTCATTATGGATTGCCCTCTCAGAGAGACTCGCCAATGCTTTCAGTGTGGCCAGGTGGGTCACATAGCTCCGAAATGACCGCAAGGAGCAAGGAGCAAGGTATAACTCAAGTGGTTGTGACCCAGTGACCAGAGCACGAGGAACAGGACCGTAAGCGGTGAGACCGTAAGCCACAAGAAAAGTGTTTACCATAAGAGGAGTTGAATCCTCTTAATCCCCTGATCTTATACAAGGTATGTGCCTAGTGTCAGGTAAACTCTTATCAGTACTGTTTGACTCTGAAGCTACGCATTCGTTCATATCCCAAGAGTGTGTGGATCATTTGAAACTACTTGTTTGTTTACTTCCTCATGATTTGATAGTTTCTACTCCTATTAATAATTCTTTGACAACTATGACTGCTTGTTTGAAATATCCCATCGTTGTTGAAAATAGAACTTTTCTTGTTGACCTTGTTTGCTTACCAATGCAACAACATGATGTTATTTTAGGCATGGATTGGCTTTCGGCTAACCATGTAGTGTTAGACTGTTCTAGAAAGACCTTGTTATTCCCTGAGCAATTTAGATTGATGCCTTCCAATGATAAAGTTCTTGGGATAAGTGGTGAATCTCAGAAACATGTGTTGTTATTCTCTATGGAAGCTAAGGAATCTCCTAAGTTGGATTCTCTGCCTATAGTGCGAGAGCTTCCGAAATTTTTCCCTGATGATGTTCCAGGTTTGCCACCGGAGAGAGAGATAGAGTTTACGATAGATCTCGTACCGAGAACTGGACCGATTTCAATAGCACCTTATCGAATGTCTCTAGTAGAGTTGGTAGAGCAAAAGAAACAGTTGGACGATATGTTGAGTAAAGAGTTTATAAGACCACGTGTTTCACCTTGGGGAGCGCCGATGCTGTTCGTCAATAAAAAGGACGGATGTTCGAGGCTTTGCGTGGACTATCGGCTGTTGAACAAGGTGACGATCAAGAATAAGTACCGTTTCCTAGGATTGACGACCTGATGGATCAGCTAAAAGGGCAGAAGTGTTTTCGAAGATTGACTTACGATCTGGTTATCATCAGATTCACGTCAAGAAGGAGGATATACTGAAGACAACGTTCAGAAGTTGGTACGGAGATTACGAGTATTTTGTTATGCCCTTTGGTGTGACTAATGATCCAGTAATGTTTATGGATTACATGAACCATATTTTTCGACCGTTCTTGGATAAGTTTGTAGTTGTGTTCATCAACAACATTCTTATCTATTCCCCTAATCGGGAAGAACATAAGGAACATCTTAGGATTGTGCTTCAAGTGTTGAAGGACCGACAACTTTATGCGAAGTTGTCCAAGTGAGAGTTTTGGTTAGAAGAAGTGCAATTCTTAGGTCATGTGATTAATTGAGATGGGATAGCGGTAGATCCAACAAAGGTTGAAGCTGTAGTACAATGGGAAAGTCCTAAGTCGGTAAGTGAAGTGCAAAGTTTTCTAGGATTGGCTGGATATTATCGTAGGTTTATAGAAGGATTCTCGAAGATTGCGTTGCCGATGATGCAGTTAACGAGAAAGGGAATGTCTTTTGTATGGATAGAGGAGTGTGAGAAGAGTTTCCAAGAGCTGAAGAAGAGGTTAACAACATCGCGAATTTTAACGTTACCAGATCCCTTAGGACAGTTTTACGTGTACTGTGATGCGCCATACCAAGGTTTGGGCTGTGTCTTAATGCAAAAAAGGAGAGAAGTAGCGTATGCTTCATGATAGCTAAGAATTCATGAGAAGAATTATCTGACTCATGATTTGGAATTAGCCGCTGTAGTGTTTGCTTTAAAGATATGGCGACACTACCTCTATGGAGCCAAATTTACCATATATAGTGACCGCAAGAGCTTAAGCTATCTGTTTGATCAGAAAGAGTTGAACATGAGACAAAGGAGGTGGATGGAATTCATAAAGGATTATGAATTCGATCTACAGTACCATCTAGGAAAGGCGAATGTAGTAGCGGATGCATTAAGTAGGAAATCCTTGCACGTGTCTACTATGACAGTGAAAGAGTTGGAACTGATTGAACAGTGTAGAGAGCTGAACCTAGGTATGGAGATGTCGAAGGAGAAGATACACCTAGGAATGGTTACGGTGACGAGCAACTTTTTGAAGACGATAAAAAAGAAGCAAAGATTGACCAGTACCTTCAGAACGTGAAGGAACAAGTAGCTGATGGCAGAACTTCTGAGTTTAGGATGGATCCAGATGCAGTCGTATGATATGGTGATAGGATCTGTGTGCCAATGGATGTAGAGTTAAGAATGATGATTTTGGAGGAAGCGCACAAGAGTAGGCTGAGTTTTCATTCAGGAGCTACCAAGATGTATTAGGACTTGAAGAAAATGTTTTGGTGGCCTGGAATGAAGAAGGAAGTGGCAGAGTATGTGTTGGCTTGTTTAGTTTGTCAGAAAGCGAAGATAGAACATCAAAATCTAGCAAGACTGTTGCAATCCTTGGATATCCTAGAATGGAAATGGGATGGTATATCTATGGATTTTGTGGTTGGTTTGCCAAGGACTACAAAGAGACATGATGCAATTTGGGTAATCGTCGATAGTTTGACGAAGTGTGCTCACTTCTTACCTATTGGAGAGAGTTATACGTTGGAAAGGTTAACCCAAATCTACATTAAGGAAGTGGTAAGGTTGCATGTAGTGCCTTCTTGTATTATTTCCGACAGAGATCCTAGATTTACATCTAGATTCTAGAAGCAGCTACATAGGGCTTTGGGAACTAAGTTAAGGTTAAGTTCTACCTATCATCCTCAGGTGGATGGTCAGTTAGAACGAACAATTCAATCATTGGAAGATCTCTTAAGAGCTTGTGTTTTGGAACACACAGGAAGTTGGGACGAATTCTTACCGTTGATTGAGTTCACCTATAATAATAGTTTTCATTCGAGTATAGGTACGGCACCTTACAAAGCGTTGTACGGAAGGAAGTGTAGAACTCCATTGTGTTGGTATGAGACAGGAGAAAGTCAAGTGTTAGTACCGGAGGTGGTACAACAGATGACGGAACAGATCAAGACGATAAGGGAAAAGATGAAAGCGGCACAAGATAGACAAAAGAGTTATAGCGATAGGAGGAGAAGACCTTTAGAATTCCAGGAAGGAGACCACGTTTTTCTGAAAGTGACTCCGAGAACTGGAATTGGCATAGCAATCAAGTCTTGAAAGCTTACTCCTAGATTCATTGGACCATTTCAAATTCTTCGTCGAATTGGTCCTGTAGCCTACTGTAACACCCCACTTTAGGGGTCACAATTATTCAACACAAGACCATAAATTTAAACGCGGAAATATATATATATACAGAGCTTACCGAAAATATGGTTTTTTTTTTCCTTTTATACTCAGGTTCCAAAACCATGCACGTATACTTAAACCACAAGGATACTATGCATAATAATAACAATACTAAAAGATAGAGCATCTCTCAAATTACATAGGTACACGTAGTAGTTTCAACATTGGACTACAGGAGAAAACAAAATAACATAAAGACAAGCTTAACCTATACTACAGGAGACGCAACTCCACAACATAAAGGGGAAGGGGTATATAATAAATATACAAACATTGGGAAAGACCCTAGAGACTGGCCAAAACCAACACTGTACTACTCATCAGATTAGTACTCCTTTGGGTCCTCCTCTTCCTCCTCGTCCTCATCCTCTAAGGCCTGCATGTCATAGCCACTCATGATCTGCTCCGCATACCGTAACGCCTCCTCATCAGTCCTCGTCCACCACGTGTCCTGACTTGCGCTGGCAGGAGCTACCTCAGGTATGACCTCCGGTACATCCGCTGGTACCTCCTCGTCCTCCTCGTCCTCCATCTCCTCATCGTTAGACGAGAGGATAATGAGTGGAGCGAAGAAGAATACCTTGGAGCGAGCCGGTGTGCTCTTACGAGCAGTTATCCTCCAATTCGCCCGCTGGCGAGGAATCAGAGGGTGTAGCTCGGAATGCTTATAGGTAGGTCCTGGGTGGGGCTATGGGAACGGACGGTCTGACAGCAGACGCATGCAAGGTAGACGTAGACGGTGGAGTGGGTGGGGGTGGCATAGAAGAAGGGTCAACATATACGTCCCTGGGCTCCTCCTGATGAACTACGAGCTGGGCACTGGGCAGGCGTGGACAGACAATAGGTGGTGGTGGCTGAGAAATCCCCGTGCTACCTCCGCCACTGACACCTAAAGTACAAGGTGTCTCTGATATGCTCGTCATGTGGAAGGGTGACTCCTTCCTACTCGTGAGGCTGACGGCTCTGGTATAGGTACGATGTCCATCCGGGTGGATTGTCCAGGCGTCCCCTCCATCATGGAATATCAAGTCCAACGTCAAGTGAGATGATAGGTCGCTTGCCATGACTACTTCCTAAAGCAAGATGAAAAAGCTACTCGAATAGCGTAACAACAAGGAATGAGGTGAGATTCTGCATATCGCACAACTATAACAGCAGTGATAAAAGTCACACACACGCACCCAATCGGCAATTAGCGCATGGGCTTGTACAGCATAACAATTAAATTACATGGAATCACAGTTAATATGTCAATCAACAATAATATGGGTCAAAGTCAACTCAAATATGCAATGGCACTAATGCAACATGACTCCGACCCCTACTTCATGGAGCTAAACATAATAAGAGTAAGTGATTGGGAGAACATTGTTTGTGTTATCTCAGCCCACAGTGCCACATCCAATGATTGCAATCATCATAATGGATCAAGCCAGACGTTCTTTACCCAAATCGTGATTTGCCCGGTGTTTTAGTCAGGACGTCAGTGTTTCTCGATGGATATCCACGACACAGAGGAGCTACTCTCTGGCCACATGTGTTTTCCCCAACCCCCTGACATCCCCAAGATCCTCATGATTGACAACTCAGACAATCGCACATGCACCAAGGTGTAATCTCAACTCCTAGGCATCACTCCCAACTCATGCACAGATGCAGATGCATGTCAAGAAACGCCACAAAACAGCCACGTACTACCTCATCACTGTAGTACCACGTTTATCTCTTGATAAACTACAGGATACCCTTACGGGACCCACTTTCACACAACTTGCCATCAGTCGCCCATCCATGGTTCTGTTCCTTGCAATCACGTACCACTTCGTCGTTCTTAACACGATGTTCATGTCTTATGATACATTAGTCCATAACCTAGATGTATTATGGAGGTTAGGATCCACAAGGACCCCCTTCAGCAATCTTCTCAATTGTCTAACAAGGAACATTACTTACACTTTATAAGTAACTCTTAGTGATTAAACATTATGGAGTCCTTGGATGATCTAAATCATCAAGGATGTGAGACATGATTTTGTCATGACCACTACGCATTAGTATATGTCTTTTACTAAAATCTTTATGAGTCCATTATGAAGCACATATAGATTCCCTTATGAGATACCACGCGTTTATACTATTATAGTGAAAAGCCTCAAAGTACTATCCTTATAGCAAAATAGTTGATGAAGTCTCTTTCATTAAATATAGTTTGAAAACTCTAATCAAGTGCCCATAGATGTCTCATTTAGTGTAAAACTCATTTGAATTTGTTTTCCTAGTTCTATATCTTAGTGTAAAAGAAATATACCTTTTATTTAAAGTCACCATTTTGTTTTCAAATGAAATATAACTTAAAAAATTTTGGAAAGTTCAAAACGGTAATAGTGTAAAACTTTGTTTTTAACAAAAGGTTTTTGTAAGAATCCTATCTTCTCATAGAAGACTTAGTAACCAAAAATTCTTTAAAAACCATCTTGACCAACTATTAACTCTTGGTTCTTGAAAATCTTTTCTTCAAAAACAACTTATTTAAAATAAGTGGTTGATCAACATCAAACCAACCTATTCTTAATGTAGTTCCTACATGAAATCAAAAACACTCATTTCACAACACATGGTTCTTTGGAACCAAAACTTGGTTTCTTTGGAAAACTTTTTGATTTATATACCTCTTTATACTTTAGTATGAACATAGAAAACCCCTTAGCATCAACATTTTAAGGTCCTAACCCTATTATCTATGTGAAGGCCGAATGCCCTATAGAAGTAGGATAGGTTTTCTTTGTTTTATATGCATTGTTAGAACCATATTAAGTTCATTATACCATCACTTAAACATAGAAGCTTTGGCTTCCCCTTTAACAACCATAAGGCCGAACCTCACATGCTAATATTCAACCAAAATGAAGCCATTCAACAACATCCAAGGTAGCTAGAAAAATCACATCAACATATAAGCATGTTATCAAGGCAACTTAGAACATAAACAAGTTCAATCATTCAAAAATCCTATCCTTATGTCTTTGGACCTAAGAATAGTTTTTCACCATGCCAAAATAATTTTCAACAAGCATATATAAGCACAATCATCATTTCAACATCACAACATAAAACAAAATGACAACAAAGTAAAGAACTTTATAAGGAAACCCTAGATCTAGGGTTTTCCTTGAATAAAACTAGGAGGCCTTTATCACCACCATTTAAGGTGTGATATGGTTCATTTCCCCATTACCTTTGTGAAGCTTCCTTGAAGAGAATGAAGGAAAAACTTGGTCTCCAAGACAAGCCAAAACCGAGGCCTAGAAGAAAAGTAAACATGACCATGAACTTTGATTTTTCAACATTATAAACATGGTAGCACAAAGATGTTCTCAAGAGTAATAAACCAAAAGGAACTAATTTAGAAACTTACTCTTGAGTAAGGGTTCAAAAACAAGTTCAAGAAGCTTGAACCTTCTTGAATGATTCTTGAATAACTTTGAGCAAACAACTTCAAATGAAGAAATTCTAAAGATGAAAGTTGTTTAGATGAATGAGATAAACAAGAATATGAAGGTAAAATTATGAAATAAGATGAGTATGAACACTCACCAAGGCTGGCCGAATGCAAGAGCGAAGTGAGAGAAGAGAGAAAATCTTGAACTTTGGTATTTGAGTGAGAAATGAATGGAATAGTATTCTTGGTGTCTTGAGCACCTAATGGCCAAATACTAGGGCCTTGTGGACTCCAAAATATTATTCAATCTTGGTCATAAATAATGGAGGGCCAAGATGCAAGTAGATAGGTGTGTTGTTGCTTAATGGAGGGCTTAAGGACTAGGGGTGGGCATGGGTCGGGTTGGGTGGGTTTTGGTACATTTAAAGACCCAACCCAATCAAATAAATATGGGTTGGGTTGGATCGGTTTCTTCGAAAATTTTAATGTAACCCAAACCAACCCAACCCAACCTCATAAGGGTTGGTTTGGGTCGGGTAACCGGGTTTGATAGTAAATTATTTTGTTTTTATCAAAAGTAAATAATGGAGGAAAATAGGGAAGAAAAATACTACCAATGCATTAATTTGAACTTCCGAATACAAAATGAAGCATACAACTTCAATTTGGAGCACAATATCCATCAAAATTAAACAAACAAGTAAAATAAAAAATAATAATAATGTCATCAAACAATTCCTAAACAATTTCACTGACCATATCTTCAAACTATTTCTGCATGTCTTCAAACTATTTCTGCTCATGTAACCAAAAAATGGCCACTCCAATTTAGGCGGCTGAGTATTAAAGAAGAGTCATCAAATTCAAGATAGAAGAGTCTCTCCACACTCCAGCAGCTGGACTTATAATATTCCTCTCAATATGTGGGTTGGGTTGGGTTGAGTGGGTTTACAATCTTTGGACCCAGCACCCAACCCATAAGCTATGGGTCTACTTATTTAGAAACCAACCCAACCCAATGACCCGAACCAACCCAGTATTTGTGGGTTAGGTTGGATTGGGTACACCGGGTTCGCGGGTTGACCCGTACCCTTGCCCACCCCTATTAAGGACAATATTAACCAAAAATGGCTATGATGCTTTTTCCATTAATGGTTAGTGTCATAAACTTGAATTGAAAGGATGGAAGGCCAATCTTGGCTTCTCCCAAGATGAAATGGCCGAACGGCCTTAACCAAATGTAACTAGAATAGTTACATTCCCATTTAGTTAGGAATTAGGTGATTAGGGTTTTTAACAAAAATGGATAATTGGTTTTTACTACTTTTGGTAAATTTTTGGATTTTAAGAAATCTAATTCTCTTCATTAGGAATAACCAACAAGGTAATGAAAAATTTAATTCAACATTACATTCCACTCAATTCCCGTTTCCCAGCCTCCGGTACGAAAAACGAGAAATTACCCGATAACAATCAAAACAGAACTTTTATCGATTTCGTCTCATAACGACAAAAGAAAACTTCACCACAACATAACCATGGATATAAACCATCATATAAACATCCACATATATACATAGTCATATCTAACATAAGGTAGCAATCACAATGTAGTGGTGATTATAACCGGTTACAAAAAATGGGGGTGTTACACCTATCATGTTGCCTTACCTCCAAACCTATCCAATCTTCATGATGTTTTTCATGTCTCTCAGTTGAGGAAATATTACCCGAATCCATCACACATTCTAGAACCAGAGTCAGTACAACTAAGAGAGAACCTAGAATACGAAGCCTTACTAGTAAGGATTGCGGATAGAAGGATTAAGGAACTCCGAGGTAAACATATTCCATTGGTTAAGGTTATATAGGACGAAGTTACAGGAGATGCTACCAGGGAACGTGAAGAAGATATGCAACAACAATATTCACATTTGTTTTCAGGTACGCCACATTTATCACCATAGTTGATGTATGGATGTATATGTTTGTTGTTTGATAAATAGTATCATGACTTGGAAGTGTGCTTAGAGAACATATTAAGAGTAGGAATGGATTGAATAAGATAAGGATGAAGAACAAGTAATCCAGAGCTAGACGCTTAAGCGTGCACAAGGAGAACGCTCCAACGTTGTGACGCTCTGGCATGGAGAGTTGGGAACGCTAAGCGTGGTCCTTCTGACTTGTTAACTGGCAGTGATGGGACACAAAGTGACACATGTCAGTCACATGTCGCAGTTGGCACGTGAGGGGCGATGCCTTGGCTGTGAGGAAACATCAACGCTCAAGCGTTGAGAACGCCAAGCTCAAGGGTTGGAACGCTAAAGTGTGGAGATCTTGAACGTTAAAGCGTTGTCAGCGGAGTTTTACCTCTATAAATACTTGCTCATTTTCACTAAGGGAGAGTTTCACATTTTCTCCAGTTACAGAGAGCTCGAGGTTGAGAGGTCCGGAGGAGGTTGAGAGCTTTGATTCGAGGTTGTGGTCTGTTCGTTCATCCGATTTCAATTTCGTTGCTGTATTCGTGACCAGCTCGATTTCTACTACAATTATACCGGTTTACTCCTTTGATACATCAAGGGTAAGCTGAGGTTCCTTATCTACCTACGTTGTGGTTATACAATGTTATTCTATTGTTTCTAGCTTCTATTCACAGTTTTAGCTTTATGCTAGGGTTAATGCTATAGTCTACGTGTTGTTGCCGTGATTAGGGTAAGTTTCAAAGTTGCATTTGGAACTCATTGGAGGAGCAAGGCTGCGGCTGTGAAGGGCTTGAGAGGAGCTTGAAGTGTTTGTTATGAGTTCGTGATCGTTGCTACGTTTGCTATCAGGTGGGAGAAAGAACCACAATTCGTCGGGGAGGCAAGAATAAAATAATATATATTGATGTGTAGGGTGACCTAAACCCTACTAGTGGTCGAGTAATCGCCAACACCTAACTCACATTGGCGACAACTGTTGGTGGTACCAATGTAGTTTTAGGCATTGTAGGTTTTTCGCCGATTGGCTGATTTATGATGATTCGAGGTTGCATGCTTGTTGTGTTAATACGCTTAACATGATATATATGTTGATATGTATGTTGTTCCTAGTAACATGCTTTACGGTTACTTGAATGTATGCCTACCAGTTGACGTCATGAGCATGAGTATTTAACATGATTATTACTGCATATTGGATGATTGTTGTGATTGCTGTTGCATGAGTAGCGATAGGTAGTAATCCCTGATAATTTGGGAGATGGACATGTGGTGAGGGATTCAAGGACATATATGTTGTAGTACTCAACCTAGAGATCCTGTTGATATGATTATATTGAGATATAACGTTGATGCTCGAATATGTCGGGGAACGTTGGTTGTTGCCGTGTACAAGTTGAGGTTGAGACACTGAGCAGTTGATCCCGAGATGAGTCGGTGAGGTTCATGCTGCATTGTTGTTGTTCATCACTGTGTTGGCGACGGGCGATCGATCTTGCCTGTGGGGAGATGGTCGTTGCCGTAAGTTGAGTTATTGACGGGAGAATATCCTGACCTGACCTCCGGGTGGGGGGATATGTCGTTGCCGTAAGTTGAATTGTTGACGGGCGAATATTCTGACCTGACCTGCGGGTGGGGGAATATGTCATAGCCGTGAGTTGAGTTGAGTTGAGCCAAGAGGGCTATTGGCCGAACCCTGCATTACAGGGGTTGGCACAGTGATGGATGGGACATCTTGCTCTGTCGGGGATGTCATGTCATGGCCGCGGCCATATAGTTGTTAGATGCATGAGTGTGAGAGACAGTGGCTAGAAGAGAATAACTTGGGAGATGGATGCTTGACGCTTGTGCTGTGTGTGTTGCTATATATATATATATATATATATATATATATATATATATATATATATATACACACACACACACACACACATATATCTTATTTTATAATTTTTTCCCTATTTATGATGTATTGCTGTTTCTTATCTCCCGTATTTTCCCTATGTTGTATTTTATTCATTCTCAATTACACGAGATGATCCTGTCGAGGACTTGCCGGAGGAGATTGATGGCACACCTTCTGAGCTAGATCATGGCTGGAGTGCCCCGGATCCCAGTGTTGGGAGATTTTGAGTTGCTATATGAGGAGTATGATCGTTTCTGGGAGATTGATTACTCCCAGCGACAGGTGGTGTATACGGGCTCGACTACCGTATACTTCAAAGCATGAGGATCTTCTAGGAGCTACCTTGTAGGAGACTTCCGTATTGCCCGGAGGCTACCTTCGGAGAGGCGATGGAACCGGCCATGGGACTGGTTGTGTGGCTCGAGGCCGACGTCGTCGCCCAGAGAGGGGGATGCGAGAGTATCGTCGACACCGGACCGTGATGTCAGAGAGCGAGACGGAGTACGAGGCACTGCTGACCTATCGCCGGAGATAGCGAGCTTCAGTTGGGAGTTCTCGCTATCCTCGTTAGAGTCGTGGTTGGGTAGACAGTCTTAGTTTTGTTATGGCCAGTATGAGTTTGAGCGAAATGTATTTTTGGGGCCAAGAGAGGAAGTCTGATGTATTTTATCTTTGTTTCCATGCTTTCCATTTGTACATATTGTTAGTTGCGTACTCTGACAGTCGAGGATGGTTGTTGTAGACTCTACTGAGAGACCCAATACTCTTATAATTATATATGTATGTATGGTTGTGGTATCAGTGTGTTGGTTGCTTTTAATTTATTCCGCAATTTTATAAAATCACGCTACGCTGTAACGTTAAAATATGAGTTAGGGTTATTAAATGGGACCTCCGAGGAGGGCTGTCTAGTTTAGAATACCCGATCCATTAGCTTTCCAAACATCATTTTGATTTACTTAAGCAATAACTTAAGATCAACATACTTTTCCATTGTTTTAAGAATGCCTTGGCCTAATCCAAGGTTGTGTTTCATTCAAACATTGTTTCTTTGTTTTGCTTTGATTCATCGTTCATTATATCAATTTAGAGTTATAAAATCATTTAAGTTTCAAAGATTGAACCCTAGGTTAGGGTTTTCCCACACATAAAAGTTATTTTCAACCATTCGAACACATCAATGAACACAAATCAAGCCACAAATAAATATTACAACATTGTTCTCATAGAGAACCAAATAGATAAAGTGGCAAAACCCTTGGTTTAGGGTTTTCCCCAAACCAAGTCCATAGACCATTTTCACAACCATCAATGTGGTGTGATGTGGTTCACTTCCACATTACCTTGAAGATCCTTTGTGAATGAGACAACTCCAATACCAAGAAGCTAAGTTTGGCCGAACCTATATAATGTAAGAACACAAAGTTTTGAAACTTGATTCACAAAAATCACGAACTAGAAGAAGTTGATTCATGATTTTATGGAAGGAAATAGATAGAAAAGTAAGATTAGAAACTTACTTAGTCAAGAACACATGATGAACAAGGTTGGTGTTCTTGAGGGTCAAGAACCAAGTTGTTCCAAATAAAAAACTTTCTTCATCAAAGATGATTAGGAGGCTAAGACAAGAACAGCTATGGTCTTAGAATTAAAAGATGAAATTTGGATGTTGATGTTTGGATGATGGCCGACTATGAGAGCTTAGAGACGAAGAGAGAATTTGAAAAACTTATAAGATGGTGTGTTTGATCTTTAGGAAGAGAAAAACAAAGTGGTGGAAGTGTTTTTAATAGATACTTGGCCGGATGGCCTTTAACAACACGGTCACCAAATTAGTTCGATGTTTATGACATAGGTGATGGAAGTTATGTAAGAAATCCAATGGCCAAGAATTAAAGGGATGATACTTGTTGATCTCATATTGAAAGTAGTAGTGATGAATCATAAATAGGTTAATTAGCTTTCTTCATAAAAGGTAAGGTAGATAGGTTATTAACCAAGAGTCATAGGAATTTAATTCTTTGGTTAAAGGAATGAAAATGTGATGGATGGTTGATATAAAGGTGACAACGTCTCGTGAAGCGTGAAATGCAATCATGAACTACTCCCGGCTCTGGGCCAGAACAACTTCCATGGCCCTGGCACACATCTCATGGTAAAACGATCTCGATTAAAATAATAATATTTTTATCGGCTTCGACTCAACAAAACATTGGGTTCAAAACAACATTTTATGATTATTAAGCTCATAATTGAAATTCAAATATGAATTTTCAATTATTAACTATTATAATGATTATGATTAATCAAATTGTGTTCTCAGTCAAGTTATTCACACAAACAGTTAGAAGATAGACATATGATTTTTGGGATGTTACAGATAGCATATACAAAGTTGTTTTATTCACAAGTTATTGTATTTATATAGTGAAAAATGAAATTCTGAAGTTAAAACCATAACACCCTGAAAATCCTATTTCTGTTGATTAGTTGTTTTTGTGAATAAATTGTTTTAAAATACAATTTGACTAATTATAAGTAATGTTAAATTACTTATAGATAAGAATTCTTTTGAATTCAAGTAAAGAACTCATAATGAAAAAAAAAAAAAAATAGTTCTTGAGCCTGTATGTGCTGTTTTGAAGCGGAACCGATGAAAATATTATATTAATCGGGACCGCTATGCCTTGGGATACGTGCAGGGCCGGGAAAGTATTCTGGCCTAGAGCCGAGGAAATATTCTGGTCCAAAGCCGAAAGTAGTTCTTGACTAATCTTTTTCGTTTCCCTAAACCTATTAACCATTGATTAATAACCTATCACCTTTACCTATGATGGAAAAACAATTTAACCATTTTTGGAATCTAGCCTAATTTTAATGTGAGCTCAACAGGTATCTCTCTCTTTAAATCTAAGCCATTGGATTCCTTACACTAAGCATATCGACTATGCCTTAATCCATTGTACAAATTTTGGCACCCAAATTTGTGAAGGCCTACATGGCAAAAGTGTTTTAATCACACTAAATCACCACACTTTTTCTCATTTCATGAATCAAGCTTAAGTCTTTGAAGAACTTTGATTTTTTCGCTCTTATCTCTCTACCCACCTTCCATTCGGCCAACACCATCCAAATTTCTCTTATTCTAAGACCATAGTTGTTCTTGTCTTAGTCTCCTAATCATCTTCGATGAAGAAAGTTTTCTCTTTGGAGCAACTTTGTTCTTGAACATCAAGAACACCAACCTTTTTCAGCAAGTGTTCTTCACTAAGTCAGTCTCTAATCTTACTTTTCTGTTCATTTCCTTTCATTAAATCATGAAGCAACATCTTCTAGTTCATGATTTTTGTAAAACAAGTTTCAAAACTTTGTGTTCTTACATTATGTAGGTTCAACCATCTCTTGTTTCTTGGTGCTTGAAGTTTTGCTCATGCTAAAGAACTTCATTAAGGTAATGGAGGAGTGAACCACATCACACAATATTGGTGGTTGTGAAAATAGTTAGACGTTTGGTTTGGGAAAATCCTAAACCAAGGGTTTTCCTACTTTGTCTATTTAGTTCTCTATGAGAGTAATGTTGTAATAATTATTTGTTGCTTGATTTGTATTCATTGATATGTTTCATGGTTGAAAATGGTTTTTGTGTGTTGGAAAATCCCAAAGTAGGGTTCCTCCATTTATTTGCTGTGAAGATTTCATAAAATGTAATTTTCGAATTCTGACCTTGGGTGAGTCATTTCTGTTTTTCTCTTAGCCTAGACCTTAGATTTTAGAAATTGTTTTTGATCCTGAAAATAGGCATCTTGGGGTTCAATTTGGTCACAATTGACGTTTGGTTTCATGGACATTTGACCCTTGAAAATATATTTCAATCTAAGTATAGAATTCTGTTTCGGATTTTGACTTTAGAGGGTTATTTTGTGAAACTGTATTAATATGATGACTTTTTTGTGTAAACTAATTTCATGTGCAAAAAGTAGACATCCTAAGATTTCATATGAGTGCCCATTTGCTGAAATCGGAGTTCGTTTGGTCTATCAAATGCTTGTTACAAGTTGATGCTTGAATCCTAAAAAATTATGTATACGGGTTTTTGTGTTGATTCTTGAAGTGAATGTTCTATTGTTGTTTATTTTGAAGGATTGATGATCGTAATTGATTGTAGGATGATTTGCTGGAGCAAAATCTTCACATACACCAAGTATACAGTTCGGCCAAAGCATAAGAAAAAGGTAGTCCAGCTTCAAATTTTGAAACTTAAGTGATTTTAGAATTCTTAAGTAATTTATTGAACAATGAAACAAGGTTTTTCAAGAAAAAATAACCTTGATAAAATTTATATTGGAATTTGGCCATGAGTAGGTTTGTAAAATAAAACCAATCCTTGATTGTCAACACAATTTTTTGGACATTAAAAACGTGTTTTGAATCAAGTAGGATTCATAGATAAAAAGGAAGAAAACCTATCTTTTAGACTTTAATTGTAATATAGTTCTAAAAGGATGATTTGCGAAAACCCTTTTGAAATTGTTCTATGTGTTTTCTTTTTTCAATTTCAAGTTTAAGTGTAAATGATTTCTAGTTAAAAAGAATTTATACTTAAGATGATTTCTCTTATTAAGTTAAAGCAAAAGAGTTTTAAACTTCAACTTCCAACTTTAAGTGTAATTATAGTGACAAAGTTTTTTCAAATAATGTCTTCAAGGTATGAGACTTTGAATCAAAGTTACTAAGACATTTTGCCAAAGTTTAAAATAAATGATCTTATGGAGTCACCTTTTTACAAAGAGTTTATACACTCATCTATTTTTAACTAAAACATTTGTACATTCAAATTAAGTATTTGAATGAAGTAATATATTTGAAAAGGAAAATCTTTTAAGTCATCATAAGTGTTTAATAGACTTATGATGGAGTTTTATAAAATTAAAATATGTTTTTAACTTAAAAAGATTTGAAATTGTCATATTAAAAAAAAATGAGTTTTTGAAATCAAAAACTAAGGATTTTCCTAAGTTTAAACCCTAAGTTAAATAATTGACTTAGAATAAAGAAAAAAAAAAAAAAGAAAATGTGCAAGACCAAATGTTACACTATTGATTCATTCATCAAGCGATTCATAAGACTTAAGTGAATTAATATGTATTTCATTACTTGAAAGACAAGTAACTTCTAACGTGGAAAGGATCTAAGACTTAACTACGGATTCTCAATCCTTCCTCATAAGGCATTTAGGACTTGAGAAATATCATAGGACACAAACACAAATACAAAATGTTTTGGTTTGAAACAGTAGTTCGATGACAGGCCGGTGAGTCGGACCCAAGAATATTGTCTAACTGTATAGTCTTGTGATGACTCGATCCTCGAGAGATCACGAGATTTATCCAGTGGATAAAAGTTTTAAAACATTCAAAATGTGTGAAGTTCCTAAGTAAGAAAACCTTAGTGAATTATGAAGGTTATTGTAACATCCTGGTTTTCTGTGACTCTAATCGAGTTGCTTAAGCTCGATTAGGGCTTTGGATGATTGTGAGAATTGTTATGTGCTAGTTTAAGACCTAGCTTGAAGCTTAGGAGTAGGCTTGAACAAGGTTGGAGGTGCTTAAGGCATTAAACGAGTAACTGTTGAAGTCAGAAGTTGGGAAGGCTCTTCCCAGCTGAGTGGCACGCTCAAGCGTGGGAAGGTAGCACACCTCAGCGTGACAACGCTCAAGAGTTGGTATGCTTGCACGCTCAAACGTGCTGAGTGCGCTTGCCAGCTGGTGTGCTTTTTGACGCGTGTGCTACACGTGTTAGGCCAGGGTGAAGGCGGAGCAGACAAAGTTCCACGCTCAACCGTGGAGGGACCCTCACGCTCAAGCGTGGGCACGCTCAAGCATGCACGATGTCCACGCTAAAGCGTGCATAACAGCTCAAGTTAGTAGAGTTTTCCTTTCTCTCCCTCATTTTCACGAAAAACCACCATGAGTTTCCAGAATTCTCTGCAACTAGAAGTTCTTGAGAGAGAAAGCTTGGATTGAGGGACTTTGGAGCTTCGGATTGAGATTCCAATATCATGGTTGTGATCGCGGCGAAGTTATCTACAACTTTGAATGATAACTTTCTTGATTCGTCCAAGGTAAACTCGAATTCCTAACACGCGTTCTTCGTGTTCTTGGCATTCTTCGAGACTTTACCTTTTTCTTTGATCTTTTGAGCTTACCCTAGGGCTAACACTATTGTATACGTGTTCTGCTCGTTATTAGGGCTAAGTTCGTGCTCGTGATTGTACGAGATTTGGAGCTGAGATCGTGGTTGAGGGAGCTGTTCTTGGAGCTGCGTGGTGGCTGTTCTTGGAGGCAAGAGCTGCGAACCAAGCTTGGAGGAGCGAGCCGGTGATCACATGGATTCGCGTGACAATTGTTCAGGTGGGGAGAAAGAGTACTGCTGCCGTCGGGAAGGCAAGAGTAGTGTAGTATGTTTTCTGCTATGTGTAGGGAAGCCCTAACCTTACTAGTGGTTGAGCCCTGATAAAGTACCTAAAACCTAGGTTTAGCTTACTTTGGGCTATCGCCATTAAGTTTGGAAACCCTAGGTTAGCGAACTGTTGATTGAGGATGTTTGGCTTCGTATGACTGCTATGATGACTGTTGTTGTTGCTATCTGTCTAAGTGCCTATATGCTGCTTAGTATGTGATATGCTGCTATGTGCTGTTGTTGATGTTATTGCTGCCGTTATTATGCTGTATGTTGTGATGTTGAGCGTTGTGGTCGAATGCCATAGAGTTATGTTTGGCTTTGTGCCATGTGGTTGTCGGGTTGATACTGTGGATGGTGTCATTGCTATTATGCTGACTTTTCGAGGCTGTGGCCGTGATTGTTTGAGCTGTGGCTCGTGGACACGTGGCGTCGAGGCTGTGGCCGTGTGGATGCAATGGCATCGTGCTGTTTCTGTTTGAGAGCTTAGGTGTGAGATTCGGTATCAAGCCCGTTGAGGATGTTTGCAGCATATCATCATCAGCTGCCAAGTGACAAGGCCGTATGACAGGTAGTATGGGCTGCCAGCGTCATACGAGGTTAGTTGTACCTGAGTGCGGGTACGGAAAGTAGATGGGGTGGTCAAGTGAGTGACGTTGGGGATGTTGCCTGTCTCGGGAATAGTTTATCGTGACGGATGAGGTAGCTCCTACCTGTTGTGACACCCGATCAAGTCCGGTTTGGCCGACTAATCCTAGAGCTTTCCATTGTTTCAGGCTAACATTCCGAGGCGACCGAGATACCCCGGTTCCGGTGTGGAAGGGGGATGCACTCTTATTGGTCATGGCGAGCTGTTCGGTTTCTTGGACAAACTAACTCCGTTCCGACATAGAACCTGTTCCGGTATGGACTTGTTCGGGTGTGGAACCGTTCCAGTGGGAACCAGCTTTGTGAGTTTTCGGCCGACATGCTGCATGGGATTAGTATCCCGGTCTAGATAGATGCTTGTTGCATGTGTTGTCTTGAGAGACGTTTGTTGGAATGCAGTAACTGTTATATCTGTGATATCTACTACATTTTATATGTGTTTACTGCATTACTATTGTTTTCCGACTTTACGTTGCACTGCATTTCTTATCTCCCTATTGTTGTTTCTGCTGTTTTGTTTTAGGTTCGCTTGGAGACGACGAGCCAGCCGAGGTGCAAGATAGACTCGAGGCTTCACCCGTTTATCACGGGGGCACTGCGGATGCCGGTGCTGGGCGACATTGAGATCGTCTACCATGATGAGAGGGGATGGCATATGGACCCCTTGACCTTTTTGGTGGTTTACACAGAACCCGTCAGTCTGATCTTTCGGAGCGGCACGCCGCCGTATGTGGACATCATTGGCCCCTACCGCGTGTACCAGTTTCTTCCTTTCCATAGGATGTGGAGATCTCCGAGGCAGAGGGAGCAAGACTGCATGTGGGTGGCACCCCCGTCTTCAGTTGTGACTAGCAGGAGAGGCTATGTGTACCAAGGTCAGCGCCGGAGGACAGAGCGGTATCTGAGTACCTACCGTAGGCTTAGAATTGTGGTGTCGAGCTCTTCGTCAGAATATGAGCCTTTGGTACGGTATAGGCATATTCATGGCGAGGGTCAGGGTAGCTCAGGGCATCCTCACTGCTGATAGTGAGAGCTTGCCATTGCATCCTAGGTAGTGAGCCGAGAGCTTTTTATGTACCTTTTTGAGAGGGGATGGGTAGTGCTGGTGAGCTTCGAGAGCTTTTCTTTTTGATGTTGATGTATTTTCAGATTTATTTCCATAGCATGTATATGTATGTACAGTGCCCAACTGATGGGGCTATGATATGTGCGGTATTTGTACACTTATCTTTAGGTTGCGCTTTTACTCTGATAGTTTTCTATGCTTGCCGTTATCATTTGTTTGCTTCCGCAATACTGTTTGAATACCACGCTATCGCTTTACATACGGCTAGGCATAGTTAATATTGATAGGAGCTTGGGACTAATGGGATTATCCTTCTGAGGAAGGAGGGTCATCTCATTGTGGTGGTATCAGAGCGTTGTGAACTTTCTGAAGCCAATGGGATGGCTTCATACGTATGGAGTCATCTCATTATTATGGTATCAGAGCAGTTCGATTCTAAATCGGACTGTGAAGGTAAGTGTATTGGCTTTAACGGTTGATAACGAAGTTGTATCAGCTGAGTCTGGATTGGATAGAGTGTGCGATGCGCTAGTTATCGAAATGTGATAACTGTTTTCATTCATAAGGCATATGATGTGTTTAACTATTAAGTGCTATTATATGTCTTATGAATTGGAACTGATAGCTCCTTTAACTGGAAGCTAAATGGCACGTGGAAGAGGTAGAAGGCCGGCTGCCATCGGAGGCAATGGTGTTAACAACAACAATGTTGACCACTCAGGGACAGGAAGTGGTGGTGACACCTCTGAAGCAATGCGGGCCATGAGGGACTTGGCTACCGTAATGATGCAACAAACTCAAAAGACTGCCCAATATATACAGAGGCAGGAAGAGAGAGAAGCAAGAGAGGATCAGCAACACACAGTAAGAGGAAATGAGACAGTGGACACCGGTCTCAATGCTTTCGTGAAGGGAAATCCTCACCAATTCCACAGAGAGTATAACCTTGAAGCTGCGGAGATTTGGTTGCAAGAGATAGAGAAGGTGTTCATGGCCACACACTGCAGAGAGGACCATAAAGTTACATACGCTTCTTTCATGCTGGTTGGAGAACCAAGGCCAGACTGTTAGAGGCCGGAGGAAGGATGTTAACGAGGCAACTGTTCTGGGAATGCTTCCTAGAGAAGTATTTTCCGAGAAGCATCAGACAAGAGAAAGAGAAGGAATTCCCGAGTCTGAAATAGGAACAACTGTCCGTTGGTGAGTACGCGATGAGGTTTGATGCGCTACTCAAGTTTTCTCAGTTTTATCAGATCCATCCGGATGAAGAATAGGTATGCAGAAGGTTTGAAGACGGGTTGAGACCTGAGTTGAAGCGAGCAATGCTACTTCTGTGTATCAACTCTTTTCCTAAGATGGTGGAGAAGTGCATAGTGGTGGAAGGATGCGATCGATCAGGGACTATCTTATAGCAAATGACAAGTGGTGGACCTGTTCGGAGCAACCAGAGGGGTAGCAGTGGCAAGTTCTAGCGAAGGGCGAGACCGTAAGATCGCTCGACTCAGTTTAATATCAACCATGGAGGGAGCAGCTTTAGTCTAGGGCAACAGGAGATCAAGACCTGTTTTCGATGCGGGGGACCGTATCTAGTCAAGAACTATCCAAGGACCCAACACATCAAGTGTTTCAACAACAACCAGATGGGTCACTGTGCATCAGATTGCAAGCTCGGAGTTAGCAGAAGGGCTCGGTTTCAACAACAGAGCGGTAGAGCTCAAAGTGGCGGAGCAAGATCAATTGTGGCAAGTTAGCAGAGTAGGCCACAGACGACCAGAAGGATGTTTGTCGTGAGGGGTTCTGAAGCCTCTCAAAGTCCTGACCTGATTCAAGGTACATGCTTAGTCTCTGGTAAGCTTTTGCCGGTTTTATTTGATTCGGGGGCTACGCATTCTTTCATATTAGTAGAATGCATGGATCATTTAGGGTTACCTGTTTCTGTATTACCCTATGATTTTACTGTTTCAACACCTACTGGCGATTCGTTGACTACTATATCTGTATGCCGTAAATAACCTGTTATGGTAGAGAACCATCATTTTCTTGTTGACCGTATCTGTTTACCTATGCAACAAACTGGCTTTCGGCCAACCATGTAATGTTAGACTGTTCGAAAAAAACCCTCAGTTTTGTCGAGCGATCTGGATTGATGCCTACCGACGAGAGAATTTTGACGGGTGGACGATCGGACGAGTATGTGGTACCATTCTCTTTGGAAGCCAAGGAAACTCCTAGTGTTGAAACTTTGCCTATCGTGCGAGAATTTTCGGAAGTGTTTCCCGATGATGTTCCTGGACTGCCACCGGAGAGAGAGGTGGAGTTTGCTATAGATATGGTATCGGGAACTGGGCCTATAACGATAGCGCCGTATCGGATGTCTCCAGTTGAGTTGACAGAGCTAAAGAAACAGTTGGATGAGATGCTAGGCAAAGATTTCATCAGACCTAGTGCATCTCCGTGGGGGGCGCCTGTACTGTTTGGGAAGAAGAAGGACGGGAGCTCGAGGCTGTGCGTTGACTATCGTCAATTGAACAAAGTGACGATAAAGAACAAGTATCCGTTACCACGAATAGATGATTTGATGGATCAACTGAAAGGGGCAGCTGTTTTTTCTGGGATCGACTTGTGATCTGGATACCCTCAGATCCTGGTTAAGAAGAAGGATGTGCCAAAGACTGCTTTTCAGAGTTGGTATGGTCACTATGAGTACTTGGTTATGCCGTTTGGTCTGACTAATGCTCTAGCTGTGTTCATGGATTATATGAACAGGATCTTCCGTCCGTTCCTTAACAAGTTTGTTGTCGTATTCATCAATGACATCCTTATATACTCTTCGAGTAGAGAGGGACACCAAGAGCATCTAAGGGCGGTGTTGCAAGTGCTAAAGGACTGGCAGTTGTATGCTAAACTGTCGAAGTGCGAGTTTTGGCTAGAGGAGGTTCAGTTTCTAGGCCATGTGATCAGTAAGGATGAAATCGCAGTGGATCCTGCGAAAGTTGAGGCTGTAGTGAGTTGGGAAAGCCCTAAGTCTATAAGCGTGGTGATAAGCTTTCTTGGTTTAGCGGTCTACTATCGGAGGTTTATCAAGGGATTCTCTAAGATTGCGTTACCTATGACGTTGTTAACGAGAAAGGGGAAGACGTTCGAGTGGTCAGAGGCTTGCGAGCAAAGCTTCCAGGAGCTGAAGAGAAGGCTGACCACATCACCTGTGCTGGTGCTACCAGATCCATTAGGACGATTTGATGTATATTGTGATGCATCTTATCAAGGCTTGAGATGTGTACTCATGCAAGAAAAAAAAGTGGTGGCCTATGCCTCTAGGCAGTTGAGAGTACATGAGCGAAACTACCTAACGCGTGATCTGGAATTGGCTGCGATAGTGTTTGCATTGAAGATATGGAGACAATATCTCTATGGTGGTAAATTCAGTGTGTTTAGCGACCATAAGAGCCTGAAGTATCTGTTCGACCAGAGAGAGTTGAACATGAGGCAGCGAAGATGGATGGAATTCATAAAGGATTATGAAAAAGTGATGTCCTTTTGAAAAGAAAAATTGGTTTTGTGGAAAGTCGTGCAAAACGAGTTTTGTTTCAAAAAAACGTTTTAAAAAGGTGTGAAACCTTAGAAAAAGGGTTTTGTTTCCAAGAAAGTGTTTCCCCGAAAAATGTTCTCTTTGATCAGGAAATGTTTTATTTCAAGAACAATAAAATGTGTTTTGTTTCCCCCTTAAGGAAAGGTTTTTGTTTTCAAGAAAATGTTTTCCTCGGAAAAGGTTTTCCTTGATAAAGAAATGTTTTATTTCAAGAACAATAAAAGTGTTTTGTTTTCGAAAGTTGTTTGAGAAAATAAAACCATAAGGAAAAATGATGGATCTTTTGAGATGAACCCAAACCTACTGACCGAGACGTCAGACTAGTGTTTTGTGGATTGAGAACTCGGACTTCGTGTCCTGTGTTTTTTATTTGAACGGGCTTAATGTCCTTCAGAAACGAGTCGTGGACTTTATGTCTCGACAATTGAAAGAATGAACGAAAAAGAAAACAGTAAACTTTCTGTGTACATGCATGAACCGGCAGACGTGCCATTTGGAACCGAGCTTCAACTTACACAGTTGAGAATTCCACTAGTTAAGACCACTAGGTCTGTAGGGGCATTCTGTGTTCGAGATCCCACAAGTGGCCGGTGGCGTAGCAATCCCATGCCGTGGTAAATCGGCTGCCAAACACGAATGAACTCAATCAGGGGTTGGAGTATTTAGGATATGGTTATGACGTGGTACCCTGGAAAAATTGGAGTTCGGACCTAAATTGAGAGGCTGACTCATTAGGACAATTGTGTTACGGGTGTTACTGCGGCCTATCGCTCGATGTTGGGAAGTTAGAATCTCCGGAGTACATGAATTAGAAAGATGATATTGAAGTCTCATGCATTATTATAACTCATGATGGTGTTTGAGATATTGTTATATAAATAACTGTTTCTATAACTGTATTTATCTGTCGATGTTTATACTGTTGCTTGTCGCTTGTGCGGCTATCGTGATAAACTTTTATATGGGTATCTCACCTTTTCCTGTACATGTTGGACACCCGGTTGTATTTTTGGAACACATGTATAGATATTGATCATAGGTCCCCGCGGACACGTGAGGACTCGGACGACGGAGCCTGTTGAAGAAGCCGACTTTGGGTTGTATTCCAATGGATAGTTTTAGTCCGACCAGCTTAAGAGTCCTTTATTTTGTAGCAGTCTTATATTAATTGCTGCACATACGTTGAACTTATGTTTTCAAGTCTGTAATATGTCATATATTAGACCAGGATTTATGTTATGTTTATGTTTTATGAACTCTGAATATTGATGTGCTGTAAGGAGTTATTCCTTTATCTTGAGTTTGAATTGCCTATCGTTGTAGAAAATTTTTAGAACCGCGTTTTCGAACATAGCTACGTAATTATATTATTTTTCGAAAGCAACCAGCGTTTTATTCTTTTGATATTTTTCGCATTTTGAGTTCGAGTACGTAGCACCCGCGAGGGAGGTGTTACATTAGTGGTATCAGAGCTGGTCGAGTCTTTCGGGAATCCTTTTGGAATAGGTCTGTTGTGTTTATGTTGTGTGATATCTGTGAACCATGTTTGACTTGTTTCTCTGTTGAAGCAATGTGTGTTGGCACACTAGACGCACTAGTTTTAGACACACTAGCACTTGATGCACGAGTTTTTGTTTCCTTATTAAGGTATGATCGGTTTGCCTTGTAGGGAAACATGAATATTAGAGGCGGTCGTGGCACTGCTGACAACAATGCTGATGACAACAACATGAATCGAGCTATTCAAGCTATGACTGATATGGCGGCTGTTGTTGTTCAACAGATAGCTACGATGGCTTAACAGAATCAACATAGAGCTGATCTTGCTGCTGGTGCCAGAGGGTTAGTCGATTTTCGGCGTCATGATCCGCCGCAGTTTCATGGGGACTGGATGCGAGAGATTTGAAGGAGGTCTGCGCTTTGAGATTAAGGAGTCAGTGTTTCCACTGGAGATCCGTACCTTCATACGGGAAAGGGAGAACATGAGTACTGCATAAGGGCCGTCTAGGTCAAGGAACCCGAACCAGTACCAGCACCTGAAAGGGAAGCAGTCCCAGAAGAAGCCGTATTCCCGACCTCAAGGGAATGGTCACAAAAAGCAACCTTATCGTACTGTCGCTTCTACTTACAGTGGAGGGAGTGGAAACAACCAGAACCAAGGCCAAATCCGGAGATGTTTCAAATGAGAGAAACACGGACATCAAGCTAACAATTGTGAGTTGAATAGAGTACTATGTTTCCGATGTTGGGAGATAGGACATTTCACGAGGAAGTGCCCTACACCAAAAACTAAGCCGACTATCAACAATGTTTGAACTGCTAGACCAACAGCAAGAGGAAGAATTGATACCATGAGTGGCACTGATGCTTCCAAATCTGATGATCTCATACTAGGTAGTTGCATTATAGCTGGTAATATCCTAATTGTACTATTTGATTCAGGTACGACACATTCGTTCATCTCTTTGAATTGTGTGAACAATTAGACTTGCATGTTTCTTCACTGTCTTTTGATTTGATTGTCACAACTCCAACTGCTAAACCTTTTACTATTAATACAGTATGTTTGAACTGTCCTTTTATTGTCCATGATAGGAACTTTCTTGTTGACTTAATATGTTTGCCTTTGACTCAATTGGATGTGATCCTAGGCATGGATTGGTTATCTTCCAACCATATCCTTTTAGACTGTGCACATAGAACCTTAGTTTTTCCTAACCCTGAGATTTCTGGATTTTTAACTGCCAACCAAGTAAAAGCTTCTTTGAAAGAAGGAGATCAGGGATATATGCTTCTATCCTGTTTAGAAATCGAGAGGGATGTTGTCTTGAGCGATGTGCCGGTTGTGAAAGATTTTCCGGAAGTTTTTCCAGAGGATGTACCAGGTTTGCCACCGGTGAGATACATCGAGTTTTAGATCGATCTAGTTCTAGGATTCGGTCCAATTTCTATAGCTCCTTATAGGATGTCACCTACGGAGTTAGCCGAGCTGAAGACTCAACTAGAGGATCTGATGTCAAAGCGGTTTGTGAGGCCAAGTATGTCCCCGTGGGGAGCACCAGTGTTATTAGTAAAAAAGAAGGATGGAGTTCAAGACTCTGCATGGATTACCGTCAACTCAACAAGATAACGATGAAGAACAAGTATCCTCTACCCCCCATAGATGATTTGATGGATCAACTTCAGGGAGCCGCTATCTTTTCAAATATTGACCTGAGATCCGGTTATCACCAGATTAGAGTAAAGAACGAGAACGTGCCTAAGACTGCATTCAGGACTCGTTATGGTCACTATGAGTACCTCGTGATTCCTTTCGGAGTGACGAACTCGCCTGCTATCTTCATGGACTACATGAACAAGATTTTTCATCCGTTTCTGGATCAGGTCGTCGTCGTGTTTATTGACGATATTCTCATCTACTCGAAGAATCTCAAGGAGCATGAGGAACACCTACTGCCAGTTTTATAGATCCTTCACAAGGAGAAGTTGTATGCAAAGCTACCCAAGTGTGAATTCTGGCTGGATGAAGTCAAATTCTTAGGACACGTGATTACGAAGGAAGGAATTGTCGTCGATCCTACAAGAGTAGAAGCGGTACTTCAATGGGAGAGACCCAAGCCTGTGACGGAGATTCGCAGTTTTGTTGGACTGGCTGGTTACTACAGAAGGTTCATCGAAGGATTTTCGAATATTGTTGCGCCGTTGACTCAACTTACAAGGAAGGACCAACCGTTTACGTGGATTGACAAATGTGAGGAAAGTTTTCAGACGATGAAGGAACGTTTGACAACCTCACCAATATTAGTGTCACCTAAAACCGGACGAACAGTACAAAGTGTACTGTGATGCTTCGCATCAAGGTCTAGGATGTGTGCTTATGCAATATCGGAAGGTGGTAGCGTATGCTTCACTCTAGTTGAAGACTCATGAAAGGAATTACCCAATGCCCGACCTTGAGTTAGCTGCTGTGGTTTTTGCACTGAAGATCTGGAGACATTACTTATATGGATCTAAGTTCGATGTCTTCAGTGACCATGCAACACCCTTTCCCGAGTGACACATTCCCGAACGTTGATAAGTCCGAAAATATTTATTAATGCGAAAAATACGATTTTTCTTTTTCTTTTCTTTTCATAAAGATGTAATGGGATTAGTAAAGGTAAATAAATAAAACTAATAACGAACTTAGGTTCGCCATACATTTCTAGAACAATATGCATAATAATTACAGGGACATAAACAGAAAAAGGAATAATACTATATACAAACATAGGTCTAATGTATAACTGATACAACAAGCACTAGGAGTCGTAGCTCCCAAAAGGTACTACAAAAACTGACATAGTCTGGCCGACAACAAAACTAAAACAGCAAAAGAGTCCACCTCCGAACTCAAAGGGACTGCGGAACTGAACCATCGTCGCGTCCATCTGTTCAAGCATCCACAGCAAGTACCAGCAGAAAACATACAGATATGGGTGAGATTCCCGTTCATCAACACAACAAAACAGCAGTAGTAAAAACGGGACGACTCACCGGGTAACAGCGTACCCAACATGCTTACAAGGTTCTCAATATAAATCATGTTAAGCAGTCATCAACATAATATCGTGCTAAACATTTAACAGCATAATATAAGGTATTCTTAAACAGTACAATGATGTATAACAGTAAATGTAAACATCAATAGCCATGCAATGCAATGCGATGTATATGACTCAATGTCAATGTCACTGGGTACTACTCTGACCCCTACTCCATGGAGCTAACAAAACATTCGGAGAGAGTGAATGGGAGGACATGTTCCGGTTTCTGCCAGCCATGAGCAAGATGATACAACATTCGTAACGAGCACGTATCTGGCTTTACGGTAACACTCTCGACCAAACATGAAAAGTACGGCATCTAGTAGAGGATATCAGTGTATTGCACGGATTCGCCACGACACAGAAGAATCACCAACTGGTCACATGTCAGCCCTTCCAACCCTGATATCTCCAAAAAGACCATTGACGATCGTCACCGTAAGATTCGCACCCGTATCAAGGTGTAAGCTCAACTCCTAGGCTCAAGGCCTTACAACTATGCACATGAAATGCCAATGCTTACACAAAGCAGATGCGATCAAGCAATGTCTATCCCCCGGATAAACCTCGAAGTCTACTAAAGTTCTCTTCCTTAGGAACTATACGTGTCTTTGTTTTATAAAACATTTATCCATCGGATAAAACATTAATCCATCGGATAAATATCTCGTGATTCCTTTGGAATGATCCAGACTACTTTCAGAATCGTCGACTGTCCCCACAAACCAGCACAAGTCTTTTCAGCGTGTTTTGTCCTCACTCACACGCTTTCTAGGAAACTTCCCAGAAGGTCACCCATCCCATAATTACTCTAAGTCAAGCACGCTTAACTATAAAGTACTTATGTTCTAAGCTCCCGAAAAGAAAATAAATCTTGTTGGTATGGGTAGTACCAATCAATTCTTATATGCCTTCCCTCAACTATACAGTCCCATACCTGCATAGCCTCAGGATTCCTTCCACTGTACAGTCCCATACCTGCACAGCCTCAGGATCTCTCTCATTCCGGTCATCACAAGACGGAAACAATTGAACGATTAACCTGGATCCGAATCATCGGTCCGTCATCGAACTACTATTTCGAAAACCAAAACGTTTCGTGTTTGTGTTTACGTCTTATGAATTATGTCTCAAGTCCTAAGCATTATGAATAAGGATTGAGAATCCTCTTAGATGAGTCTTTAAGCCTTTCTAAGATATTACTCCTTGATTTTCAATTAAGGAAACAAGTGTTGATTTCACTTAAGTCTTATGAACTCATTGATGTACTAAGTCATCAATGGTATAGTACATGGTCTTGTTCCACCACATACCATACTTAATTAACCCTTGTCTTCAACTCTAAGTTAATGACTTAACTTAGGTTTTTCACGCATAAAACTTTACGATTGAGTTAGAAAACTCCTTTTGATTTGAAACAACATTTGAACTACTTACTTCATTTCCAGCATTTTCTAAAAGGTGAAATCCGCTTAGCGAGAGTACATTCGCTTAGCTAAATTAAGGCAGTGATACCTCATTTGAAATTCCTTTCTCGCGGGGCGAATAGAAGTTTCGCGTCGCGAGGCTGAGAGCTGTATTTGCTCCTTATACAAATCCTCTGTATCGCGAGGCGAATATTGTCTCGCGTCGCGAGGCAGAGAATTGTATTTCAAACCGACCTTCTACATCGCGAGGCGATAATTGTCTCGCGTCGCGAGGCAGAGAGTTGTACTTCTTCACTGCTTAGGCGGTTCGCGGGGCGAGAAATACTTCGCTACGCGAGGCAGAGAAGCTGCATCTTTGCTGCTCGGGCAGTTCGCGAGGCGATAACGGCGTCGCGACGCGAGGCCGAGAAGCTGCATCTTTGCTGCTCGGGCTAGTCCACTGTCTCGCGAGGCGAGGCAATGTTAGCCTGGCGAATGCCTTATCTTCCCTATGTCTCGCGAGGCGAGACGGGGTTCGCTGGGCGAGTGCCCTGTTTTTCATTTTCCCTAACTCCTTCATTAATTCTTCTTTTGAAACACTTAGTTTGATTAACAAACCTATGGCTAAAGAAAAGACATTTTCCACTTTGGTGACACACTTAAAAGGTGAAAACTTCATTTGATCTTTGGATCAAAATCACTTTTGTTTCTCTTTGAAAACATAGGTTATGAAATCATGTTTTGTTACATCAAAACCTTGCTAGAACAAGAACAACACATGTTCTTATATTTTCCTCTTACTAAGGCCACAAGCCTACTCCAAAGAAAAATGGAGACTTTGCTTCACCAACTAAGCAAATATAGCTCAAAAGCTCACACCAAGTATGACAAACCACAATTACACCTTATTACATCATAACCAAAACATACAAGTCCATCACACATCATGGTCTCATAATCAAGCACAAAAGTCCATACTTGATCTAGTGATCAAAGTAGGTTTTTCAACATACATGGAAATGATTTTCATTCAATCATATCATCATCAACTTATGCTAAAGCACACTACAACATACTCAAGCATAAAATCATCATAACAATCTTGTTCTCCAAGAGAACTTAACAAAACTTAACACATAAAAGTGAACCCAAACTAAAGGGTTTCACCCACACATAATTTAAACAACCATTCTCACTACCACCATCTTGTTGTGATGAGGTTCTTCTCCCCATACCTGTTGAAGAGCAGATTCCCAGATCAAAGTCGGTTGATCGGTTTGTGAACCTCCTGATAGTTGTCACCAACTACAATCAACCAAAGAATCAAACATTAAACAACAATCAAACCAAACTCAACAATTCTCACAAAGAGGGTTTTCGGCCACCCTAAAGAGAATAAAGCTAGGAATTGATCTTGGTTTTCCATTTCATGGATTCAAAGGCATTAGGAAAGCGAAGAATGAAATCAAGTGTTAGAAATCAAAAATTGATGAAAAATACTATTCATCATCTTCAAAAGGGTTCGGCCCTAATGTGCTTTTTGAGCTATGATGAGAGTTGAATCATAAGCTCTTGGGTTTAGATAGAGAATGATGAGGTGAGTTCAAAGAACTTGGTCTTACCTCAAAAGGATTTTTCTACAATTTCCTATGGATTTTCAAAGTTTTGGATCTAAGAAATAATTTTCATGAAAATGGATCTTGATCTTGAAATAAAGAGATATTCAAGAAGCTAAGAGATCATAGAAGTGATCTTACCTTGAAATGATGGAAGATTGCTCAAGGAATCAAGTGATTCCAACAAGTGATTCAAGCTTTTCAAGAAGAAAAATGGAGTTTCTCTTCAAGAACAACAATGGTGTTCTTCTTTGGGCAGCAATTTCGTGAATGAGGGGCTGGAAGGGGCTGAGTTCAGCCTTAAAACAAGTCACTTAAGGGCAAAATGGTCATTTGCCAAAAGGGTAAAATGGTAAAAGTGCAAAAGACTAAGGTTAGGGGCATTTTGGTCATTTCACGTCTAGATTTTCCCGATCGTCATGACGACTCTGGCATACTCTCCCAAGTGTCCTGGGATGTTGTGATATCAAGATTATCTGTTGGCAAGTCTCGGTAAGTCCATATGTGGCTCCGTTCGTAACCCGATTGAGAATTTCGCCCGAACGAAGGTCAGGAAATGATTTTTCTGAAATTTTTACGAAATTTAACCAAAACGTAGAGGATCGAATTCTAAGACTTACTGTCTCGTTCACGGGTCCATCTGAGGTCTTATGAGCAGTAAAATCATACTGTCAGTGTAAAAACGCAGACCGGACTCCATTTGAGTTTTTGACTCAAAACTTAATCGTAGCTTCCTACGATATCGTCGAGCATGACTATGGTCTCGGAATATTTTATTTCTATTCCTAAGACCTCGAATAAAATAAAGACGTTAAAATACTGAAGAATTCGAAAACGTGAAAATCGGGGCGTTACATTCCTACCCCTCTTAAAAGAATTTCGTCCTCGAAATTCCGTGACTTCAAACTAAACCTACTCGGTCGCTGAAGATTACGGAAAGAAATTTTCAACAAAGGAAATTTTTCTTGGTCTTGGTCTCAGAAGAAAGTATACAGAAGAATTTTACCAATCTGGAATGAATACAGGAATATCCAGTATGCAAAAAGACTCTTCAGTAGGTTCGTGAGTGTAAAAATGCATAGCTAATACATGTTTACATCCATGACTCTAATAAAGTTCCTTCTTTCATAAGAACCTTCCAATAAATTTGGGAATCAAAAGATAAACAGTCTGGCAAAAATCAAACTGGATCACCTTCACCAAAAGTAAAAGTGATTAGACTAAGTTTCATCAAGAAACTTCCAGTATCGAGAAGTTGTTTATGTTATAACTCAAGAAATAGTCATAACAAAACTTTCAGTGGAATAATACGAAAATGTCCAGACCAATGGACACCATATTACCAATTCACTCAATTGTCTAATACATTGAGGAATATGTAGAAGTGTGAACACAAATATTCCCTTGAGATCAGGCAGCACTAACACAGGTGAAGTAGTCAACTTTCTCTCTAATCCTTGCAAACTTTCCTCACAGGCTTCAGTCCATTCAAACGCTTCATCCTTCCTTTGAAATCACATGACCCAAAAACTTTACTTCGTCGAGCCAAAACTCACACTTGGACAACTTTGCATATAGCTGTTTCTCCTTCAGAACCTGAAGAATCACACTAAGATATTCAGCGTGTACTTCTTGGTTTCGCAAATAGATGAGTATGTCGTCTGTGAAACAACGACAAACTTATCTAGGTATGGATGAAAGATCCTATATATATAATCCATGAATATAGAGGAGTATTCGTCATACCAAACGACATTACAAACTCGTAGTGCCCATAGCGTGTTTGAAATGCTGCTCTTGGTACATCTTCTGCCTTCACATGAATCTGGTTATAACCCGATCGCAAATCAATCTCGGAGAAAACTGCCGCTCTCCTCAGCTGATCCATCAAGTCATTTATTCCCGGAAGATGATACTTGTTCTGAATGGTAACTTTGTTCAACTGGCGCTAATCCACACATAAGCGAGATGTTTCGTCTTTCTTTCTCACCAACAGCACAGGCGTTCCCTACGGCGACACACTGGGTCTAACGAACTGTTTTCCCAATAAGTCCACCAACTGTTCCTTCAAGGTTTCCAACTCAGCAGGTGCCATATGATAAGGTGCCATAGACGTTGGTCCTATTCCTAGCACAAGATCGATCACAAATCGATGTCTCGAACTGGCGGTACACCTGGTACTTCAGGAAAGACTTCCGGAAACTCGTTAGTAACATGTATTCGTTGAGCTCCTCCTCTCAAAGAAACGTTTCCTTGGTTGGCAATCCAAATCCAGAATTATCCGAATCAGGGAAAACTAAGGTTTTGTTTGCACCGTCTAATGGGATATAGTTACAAGATAACCAATCCATCCCTATGATCACATCCATTTGCGGAAGAGGCAAACAGATTAAATCAATCAAAAACGTTCTATCCATTACAGAAAATAGAACAGTTCAAACAGACTTTCGCAGTTATAATAGGCTTGGCAGAAAGTGCAAAAATTACCAAATCTAAGGGTAAGGAAAGATACAGATAAGGTTCTACCTTCCACAACGATCTGACCGTGAATCAAATCTTCCCTTTGAGAAGTCTCAGCATCATCCCCAGTATAAGCTCTACTCATTGCCTTAGGCTTCGCTGTTTGCACATCGTCGACAGAATGTCTAGCTTTTGATTGCACACACTCGCGTGAAGTATGTCCTGGCTTCCCACACTTGAAGCATATGATTCCCTTGATTAAGCATTCTCTGGTGACATGATTGTTCTTGCCACACTTCATGCACTTCTTTGGGGCGCTTCCAGATTGACTAATACTCCCACTACTTCCCCCTACAGAACGTTGTTGTTGACCTTGCTGTTTCGAATATGGTTTCCATCGAGACCTATCATCACGACCATTGGTGCCTTTATGGAACCTAGTCGGTCCAGAGTGACGTTGCCTTCCTCCACGAGTCTTCATCAGATCTTCGATTACGAAGCATTCATCTACCAAAACCGAGAACTCTTTGACCTCAAGAGGTAGCACCTCTCCTCGAATCTCGTCCCTTAAACCTTCTTCGAACTTTGTACACTTCCACTCCTCGTCGGGATGAAGATGGAAATACCTCGAAGATTTCAGCAGGGACTCAAAACGATCAGCATATTCTTTGACAGACATTCCTCCTTGACGTAGCTGCAGGAACTCCATGTCTTTCAACTTATCGGAAAAGCACTCGTTCTGAAGAGCTCTGCGAGCGAAAACTTACAAGAAAGCAAAAACATTACTACCCTGTCCAATATCATTCCCCTTCAGAAACAATAATGCAGAGAGTAACAAACAATCGTTGTCTTCTTCACAGAAACACAACACAGAGAACAAACAATACAAAAGGATAGACCAAAGTCATCATCCTCTCCAACATTGTTTTCTCTCAGAAACAATAACACAGAAAACAATCAGAGAAAACACAACACAAACAAGACAGACCATAACCTACAAACCCCAAAAAGACTCGGCCAGCTCTGATACCAAATAATGCAACACCCTTTCCCGAGTGACACATTCCCGAACGTTGATAAGTCCGAAAATATTTATTAATGCGAAAAATACGATTTTCTTTTTTCTTTTCTTTTCATAAAGATGTAATGGGATTAGTAAAGGTAAATAAATAAAACTAATAACGAACTTAGGTTCGCCATACATTTCTAGAACAATATGCATAATAATTACAGGGACATAAACAGAAAAAGGAATAATACTATATACAGACATAGGTCTAATGTATAACTGATACAACAAGTACTAGGAGTCGTAGCTCCCAAAAGGTACTACAAAAACTGACATAGTCTGGCCGACAACAAAACTAAAACAGCAAAAGAGTCCACCTCCGAACTCAAAGGGACTGCGGAACCGAACCATCGTCGCGTCCATCTGTTCAAGCATCCACAACAAGTACCAGCAGAAAACATACAGATATGGGTGAGATTCCCGTTCATCAACACAACAAAACAGCAGTAGTAAAAACGGGACGACTCACCGGGTAACAGCGTACCCAACATGCTTACAAGGTTCTCAATATAAATCATGTTAAGCAGTCATCAACATAATATCGTGCTAAACATTTAACAGCATAATATAAGGTATTCTTAAACAGTACAATGATGTATAACAGTAAATGTAAACATCAATAGCCATGCAATGCAATGCGATGTATATGACTCAATGGCAATGTCACTGGGTACTACTCTGACCCCTACTCCATGGAGCTAACAAAACATTCGGAGAGAGTGAATGGGAGGACATGTTCCGGTTTCTGCCAGCCATGAGCAAGATGCTACAACATTCGTAACGAGCACGTATCTGGCTTTACGGTAACACTCTCGACCAAACATGAAAAGTACGGCATCTAGTAGAGGATATCAGTGTATTGCACGGATTCGCCACGACACAGAAGAATCACCAACTGGTCACATGTCAGCCCTTCCAACCCTGATACCTCCAAAAAGACCATTGAAGATCGTCACCGTAAGATTCGCACCCGCATCAAGGTGTAAGCTCAACTCCTAGGCTCAAGGCCTTACAACTATGCACATGAAATGCCAATGCTTACACAAAGCAGATGCGATCAAGCAATGTCTATCCCCCGGATAAACCTCGAAGTCTACTAAAGTTCTCTTCCTTAGGAACTATACGTGTCTTTGTTTTATAAAACATTTATCCATCGGATAAAACATTAATCCATCGGATAAATATCTCGTGATTCCTTTGGAATGATCCAGACTACTTTCAGAATCGTCGACTGTCCCCACAAACCAGCACAAGTCTTTTCAGCGTGTTTTGTCCTCACTCACACGCTTTCTAGGAAACTTCCCAGAAGGTCACCCATCCCATAATTACTCTAAGTCAAGCACGCTTAACTATAAAGTACTTATGTTCTAAGCTCCCGAAAAGAAGATAAATCTTGTTGGTATGGGTAGTACCAATCAATTCTTATATGCCTTCCCTCAACTATACAGTCCCATACCTGCATAGCCTCAGGATTCCTTCCACTGTACAGTCCCATACCTGCACAGCCTCAGGATCTCTCTCATTCCGGTCATCACAAGACGGAAACAATTGAACGATTAACCTGGATCCGAATCATCGGTCCGTCATCGAACTACTGTTTCGAAAACCAAAACGTTTCGTGTTTGTGTTTACGTCTTATGAATTATGTCTCAAGTCCTAAGCATTATGAATAAGGATTGAGAATCCTCTTAGATGAGTCTTTAAGCCTTTCTAAGATATTACTCTTTGATTTTCAATTAAGGAAACAAGTGTTGATTTCACTTAAGTCTTATGAACTCATTGATGTACTAAGTCATCAATGGTATAGTACATGGTCTTGTTCCACCACATACCATACTTAATTAACCCTTGTCTTCAACTCTAAGTTAATGACTTAACTTAGGTTTTTCACGCATAAAACTTTACGATTGAGTTAGAAAACTCCTTTTGATTTGAAACAACATTTGAACTACTTACTTCATTTCCAGCATTTTCTAAAAGGTGAAATCCGCTTAGCGAGAGTACATTCGCTTAGCTAAATTAAGGCAGTGATACCTCATTTGAAATTCCTTTCTCGCGGGGCGAATAGAAGTTTCGCGTCGCGAGGCTGAGAGCTGTATTTGCTCCTTATACAAATCCTCTGTATCGCGAGGCGAATATTGTCTCGCGTCGCGAGGCAGAGAATTGTATTTCAAACCGACCTTCTACATCGCGAGGCGATAATTGTCTCGCGTCGCGAGGCAGAGAGTTGTACTTCTTCACTGCTTAGGCGGTTCGCGGGGCGAGAAATACTTCGCTACGCGAGGCAGAGAAGCTGCATCTTTGCTGCTCGGGCAGTTCGCGAGGCGATAACGGCGTCGCGACGCGAGGCCGAGAAGCTGCATCTTTGCTGCTCGGGCTAGTCCACTGTCTCGCGAGGCGAGGCAATGTTAGCCTGGCGAATGCCTTATCTTCCCTCTGTCTCGCGAGGCGAGACGGGGTTCGCTGGGCGAGTGCCCTGTTTTTCATTTTCCCTAACTCCTTCATTAATTCTTCTTTTGAAACACTTAGTTTGATTAACAAACCTATGGCTAAAGAAAAGACATTTTCCACTTTGGTGACACACTTAAAAGGTGAAAACTTCATTTGATCTTTGGATCAAAATCACTTTTGTTTCTCTTTGAAAACATAGGTTATGAAATCATGTTTTGTTACATCAAAACCTTGCTAGAACAAGAACAACACATGTTCTTATATTTTCCTCTTACTAAGGCCACAAGCCTACTCCAAAGAAAAATGGAGACTTTGCTTCACCAACTAAGCAAATATAGCTCAAAAGCTCACACCAAGTATGACAAACCACAATTACACCTTATTACATCATAACCAAAACATACAAGTCCATCACACATCATGGTCTCATAATCAAGCACAAAAGTCCATACTTGATCTAGTGATCAAAGTAGGTTTTTCAACATACATGGAAATGATTTTCATTCAATCATATCATCATCAACTTATGCTAAAGCACACTACAACATACTCAAGCATAAAATCATCATAACAATCTTGTTCTCCAAGAGAACTTAACAAAACTTAACACATAAAAGTGAACCCAAACTAAAGGGTTTCACCCACACATAATTTAAACAACCATTCTCACTACCACCATCTTGGTGTGATGAGGTTCTTCTCCCCATACCTGTTGAAGAGCAGATTCCCAGATCAAAGTCGGTTGATCGGTTTGTGAACCTCCTGATAGTTGTCACCAACTACAAACAACCAAACAATCAAACATTAAACAACAATCAAACCAAACTCAACAATTCTCACAAAGAGGGTTTTCGGCCACCCTAAAGAGAATAAAGCTAGGAATTGATCTTGGTTTTCCATTTCATGGATTCAAAGGCATTAGGAAAGCGAAGAATGAAATCAAGTGTTAGAAATCAAAAATTGATGAAAAACACTATTCATCATCTTCAAAAGGGTTCGGCCCTAATGTGCTTTTTGAGCTATGATGAGAGTTGAATCATAAGCTCTTGGGTTTAGATAGAGAATGATGAGGTGAGTTCAAAGAACTTGGTCTTACCTCAAAAGGATTTTTCTACAATTTCCTATGGATTTTCAAAGTTTTGGATCTAAGAAATAATTTTCATGAAAATGGATCTTGATCTTGAAATAAAGAGATATTCAAGAAGCTAAGAGATCATAGAAGTGATCTTACCTTGAAATGATGGAAGATTGCTCAAGGAATCAAGTGATTCCAACAAGTGATTCAAGCTTTTCAAGAAGAAAAATGGAGTTTCTCTTCAAGAACAACAATGATGTTCTTCTTTGGGCAGCAATTTCGTGAATGAGCACTAGTGAAAAATACATTTTTAACGTCAGGATTTAACATCGGTTATTTCTAAACCGATGTTAAAAATGGAGACGGTGGCAAACTTGTAAATAAATGGTTGAGGAAGCACACTTTTAACATCGGTTATTTTTAAAACCGATGTTAAAAGTAGACGCGGTGGCAAACTTGTAAATAAATGGTTGATGGAACAAACTTTTAACATCGGTTGCTTTTTAACCGATGTTAAAAATCACTTTTTAACATCGGTTAAAAAGCAACCGATGTTAAAAAGTAAGTTTTAACATTGGTTAAAAAGCAACTGATGTTGAAAAGTGAGTTTTAACATCGATTCCTTTTCTAACCGATGTTAAATGTCAAAATTTTAAATTTAAGTCTCGCGCGTTTCTTTCTTTATCATGCACGGTACTCTCGCTACTCATCATCTATGTTTTGTACAAGCCCTCATTCTCGCCGTTTGGCTACCGCATTTCTTCAGCTGCCCACCGAGCGAGCCACCGTGACCATCGTGAGGTCCACCGCCAGAAGAGAACACCACCGCGAGTCGCGAGGTCCATAATCCCTGCTACTGTAAGTCCTCCACACCACTGCATTTCTTCATTTTTAATCCCTTACATTTTTGGTTTAGATTTAAGGATTTCGGGATTTCTCTTGTTTTGGTTTAGGGATTTATCTTGTTTTGGACGAAACCCTCAAATCCTACCATGAGGGCTTATCTGAAGCAGTCACAGTACAAAAGCTTCAAGTTATCTTTCTTCCTTTTCTTTTTTATTTGAATCCTTTCACGTTTAAACTATATTCTGTATTTCAATTGTAATTGAATGAAAATAAAGTAATTATTTGGTTATAGTTAGAGTTAGGGTTTTTTTCTATGCATTGCGTAGTGAGCAGTTACCCACGTGCATTTGGAATGAGTTTAGGGTTTATGATTTATGTTTGTATATGAGTTTCTGGGATCTGGATTTATGTTTGTTGAATTCTGGATTTATATATATATAGTTCATGTTTATATATTGTTGAATTCTGGACTTCCGGACTTGATGTACTGATTTTTGCATTCTGGATATATGTATAGTGTGTACTGATTCTGCAGGGAGGAAAAGAAATTATGAAATAAAATCATATTTTTTTTTTAAAAAAAATAACTTTTGACATCGGTTCTGGATTCAACCGATGTCAAAAGTACATTTTTAACATCAGTTGTTCACATAACCGATGTTAAAAGTGTGACTTTTAACATCGGTTGTGGCCTTGAACCGATGTCAAAAGTCCACTTTTAACATCGGCTACGTTTAGAACCGATGTTAAAAGTGACTTTTGACATCGGTCAATAACCGATGTTAAAAGTCACACTTTTAACATCGCCTGTATTAACATCGCTGAAACAACCGATGTTAAAAGTCATTTTTAACCGATGTTAAAAGTGTTTTCTACACTAGTGGAGGGGCTGGAAGGGGCTGAGTTCAGCCTTAAAACAAGTCACTTAAGGGCAAAATGGTCATTTGCCAAAAGGGTAAAATGGTAAAAGTGCAAAAGACTAAGGTTAGGGGCATTTTGGTCATTTCACGTTTAGATTTTCCCGATCGTCATGACGACTCTGGCATACTCTCCCAAGTGTCCTGGGATGTTGTGATATCAAGATTATCTGTTGGCAAGTCTCGGTAAGTCCATATGTGGCTCCGTTCGTCACCCGATTGAGAATTTCGCCCGAACGAAGGTCAGGAAATGATTTTTCTGAAATTTTTACGAAATTTAACCAAAACGTAGAGGATCGAATTCTAAGACTTACTGTCTTGTTCACGGGTCCATCTGAGGTCTTATGAGCAGTAAAATCATACTGTCAGTGTAAAAACGCAGATCGGACTCCGTTTGAGTTTTTGACTCAAAACTTAATCGTAGCTTCCTACGATATCGTCGAGCATGACTATGGTCTCGGAATATTTTATTTCTATTCCTAAGACCTCGAATAAAATAAAGACGTTAAAATACTGAAGAATTCGAAAACGTGAAAATCGGGGCGTTACAGACCATAAGAGTCTGAAGTACCTGTTCGACCAGAAGGATCTTAACATGTGGCAGAGACGTTGGATGGAATTTCTTAAAGACTACACTTTGCTGTACCGCCCTGGGAAAGCAAATGTCATTGCAGACGCTTTGAGTCGGAAGACCCTGCACATCTCTGCAATGATGGCTAAAGAGCTGGAATTTATTGAATAGTTTTGTGATCTCAATCTAGCTGTGGAAGTGAATAACGAGAAGATTTGCTAGGGGATGATCAAGGTATCTAGTGGACTGATGGGGACGATCCGTGAACAGCAAGCACCTGACGAGTATCGCCCAGAAAAAAAGGAGTTACTGGGACAAGAAAAAGCTGCAGAGTTCAGCTTGGGAACTGATGGCATCTTGAGATGTAATGGACGAGTTTGTGTACCGAGCAACCCGGAGATGAGTAAAATGATTCTGGACGAGCCTTTGTAGTCACACTCCTGCATAACCCTCAGTGTATTAGACATTTGAGTGGATTGGTTTAAAAGTAACCTTTGGCCTGGACATTTCATGTCATCCTATCGAAAGATTTGTTGTGACTATTCCTTGAGTTGTCACACAGACAAATTCCTGATACTGAAAGTTTCTTGATGAAACTTAGTCGAATCACTTTTACTGTTGGTAAATGTGATCCAGTCTGAGATTGTTGCCAGACTGTTTATCTTTTGATTCACTGATTTGTTGGAGAGTTCTTATGTAAGAAGGGACTTTATTAGAGTTGTGGTTGTAAACATGTATTAGCAATGCATTTTTACATTCACGAACCTACTGAAGAATCTTTTTACATACTGGATATTCCTGTATTCCTTCCCAGAGATAAAATCCTTCTATATACTTTCCTGTGAGAGTAAGACCAAGAAAATTTCTTCTGTCAGAAGATTTCTTCATTAATCTTTGAGGACCGAGTAGCGACCAAGTTAAACTGATTGCCCTCAACTCAAGTGGACGAGCAAGAAGACGTTTCGATCTTTGAAGGATTAGTTGGGAGTAAGTGTACTACTCTAACTATGAACATCATGTCAGCAGGATAGGCGAGGAGTGATAGGAGTTGTGTTAAAGTAAGGTATGGTGGATGAGATGTAGGACCTAGGGATCAAGAGGATCCTGTCCAATTTTGAGTCGTGAAATTTAGAGGACAAATTTTTTTTTTAGAGGGATAGTAATGTAACACCCCGATTTTTCAAAGCTCTTTAGAACTAATTAATCAGTATTTATGAACTTATATTTTATTCGAGGCCTTAGAAATGACAATAAAATATTCTAAGAAGATAGGAATGTCCTACACAATCATAGGAAGCCATGGTTAAGTTTCGGGTGAAAGCCCAAACGGAGCCCGGTCTGCGTTTTTCACGGATAGTAGCCTTTTTCTACTATCGAGACCTAATTTGGACTCGTGAACAAGACAATAAGTTTCAGGATTTTATTCTCTACATCTTTGTTAAAATCCGTCCTGAGAGCTGAAAAATAATAATAAAATATTATATTCGGCCGTATAATCGAAACGGGAGGTGTTTGGAGTTGTAAAGGGATTCAACGAGAACCGCCAACGGATAATCTTGATACCACATCATGCTAGATCACTTGAAAGAGCATGCCGGAGTCGTCATGACGATCGGGATTATCAGGATGCGAAATTACCAAAATACCCCTAACTTAACCTTTTTCACCTTTTACCATTTTACCCTTGAACCAAATGATTGGAAAGCCCCTTCTCCAGCCCTCATTCCCGCATCCCAGCCCCCCTTGAAGAGCCAAGAACTTCATTTCCTCCCTTAGACAAAAAACTCCATTGAATCCTTGAGAAATCCTTGAATCTTTGTAGAAAAACCTTGAATCTTTGATCAATTTTCATCCATTCTTAGGTAAGATCACTTCTATGATCTCCTAGCATCTTGAATCTCTCTCAATCTCATGATCAAAATCCATTTTCATGAAAACGCATTTTGAGATCCAAATCTTTGAAAATTCATAGGAAATTGTAGAAAAATCCTATTAATGGGAAACCAATTTCTTTGAACTCACTTCATCATTCTCTACCGAAACCCAAGAGCTCATGATTCAATTCTCATCCTAGCTCTTAATCCCCAATATGGCCGAACCCTTGAAGTGATGATGAATAGTGTTTTTCATCAAATTTTTGATTTCTAACTCTTAATTCTATCCTTAGCATTCCTATTGTCTTTGAATCCAAGTGATGGAAAACCAGATCAATTTCTAACCTCTTTTGCCCAAAATGGCCGAGACCTTCATGTGTCAAAACCTTCAGTTTTGTTTCGTATTTTTGAGTCATAGGACTAGTAGTAGTGTTAACTAAGTTCATGAACCAACCATGCAAAAGTTTGGAACCATATGAGATCCCTAGCCTTTTTACCTTTTCATGGCCGAACCCTATACCTTTAAGGGGAAGAAATTTTATGTTTTGATGTTGTAAATTGATGTTGATTGTTGTTTGAATTGTATTGTGTTGAATTCTTTTAGGCAACGCGGATGAAACCGGAGCCGGAGCCGAGAATCGATCGAGTTTGGACTAAGCAACTTTGAGAGGTAAAGGGAGGTAGTTCATTTTAAGTTTGGTAGCTTTATAGTGCTTGTTTGATACATGTTATGTGATGGCTTTGATTGATGATTTGGAGTTAAGTTTGAATGAGTTATGAAGTTGTTTACTTAATGAAGCATATTTGAGTACTCATTGATGATTTGTGGCATTGATGCCTTGGATGATATCTTATTGTGATATTGAACTATTGATGCCTATATATATATATATATATATCCGGGATGAGCATAGGATTGGCTATGTCTCGATAATTATTAAAAGACTCGAAATCCGAAATCAAAGTTTTGAATAACGCGTTTTGAAATCAAAAAATGGTTTTTGGAAAACGTGTTGCTTTTTCAAGAAAAGTTATCTTCCTTTTTGAAAAAGTGATGTTCTTTTGAAATGAAAAAGTGGTTTTGTGGAAAGTCGTGCAAAACGAGTTTTGTTTCAGAAAAACGTTTTAAAAAGGCGTGAAACCTTAGAAAACCGGTTTTGTTTCCAAGAAAGTGTTTTCCCCGGAAAATGTTCTCTTTGATTAGGAAATGTTTTATTTCAAGAACAATAAAATATGTTTTGTTTCCCCCTTAAGGAAAGGTTTTTGTTTTCAAGAAAGTGTTTTCCTCGGAAAAGGTTTTCCTTGATAAAGAAATGTTTTATTTCAAGAACAATAAAAGTGTTTTGTTTTCCAAAGTTGTTTGAGAAAATAAAACCAAAAGGAAAAATGATGGATCTTTTGAGATGAACCCAAACCTAGTGACCGAGACGTCGGACTAGTGTTTTGTGGATTGAGAACTCGGACTTCTTGTCCTATGTTTTTTATTTGAACGAGCTTAATGTCCTTCAGAAACGAGTCGTGGACTTTATGTCTCGACAATTGAAAGAATGAACGAAAAAGAAAACAGAAAACTTTCTGTGTACATGCATGAACCGGCAGACGTGTCATTTGGAACCGAGCTTCAACTTACGTAGTTGAGAATTCCACCAATTAAGACCACTAGGTCTGTAGGGGCATTCTGTGTTCGAGATCCCACAAGTGGCTGGTGGCGTAGCAACCCCGTGCCGTGGTAAATCGGCTGCCAAACACGAATAAACTCGATCAAGGACTAGAGTATTCAGGATATGGTTATGACGTGGTACCCTGGAACAATTGGAGTTCGGACCTAAATTGAGAGGCCGACTCATTAGGACAATTGTGTTACAGTTGTTACTGCGGCCTATTGCTTGATGTTGGGAAGTTAGAATCTCCGAAGTACATGAATTAGAAAGATGATATTGAAGTCTCATGCATTACTTTAACTCATGATGGTGTTTGAGATATTGTTATATAAATAATTGTTTCTATAACTGTATTTATTTGTGGATGTTTATACTATTGTTTGTCGCCTGTGCGGCTATCGTGATAAACTTTTATATGAGTATCTCACCTTTTCCTGTATATGTTAGACACCCGGTTGTGTTTTTGGAACACATGTACAGATATTGATCATAGGTCCCTGCGGACACGTGAGGACTCGGATGACGGAGCCTGTTGAAGAAGCCGACTTTGGGTTGTATCCCAATAGCTAGTTTTTGTCCGACCAACTTAGGAGTCCTTTATTGGTCATGAATCAGCATCTGACGGGCTCCTTCCCACCAGTATTCAGCATCCTCCACCAGCATATAGGTTGCATAGACAACCTTGTCATTCTTAGTACGCCACATTGCTCCAAAGATTTTCTCCAACATCTGGATTTAACACTCAGCTAATTCAGGATTGAATTCACCCTTGAATTGAGGTGAATTCCAACGAAGAAATTCGTCCAGTCCCCTACCCCCAGCAGCTCTTTCGTCACGTTGAACCATCACAACAACCATCTCTCGTATGGCGTTCACAGCAACAGTTAGGTTTTGAGCAGACATCGCTACCTTCAAAACCAGCATTGTCAAACTCAAAGGAATAAAGCAAACAACATTATCTTCCTTACAGAGATAACAATAGAGAAACACACAGAGAACACAACACAAACAAGACAGAGCACAACCTACAAAGCCCGAAAGACTTCGCCAGCTTTGATACCAAATAATACAACACCCTTTCTCGAGTGTCACATTCCGGAACGTTTATAATGCCGAAAATAATTATAAATGCGGAAAATACGGTTTTTTTTCTTTTCACAAAGATGTAATGGGATTTGTGACACCCACTACCCCGCATATAATAAAACATAAATAAAATCATACATGTCTTTAAAAATATAACAATTAAAATAAAAACATATCCTCAAGGGTAATGTGCATCACATCATCTATAACGTAAAACGTAGGAATCTGAAATAATCAAAATCCTTTAAAAACAAACTGCGGAAAACATAAATAATAAACGTAACCCAAATCCCGATGTCACATATCAGAGCTAGTATACATATACCGATAATACATCGGAATAAAACAGAATAACATAAATCATAAATCCTAACTACTAAGAGAGATCTCCTCGGGATCACTCCTCGTCAGCATGCTCATCCTCCTCTGCATATACCACAACATATGCACAGGAATAACAAAGAGAGGGGTAAGAAACACAATCATGAATATATGTAAACGGAATGGAATAGTAATTAAGATTTCATACAACATACATCAATCAACATAGATATAATCAATATATATCAAGGATGCATGTTAATGCGAATGCAACATCACTACTCCGTATGCATGTGGCCAACAACTCTAACTCTGCAAAGACGATTAGGAGTACATGTCCGGTTATCAACGTGGATGATATGCCAGGCCATGGGCCATCCCCGAACACTCTCACTAATCCTGATAACGTATAGTGGCTAGTCAGGGTACTCAAGCTTATTCTTTAGGTCACTCCGACAATAGGTAGCTAGCCCATGTCACCTGGAACTTCCATACCCAACGTACCCGCAAGGCCGGGATAACACCCATCATGGCCTCCACTATCGCGATTCATCGTTTGCTTTCCACCCAACATATCAACGTCAATGTATGATGCATGCTATGCTCAACAACATGCAAACACATGTCCAACCATCCACCATCAACACCATTACATGGCTATCAACTTTGACCAACAAGCATCAAAGATGATTTAACAACATCAAACTTGACCAATAAGCATCAAGAATGATTTAACCAACAACATCGGTAACAGTACGTCGTTACCAATAACATCATCGTCTTATTAATTGTTCTCTTTGTTAAGTCTTAACTTAACATTATCTTTGTTAAATATTATACTTAATCTTATTATCTAAACCTCAATTCATATTTTATTAAGATTATAACTTAATCTTAATAACCTCAAGTCATATATTTATTAAGATTATAACTTAATCTTAATATCTAATCCTCAATTCATATCTTATTAAGATTATAACTTAATCCTAATATTTAAACTTCAAGTCATATATTTATTAAGATTGTAACTTAATCCTAATATCTAAATCACAATTCATATCTTATTAAGATTATAACTTAATCCTAATATTTAAATCTCAAGTCATATAGTTATTAACGTTCTTTTCTACATTATCAACCTTGAATTATGACCTCACAGTCTTTTTCCCATTACCCTATTCATTATCCCTTCACAACAGAATCTGGGTGAGAAACGCAGATTCGCTAGGCGAATCGTGGCTCGCGAGGCGAGCCCGAGAGCTCCTAAACAGGTTCTCAGATACGCTAGGCGAATCCTGGCTCGCGAGGCGAGCCCGAGAGCCCCAATATCTGGTTCTCTCATTCGCCTCGCGGAATACAATCCGCTAGGCGAATTACGTCAGACCACAAATGGTCTCTCTGTCTCGCCTCACGAATGGCTATTCGCCAGGCGAATCATGACAGACGTGGGAATCTTAAGAATTTCTCTAAGTTATCCCTATGCCTATCATCCCATATCTCAAGGATCATTCCTATGGATTTCCAAGACTAATCCAATATTATCAATCTCACCTCTCATAACAACTCATTCATTATGGGGTGCCAAACATCCTAAAGCTATGTTCTTTTACTAATCCTATTTTCTTCATTGTAACGTACATCATCATCAAGTCATCATTATCAATGCACATTATAAAATCTCATCAATGCATATCGTATCTATATTCATACTATTCGTCGCACATCATAATATTTCAATCATATCATCAAGACAAACACCTATAATCATAATCATAGAACCATAAACATATATATTTATACAATATTCACATAGGCATATACGTGGCATATACATAACATACACATAATTACACTCATAGCATACACATAGGCATTTACAATGCATATAGACAAACATATAGGGGTCATGGGTTAACCCCTTCATCTTAACCTATCCCAAAACCCACATACTCTGATCTATTTCTTCCCCCATACCTGGTATGACGATCACAATGAACAAAGGAAAGAAAAAGGTCCGGAAAAGGTTACGTCTCACGAATGCTCGATCTCACGACGCTTGACTTCACGATCACAACCCCAAAAGGTTCGAGAGCAGCAACTAGGAAGATCGCTTGTGATGGCAGTGATGCTCTTCAAGCGAATGCGATGAAGAACGATTAACAAAAGTGAAATCTCCTTCAAGAATCCTTGGGAAGAGTTTAGGAATCCTTGTCTAGAGAGAATGAGGCAGTTTCTAAGAGTATTTCGACTTAGAAAATAGGTTTAGGTCGAGTTTTATGGTATAAGTATGAGTTAGGGTCATCATGGGCTGACTAGAAGCCCAAAAAACTGCTGCGCGTAGATTCGCGAGGCAAGTAGCCCTTCGCGAGGCGAACCAGAGAGCTGCAATAATCTGGCTGTCAGGTTCGCGAGGCGAATGTATCTTCGTGACGCAAAACTTTAGAGGCGGAATTTGGCCTTAACACCTGAAATAAGACTTGTAGATAATTCGCTAAGCTTTCCAACGCATCCAAGATCACCTCAATCGGATGTCTAGAACTAAAGATATGAACAAAACCGTAAAATAGGTTTCTTGGACTTGAATGCATTGACCATTCCTTAAGGCTAAACTACCCCAACTATGAATCTAAACCTCATGGGCGAGCATAACCACATATATTGGCCAAGAATAATACATAATAATATATATATTAATATAAGGTGAAATTCAGGGTGTTACAGGATTAGTAAAGGTAAATAATACTAATAAATGAACTTAGATTAACCATGCATTTCTAGAACATACTGAATGATAAATACATAAACAGAAATCAGAAACGGAAATAATACTGTCTACAGAAAAACAGAAATGTATATAGACATAGGTCTAATGTATAACTGACATAAGAATAAAATCAGTACTAGGAGTCGTAGCTCTCAAAAGGTACTACAGATACCGACACTGTCTGGCCAAGACAAGATAAAACAGCAAAAGGAGTCCACCTCTGGACTCAAAGGAACTGCTGAACCGAACCGTCGTCGCATCCATCTATTCAGGCAGCAACAGCAAGTACCAGCAAAAAATATACAGATATGGGTGAGATTCCCGTTCATCAACACAACACAACAAAACAGAAGTAGTAAAAATGGGACGACTCACCAGGTAACAGCGTACCCAACATGCTTACTAGAATTCTCAGTATAAATCATGTTAAACAGTTAACAACATAATATAATGGCATTCTTAAAACAGAACAATGATGTATAACAGTAAATGTAAACATCAACGGTCATGCAATGCAGTGCAATGTACATGACTCAATGCCAATGCCACTAGGTACTACTCTGACCCCTACTCCATGGAGCTAACAAAACGTCGGAGAGAGTGAATGGGAGGACATGTTCCGTGTACTGCCAGCCATGAGCAAGATGCTACAACATTCGTAACGTGCACGTTTTGGCTTTACGATAACACTCTAGACCAAACATGAAAAGTAAGGCATCTAGTAGAGGATATCAGTGTATTGCTCGGATTAGCCACGACACAAAAGAGCTACCAACTGGTCACATGTCAGCTCTTCCAACCCTGATACCACCAAAAAGACCATTGAAGATCGTCACCGTAAGATTCGCACCCGCATCAAGGTGTATTCTCAACTCCTAGGCTCAAGGCCTTACAACTATGCAAATGAAATGCCAATGCTTATACAAAGCAGATGCAAAAAAGCAATGTCTATCGATCGGATAAATCTCATGATCCCTCCGGGATCGAGTCATCACAAGACTGAAACAATTGAACGACTGATCCGGATTCGAATTCCCGGTCCGTCATCGAACTACTGTTTCAAAACCCAAAACGTTTCATGTTTGTGTTTATGTCTTATGAATTAAGTCTCAAGTCCTAATGCATTATGAATAAGGATTGAGAATCCTCTTAGATAAGTCTTTAATCCTGTCTAAGATATTACTCCTTGATTTTCAATTAAGGAAATAAGTGTTGATTCACTTAAGCCTTATGTGATCATTGATGTACTAAGTCATCAATGGTATAGTATATGGGCTTGTTTCACCACATAGTATACTTAATTATCCCTTGTCTTCAAATCTAAGTTAATTACTTAACTTAGGTTTTTCACGCGTAAAGCTTTACGATTGAGTTAGAAAACTCCTTTTGTAAACCAATCAACTTTTACAATTGAAAACTCATTTTATTTGAAACAACGTTTGAACCACTTACTCTATTTTTAGCATTTTCTGAAACGTGAGGCAGTGACACCTCTTTTGAAACTCCTCTGTATCGCTCAGCGAAACCTAATTCGCTTAGCGAAATTCGTTGTATTCGCTTAGCGAATCTTAATTTGCTTAGCGAAATTGGAGGCGGTTACACGTCTTTTGAAACTCCTCTGTATCGCTCGGCGAAATAGAATTAGTTTAGCGAAATTGCATTGTATTCGCTTAGCGAGCGCTTAGCGAAATAAAATTCGCTTAGCGAAATTTGCCTTAGGCAAAACATAAACCTTGTTCAAAAATAAAGAAAAGGCCTTATGGGACTATATTCTATTCTTCATGAAAACACTACTTTAATTCATTTTTAAATCACTTGATTAACTAGATGAACTAATGATAAGGTTTAAGACATTTTTCACTTTGGTGAAAACACTTAGAGATTGAAACTTCATTTGATCTTTGGATCAAATCACTTAGTGTTTTTCTTTGAAACATAAGTTATTAACGTATTTTTCTTACTTCAAAACTTTAATAGATCAAGACAACACATGTTCTTATGTTTCTTCTTACTAAGGCCACAAGCCTACTCCAATGAAAAGGGGAGACTTTGCTTCCTCAACTAAGGAAATTATAGCTCAAAATGCTCAACCATTATGACAAACAACAATCACATATCATTGCATCATAATCAAGCATAAAAGTCCATACTTGATCTAGTGATCAAAGTAGGTTTTTCAACATACATGAAAATGATTTTCATTCAATCACATGATCATCATCATATGCTAGCACACTACAACACACTAATGCATAAACTCATCATAATAACCTTGTTCTTCAAGAGAACTTAACAATTAAAAGTGAACCCAAACCAAAGGGTTTCACCCACACATAAACTTAAACAACCATCTTCACCACCACCATTTTGGTGTGATGAGGTTCACCCGCCATACCTGTTGATGAGCAGATATTCGGATCAAAGTCGGTTGATAGGTTTATGAACCTCCTGACAATCGCCACCAACTACAAAAACACAACAATCAAACATTAAACAACAATCAAAACAAAACTCAACCATTTCTACTCTAAGAGGTTTCGGCCACCGTAAGGTAAAAGGATTAGAAATTTATTTTGGTTTCCATTTCTTGGATTCAAAAACAATAGGAAAGCTAAGGATGGAATCAAGAGTTAGAAATCAAAAATTGATGAAAAACACTATTCATCATCACTATGTAGGGTTCGGCCATCTAGGGGATTTAGAGCTATGATGGGAATTTAATCATGAGCTCTTGGGTTTAGGTAGAGAATGATGAAGTGAGTTCAAAGAAATTGGTTTCACATTCAAAGGATTTTTCTACAAATTCCTATCGATTTTCAAAGTTTTGGATCTAAGAATGGATTTTCATGAAAATGGATTTTGATGTTGAAATAGAGAGAGATTAAAGAAGCTAGGAGATCATAGAAGTGATCTTACCTAAGGATAGATGAAGATTGATCAAAGGATCAAGGATTTCTAATAAGTATTCAAGGTTTTCCAAGAACAATGGTGTTTTTCTTAAGGTTGATGATGGGTGTTCTTTGGATATGAACTTGGGGCTGTTATGCGTGAGAATTAAGGCTGGGTGGGCTGAGTTCAGCCTTTTCAAATCTCACTTAAGGGCAAAATGGTCATTTGCTTCAAGCGTAAAATGGTAAAAGTGTAAAAGACTAAGGTTAGGGGCATTTTGGTAATTTTGCGTCTAGATTTTTCCGACCGTCATGGCGACTTTAGCATACTCTCCCAAGTGTCCTGGGATGATGTGGTATCAAGCTTGTCCGTTGTCGGGTCTCGTTGAATCCCTTTACGACTCCAAACGCCTATCGGTTCGAGTATACGGCCGAATATAATATATTATTATTCTTTTTCGGACGTTAGGATGGATTTTAATAACGATGTAGAGAATAAAATCCTGAGACTTACTGTCTCGTTCACGAGTCCAAATTAGGTCTCGATAGTGGAATAACACCTCTATCCGTGAAAAACGCAGATCGGGCTATGTTTGAGCTTTTGCCCGAATTTTAACCATGGCTTCCTATGGTTGTGTAGAGCATTCCTATCTTCTCAGAATATTTTATTTCACTCTCTAAACCCTCCAATAAAATATAAACGTTAAAAAACTGAAGAATAATAAAACGTGTAAATCGGGGCATTACATTCGTACCCCTCTTAAAAGAATTTCGTCCTCGAAATTTTACGTACCTCTTAAAATAAACTCGGATACTGCTGTTGCATGTCTTCCTCTCTTTCCCTGGTAGAATCACCTGTAGCCTCGTTCCAGATAACTTTGACCAAAGCTATCTCCTTCCCTCGCAGTTTCTTTATCCTTCTATCTTCGATCTTAACCGGCAATGTTTCATAGGTCAGGTTATCCTTTAGCTGTACTGAATGAGAATCTATGACATGACTGGGATCAGGAATATACTTTCACAATTGCGAAACATGAAAAACATTATGGAGGTTGGATAGAAAAGGTGGTAAAGCTATTTGGTAAGCTACTGGACCTATCCGACGAAGAATTTGATAAGGTCCAATGAATTTTGGAGTGAGTTTTCTGGACTTAAGGACCCTGCCCACCCCAGTCATTGGAGTGACTCTCAAAAATACATGTTCCCCTTCCTCGAACTCAAGTGGCCTACGTCTTTTATCCGCATAACTCTTTTGTCGGCTCTGAGTTGTCCTCATCTTTTCTTGAATCAATTTTACCTTCTCAATTGTTTGTTGAACTAGTTCAGGTCCGAATGAAGCACTTTCTCCATCTTGATACCAACACAAAGGTGTTCTGCAACATCGTCTGTCTAAGGCTTCATAGGGCGCCATCCCTATGCTCGAATGATAACTGTTGTTGTAGGTGAATTCTATCAACGGTAGGAAATTTTCCCAACTTCAGGCATGTTCCAACACACACGCCCTTAATAGGTCCTCTAAAGACTGAATCGTCCTTTCTGATTGTCCATCAGTTTGAGGATGGTAAGCCGAACTCAATCGTAACTTCGTTCCTAAAGCCTGATGCAAACTTTGCCAAAATCGCAAAGTAAAACGCGGGTCTCTATCCGATATGATACTTGAAGGTACTCCATGCAGTCTCACAATCTTATTGATATAAATCTGAGTAAGCTTTTCCATGGAATAATTGAGATTGATAGGTAGAAAATGGGCTGATTACGTAAGCCTTTCAATTATTACCCAAATGGAATCGTGTCCTTTAGGTGTCCATGGCAAACACGTCACAAAATCCATCGCTATGCCGTCCCACTTTCACTCTAGGATATCCAATGGAAGTAACATTCCCACTGGCCTTTGATGTTCAACCTTTGCTTTTTGACACACTAAGCAAGATGCCACATAATCAGCTCCATCTCTTTTCATGCCTTGCCACCAAAAAAATCGCTTCTGGTCTTGGTACATCTTGGTTGACCCTGGATGCATACTCAACTTGCTTCTATGAGCTTCGTCCAGAATTAACCTTCTTATCTCTGGGTTGTTTGGCACACAAACCCGTTCTCCTCGTCTTAGAATTCCATCTACTCTTTCTTTGTATTCAGACGTCATCCCTTTCTTTAGATTTCTTCGCTCTTTCTCCAGATACTGGTCGTATATTTGTTTCTCCCGAATCTGATCCATCAGATCACAAGATACTGTAACCATACCTACACATAGTGTTCCTGGCATACTAACCACAGACAGATGCATATCTCTGAACTGTTCCAATAGCTCGTGTCCCTTAACCATCATGGCAGACACATGTAACACTTTCCTACTCAGCGCATCCGCGACCACATTAGCTTTTCTTGGATGATATTGCAACTGGAAATCATAGTCCTTCAGAAATTCCAGCCACCGTCTCTGCCTCATGTTGAGCTCTTTCTGATCGAACAGGTACTTCAAGCTCTTATGGTCGCTGAAAGCATTGAACGTCGAACCATACAAGTAGTGCCTCCAAATCTTCAAAGCAAAGACTACCACTGCTAACTCCAGATCATGAGTTGGGTAATTCTTCTCGTGCACTTTCAACTGTCTCGAGGCATTCGCTACCACCTTCCGATTCTGCATCATAACACAGCCTAACCTTGGTATGAAGCATCACAGTACACTTCAAAAGGTTCACTTGAATCTAGCAATATCAACACTGGCGATGTAGTCAGCCTCTTCTTTAGCTCCTGAAAACTCTGCTCACAGGCTTCTATCCATTCAAACACTTTATCCTTCCTCGACAATTGGGTTAAGGGTCATACAATCTTAGAAAATCCCTCGATGAACCTCCGATAATACCCAGCCAAACCCACAAAACTGCGTATCTCAGTCACTGTGGTTGGTCTTTCCCATTCAAGAACTGCTTCAACTTTTGACGGATCTATAGTAATTCCTTCCTTCGAAATCACATGACCCAAAAACTGCACTTCATCCAGCCAAAAGTCACAATTGGACAGCTTTGCATACAGCTGTTTCTCTTTCAGAACCTGAAGAACCACACTAAGATGTTCAGGGTGCTCTTCCAGGCCTCACGAATAGATGAGTATGTCGTCCATGAAGACAACGACAAACTTATCCTGGTATGGACGAAAGATCCTATTCATATAAGCCATGAATATAGTTGGAGCATTCGTCACATCAAACGGCATTACAAGGTACTCGTAGTGCCCATAGCGTGTTCGAAACACTGACTTTGGTGCATCTTCTGCCTTCACACGAATCTGGTGATAACCCAATCGCAAATCAATTTTGGAGAAAACTACCGCTCCCCTCAACTGATCCATCAAGTCATCTATCCTCGGAAGTGGATACTTGTTCTTGATAGTAACCTTATTCAACTGGCGATAATCCATGCATAGGCGAGATGTTCCATCTTTCTTTTTCACCAACAGCACAGATGCTCCCCACGAAGACACACTGGGTCTAACAAACTGCTTCCCCAATAAGTCCACCAACTGCTCCTTCAAGGTTCCCAACTCAGCAGGTGCCATTCGATACGGTGCCATAGACACTGGTCCTGTTCCTGGCACAAGATCGATTGCAAACTTGATGTCCGGAGCTGGCGGCAAACCTGGTACATCTTTAGGAATGACTACCGGAAACTCGTTCACGACAGGTACACGCTCTAAGACTATCTCGCTCTTGACCTCCAAAGAAGATAGTAACATGTATCCTTGAGCTCCTTGTCTCAAAGAAGCGTTTACTTGGTTGGCAGTCAAAAATCCAGAATTCTCACAACTAGGGAAAACTAAGGTTTTATTTGCATAGTCTAACAGGATATTGTTAGAAGATAATCAATCCATTCCTAATATTACATCCATTTGCAAAAGAGGCAAACAGATTAAATCAATCAAAAATGTTCTATCTTTAAAAGAAATAGAACAGTTCAAACAAACTTTAGCAGCTATAACAGGCTTTGCAGTAGGCGTAGAAATTACCAAATCAAAAGGTAAAGAAGACACAGGTAATCCCAACATATTCACACAGTCATATGCAATAAAGGAATGCGTTGCACCTGAATCAAACAGTACAGTTAAGGTTTTACCTCCCATGACACACTGACCTTAGATTAAGTCTTCATTTTGAGAAGTTTCAGCGCCATTCACAGAGTAGACTCTGCCTTTTGCCTTAGGCCTTGCTGCTTGGACATTGTTGACGGAATGTTCCACTTTTGGTTGCATACATTCACGTGAAATATGTCCCGGCTTCCCACACTTGAAGCAGATAATTCCCTTAATTGAACAGTCTCTGGTGATGTGATTGCTCTTCCCACACTTCGTGCACTTGTTTGGGACATTTCCAGACTGACTGAAACCCCCACTGCTTCCTCACGGAGAACTTTGTTGTCGATTTTGTTGCCTTGAATATGGCTTCCATCGAGATTTGTTGTCTCGACCGTTGCTTCCTCTTTGGAACTTGCTTGGTCTTGAACTCTGTACCCCCTTGTCCTTGGGCTCTAAGCTCTCGATCAGACGACACTTCTCCAACAGCATTGGAAAAACATAAATTTTCAGAGGAACAACAGCTCTTTTCAAGTCGATCCGCAGACCTCCTTCAAACTTCCTGCATTTCCATTCTTCTCTTGGGTTATCCTGAAAATAATTCAAGAATTTTGCCAAGCTTTCAAATTTGGCCCCGTATTCAGCTACAGTCATTCCCCCTTGTGTCAGCTGGAGGAACTCCAACTCTTTCTCGTCCCTTGCACTTGCAGGAAAATACTTTTCCAGGAACTTCCCCATAAAAGTTTTCCAATCCATAGCTTGTTGGTCATGAATCAGCATCTGACGGGCTCCTTCCTACCAGTATTCAGCATCCTCCACCAGCATATAGGTTGCATAGACAACCTTGTCATTGCTCCAAAGATTTTCTCCAACATCTGGATCCAACGCTCAACTAATTCAGGATTGAATTCACCCTTGAATTGAGGTGGATTCCTATGAAGAAATTCGTCCAATCCTCTACCCCCAGGAGCTCTTTCGTCACGTTGAACCATCGCAGCAGCCATCTCCCATATGGCGTTCATAGCAACAGTTAGTTTTGAGCAGCCATCGCTACCTTCAAAACCAGAATTGCCAAACTCAAAGGAATAAAGCAAACAACATAATCTTCCTTACGGAGATAACAATAGAGAAACACACAAAGAATACAACACAAACAAGACAGACCACAACCTACAAACTCCAAAAGACTCGGCCAGCTCTGATACCAAATAATGTTACACCCTTTCCCGAGTGTCACATTACCAAACGTTTATAAGGCTGAAAATATTTATTAATGCGGAAAATATGGTTTTTTTTTCTTTTTATTTTCACAAAGATGTAATGGGATTATTAAAGGTAAATAATACTAATAAATGAACTTAGGTTCACCATGCATTTCTAGAACATACTGTACGATAAATACAGAAACAAAAAACAGAACACAGAAATGAAAATAATAATGTATACAGAAAAACAAAAACGGAAATAATATTGTATACAAACATAGGTCTAATGTATAACTGACATAAGAATAAAATAAGTACTAGGAGTCGTAGCTCCCAAAAGGTACTACAGATACCGACACTGTCTGGCCAAGACCAAATAAAACAGCAAAAGGAGTCCACCTCCGGACTCAAAGGAACTGCTAAACCGAACCGTCGTCACGTCCATCTGTTCAGGCAGCAACAGAAAGTACCAGCAGAAAATATATAGATATGGGTGAGATTCCCATTCATCAACACAAAAAAAACAGCAGCAGTAAAAATGGACGACTCACCAGGTAACAGCGTACCCAACATGCTTACTAGAATTCTTAGTATAAATCATGTTTAACAATTAACAGCATAATATAATGGCATTCTTAAAACAGAACAACGATGTATAACAGTAAATATAAACATCAACGGCCATGCAATGCAGTGCAATGTACATGACTCAATGCCAATGCCACTGGGTACTATCCCGACCCGTACTCCATAAAGCTAACAAAACATCGGAGAGAGTGAATGGGAGGACATGTTCTGTGTACTACCAGCCATGAGCAAGATGCTACAACATTCATAACGTGCACGTATCTGGCTTTACGGTAACACTCTCGACCAAACATGAAAAGTACAGCATCTAGTAGAGGATATCAGTGTATTGCTCGGATTAGCCACGACACAGAAGAGCTACCAACTGGTCATATGTCAGCCCTTCAAACCCTGATACCTCCAAAAAGACCATTGAAGATCGTCACCATAAGATTCGCATCCGCATCAAGGTGTAAGCTCAACTCCTAGGCTCAAGGCTTCACAACTATGCAAATGAAATGCCAATGCTTACACAAAGCAGATGTCTATCCATCGGATAAACCTCAGGGTCCATTAAGGTTCTCTCCTTTAGGAACTATATGCGTCTTTGAAAAACAAAACCTTTATCCACCGGATAAATCTCGTGATCCTTCCGGGATCGAGTCATCACAAGACTGAAACAATTGAACGGACCGGTCCGTCATCGAACTACTATTTCAAAACCCAAAACGTTTCGTGTTTATGTTTATGTCTTATGACTTAAGTCTCAAGTCCTAATGCATTATGAATAAGGATAGAGAATCCTCTTAGATAAATCTTTAATCCTATCTAAGATATTATTCATTGATTTTCAATTAAGGAAATAAGTGTTGATTCACTTAAGTCTTATGAGATCATTGATGTACTAAGTCATCAATGGTATAGTATATGGTCTTGTTTCACCACATAGTATACTTAATTATCCCTTTTCTTCAACTCTAATTTAATTACTTAACTTAGGTTTTTCACGCGTAAAACTTTACGATTGGGTTAGAAAACTCCTTTTGTAAACCAAACAACATTTACAATTGAAAACTCATTTTATTTGAAACAACGTTTGAACCACTTACTCTATTTTTAGCATTTTCTGAAACGTGAGACAGTGACACCTCTTTTGAAACTCCTTTGTATCGCTCGGCGAAACATAATTGGCTTAGCGAAATTCATTGTATTCGCTTAGCGAAATTGGAGACGGTTACACCTCTTTTGAAACTCCTCTGTATCACTCGGCGAAACAGAATTAGTTTAGAGAAATTCCATTGTATTCGCTTAGCGAAGCTTAATTCGCTTAGCGAAATGGAGGCAGTGATACCTAGCTTGGAATTTCTCTGTTTTCTTTTAGCGAAATTAAATTCGCTTAGCGAAATTTGCCTTCAGCAAAACATAAACCTTGTTCTAAAATAAAGAAAAGGCCTTATGGGACTATATTCAATTCTTCATGAAAACATTTCTTTAGTTCACTTTTAAATCACTTGATTCGCTAGATGAACTAATGATAGGGTTTAAGACATTTTTCACTTTGGTGAAAACACATAGAGATTGAAACTTCATTTGATCTTTAGATCAAATCACTTAGTGTTTGTCTATGAAATATAAGTTAATAAAACATTTTTCTTACTTCAAAACTTTAATAGATCAAGACAACACATGTTCTTTTGTTTCTTCTTACTAAGGCCACAAGCCTACTCCAATGAAAAGTGGAGACTTTGCTTCCTCAACTAAGGAAATTATAGCTCAAAATGCTCACACCATTATGACAAACAACAATCACATATTATTGCATCATAATCAAGCATAAAAGTCCATACTTGATCTAGTGATCAAAGTAGATTTTTCAACATTCATGAAAATGATTTTCATTCAATCACATCATCATCAACATATGCTAGAGCATGCTACAACACACTAGAGCATAAACTCATCATGACAACCTTGTTCTCTAAGAGAACTTAACAATTAAAAGTGAACCCAAACCAAAGGGTTTCACCCACACATAAACTTAAACAACCATCTTCACCACCACCATTTTGGTGTGATGAGGTTCACCCCATACGTGTTGATGAGCAGATATCCGGATCAAAGTCGGTTGATCGGTTTGTGAACCTCCTGACAATCGTCATCAACTACAACAACACAACAATCAAACATTAAACAACAATCAAAACAAAACTCAACCATTTCTACTCTAAGAGGTTTCGGCCACCCTAAGGTAAAAGGATTAGAAATTGATTTTGGTTTCGATTTCTTGGATTCAAAGACAATAGGAAAGCTAAGGATGGAATCAAGAGTTAGAAATCAAAAATTGATGAAAAACACTATTCATCATCACTATGTAGGGTTCGGCCATCTAGAGGATTAAGAGCTATGATGGGAATTGAATCATGAGCTCTTGGGTATAGGTAGGGAATGATGAAGTGAGTTCAAAGAAATTGGTTTCACATTAAAAAGATTTTTCTACAAATTCCTATCGATTTTCGAAGTTTTTGATCTAAGAATGGATTTTCATGAAAATGGATTTTGATCTTGAAATAGAGAGAGATTCAAGATGCTAGGAGATAATAGAAGTGATCTTACCAAAGAATAGATGAAGATTGATCAAAGGATCAAGGATTTCTAACAAGTATTCAAGGTTTTCTCAAAAACAACAATGGTGTTTTTCTTAAGGTTGATGATGGGTTTTCTTTGGCTATGAACTTGGGGCTGTTATGCATGAGAATGAAGGCTGGGTTGGCTGAGTTCATCCTTTTCAAATCTCACTTAAGGGCAAAATGGTCATTTGCTTCAAGGGTAAAATGGTAAAAGTGTAAAAGACTAAGGTTAGGGGCATTTTGGTAATTTTGCGTCTCGATTTTTCCGACCGTCATGGCGACTCTGGCATACTCTCCCAAGTGTCTTGGGATGATGTGGTATCAAGCTTATCCATTGTCGGGTCTCGTTGAATCCCTTTACGACTCCAAACGCCTCCCGGTTCGGTTATACGGTCGAATATAATATGTTATTATTATTCTTTTTTGGACGTCAGGACGGATTTTAACAACGACGTAGAGAATAAAATCCTGAGACTACTATCTCGTTCATGAGTCCAAATTAGGTCTCGATAGTGGAAAAACACCTTTATCCGTGAAAAACGCAGACCGGGCTCCGTTTGCGCTTTTGCCCGAAACTTAACCATGGCTTCCTATGGTTGTGTAGAGCATTCCTATCTTCTCAGAATATTTTATTTCACTCTCTAAACCCTCCAATAAAATATAAACGTTAAAACACTGAAGAATAATAAAACATGAAAATCGGGATGTTACAAGACTAAGTTAGGCTGGCGAATGCCTTGTTTTCCCTTTTCCTTAACTTCTTCATTATTTCTCTTTTTAAAGCACTTTAGTAAAACACTTGAATGTTGAAACTTTATTTGATCTTTGGATCAAAATCTTTTATTGCTTTCCTTTGAAACTTAAGTTATTAAAAATATTGTCACTCCAAAACTTTGATATATCAAGAACAACACATGTTCTTATGTTTCTTCTCACTAAGGCCACAAGCCTACTCCAATGAAAAGTGAAGATTTTGCTTCACCAACTAGGCAAGTTATAGCTCAAAATGCTCACAAAATTATGACAAACAACAATCACACAACCTAGAGATCAAAGTAGGTTTTTCAACATACATGAAAGCATTTTTCAACCAATCAACATCATCATAAACACATGCTAGAGCACACTAAAGCATAATTAATTATTACAAACTTTGTTCTCCAAGAGAACTTAGCAAATGTAGTGAACCCAAACCAAAGGGTTTCACCCACACACAAACTTAACCAATCATTTTCACCTCCACCAACTTTGGTGTGATGAGGTTCACCCCCCATACCTTTTGATGAACTAATCCTCCGGATGAAAGTCGGTCGATCGGTTGCAAACCTTCTGATTACTCATCCGAATACTCGCCACCAATACAAACAACACAACCAAACAATCATTAACATCAAACAACACCAAACTTTCCTATCCTCACTAACTTAGGGTTCGGCTCCTATATAGGAAAATTAGCTAGAGATGTTCAAAATTTCTAATCTCTTGGATGGATGATCCTTAGGTACTCCTAACACTAAAACAAGTCTTATTACTCAAAACTTGAATCAAAACTCAACCTTTTCCAATAATACAAGGTTCGGACATTTCAAGAAGAAAATGTTAGAAAACTTATTTGATTTCATGCTCTTGGATTATGAAAGAGAATGATGAAACTAGTTCATAGAAATTGATTTGGTATTAAAAGGATTTTTCTAAACTTTTCTATGAATTTTCAAAGTTTTGGATCAAAACTTGGATCTTTATGAATCAAGAGATTCAAGAGATGAAATAGAGTGATTAAGAGAGTTAAGATGAAGATCATACCTCCTAGAATCAAAGACTAATGAGAAAAGAAAAAACTTTTCACTAAACTTCAACTTTTATGAAGATCAAATGTGGTTTTTGTGAAGAACAATGAAGAACAAATGAAGAACTTGAAGAACTTGGAAGAAGAAGGAAGAAAAAGCGAGAGAAAGTAGAGAGAGAGAGAGAGAATGGCCAAGAGGCCAAGTGAGAGAGATAAAGAGAGAGAGAGAGAGAGAGATATTTTCATCCTATGGCAAACTTGTAAATAACTCAAAGGACAATTTGGTCATTTCCATAAAAGACCAAGGGCATTTTGGTCATTTCACGTCCAGATATTTTCAGAAAAGCCATCGTGAAAGGGCCACAAAATTCAACTTGATGGGACACCAAAATTATTCGTTCACGGGTCCCGTTAAATCCCTTCGCAGCTCCAAACGTCTCCCGGATCGAATATACGCCCGAATATAATATATTATTTTTAGTTTTGGACTTCAGGATGGATTTTAACAAATATGTAGAGAATTAAATCCTGAGACTTACTGTCTCGTTCACGAGTCAAAATTAAGTCTTGATAGTAGAAAAACACTACTATCCGTGAAAAACGCAAACCGGGCTCCGTTTGAGTTTTTGCCCAAAACTTAACCATAACTTCCTACGATAGCGTAGAGTGTAACTATGGTCTCAGAATATTTTATTGACCCTCCAATAAAATACAAATGTTTAAATACTGAATAATTATAAACCTTGAAAATCGGGGCGTTACATTCCTACCCCTCTTAAATGAATTTTGTCCTCGAAATTTAACGTACCTCTTAAAACAACTCGAATACTGTCATTGCATGTCCTCTTCTCTTTCCCAGGTAGCATCACCTGTAGTCTCGTTCCAGATAACTTTGACCAAAGATATCTCCTTCCCTCGTAGTTGTTTTATTCTTCTGTTCTCAATCTTAACCGGTAGTGTTTCATAGGTCAGGTTATCCTTTAGCTGTACTGAATCAAACTCTACGACATGACTGGGATCCAGAATATACTTTCGCAATTACGAAACATGAAAGGCATTATGAAGGTTGGATAGAAAACGTGGTAAAGCTATTTGGTAAGCTACTGGACCTATCCGACGAAGAACTTGATAAGGTCCAATGAATTTTGGAGAGAGTTTTCTGGACTTAAGGACCATACCCACGCCAGTGAATGGAGTGACTCTCAAAAACACATGATCACCTTCCTCGAACTCAAGTGGGCCACGTGTTTTATCCGCATAGCTCTTCTGTCGGCTTTGAGTTATCCTCATCTTTTCTTGAATCAGTTTCACCTTCTCAGTCATTTATTGCACTAGTTCAGTTCCTAATGAAGCACTTTCTCCATCTTGATACCAACACAAAGGTATTCTGCAACGTCGTCCGTATAAAACTTCATAGGGCGCCATCCCTATGCTCGAAGGATAACTGTTGTTGTAGGTGAATTCTATCAACGGTAAGAAATTCTCCCAACTTCCGGCATGTTCCAACACACACGCCCTCAACAGATCCTCTAAAGACTGAATCGTCCCTTCTGACTATACATCTGTTTGAGAATGATAAGACGAACTCAGTCGTAACTTCTTTCCTAAAGCTTCATGTAAACTCTGCCAAAACCGCGAAATAAAACGTGGGTCTCTATCCGATATGATATTTGAAGGTACTCCATGCAGTCTCACAATCTCGCTGATATAAATCTGAGTCAACTTCTCCATGGAATACTTGATATTGATAGGTAGAAAATGAGCTGATTTCGTAAGCCTATCAATTATTACCCAAATGGAATCGTACCCTTTAGGTGTCCTTGGCAAAGATTTCACAAAATACATTACTATGCCGTCCCGTTTCCACTATAGGATATCCAATGGAAGTAACATTCCCGCTGGCCTTTGATGTTCAACTTTTTCTTTTTGACACACCAAGCAAGATGCCACATAATCAGCTACATCTCTTTTCATGCCTTGCCACCAAAACAACCGCTTCAAGTCTTGGTACATCTTGGTTGATCCTGGATGCATACTCAACTTGCTTCTATGAGCCTCGTCCAGAATTAACCTTCTTATCTCTGTATTGTTTGGCACACAAACCCGTTCTCCTCGTCGTAGGATTCCATCCGCTCCTTCCTGGTATTCAGACGTTATCCCTTTCTTCAGATTCCTTCGCTCTTTCTCTAGATACTGGTTGTATACTTGTTTCTCCTGAATCTGGTCCATTAGATCACAAGACACTGTAACCATACCCACACAAAGTCTTCCTGGCATACTGACCACGGATAGATGCATATCTCTGAACTGTTCCAGCAGCTCTTTCCTTAACCATCATGGCAGACATACGTAACACCTTTCTACTCAGGGCATCCGCTACCACATTAGCTTTTCCCGAATGATAATGTAACTAGAAGTCATAGTCCTTCATAAATTCTAGCCACCGTCTTTGCCTCATGTTGAGCTGTTTCTGATCGAACAGGTACTTCAAGCTCTTATGATCACTGAAGACATTGAACGTCGAACCGTACAAGTAGTTCCTCCAAATCTTCAACGCAAAGACCACCGATGCTAACTCTAGATCGTGAGTAGGGTAATTCTTCTCGTGCACTTTCAACTATCTTGAGGCATACGCTACCTCTTTTCGATTCTGCATCAAAACACAGCCTAACCCCTAGTATGAAGCGTCACAGTACACTTCAAAAGGTTTGCTTGGATCTGGCAATACCAACACTGGTGATGTAGTCAGCCTCTTCTTCTGCTCCTGAAAACTCTGCTCATAGGCTTCAGTCCATTCAAAAGCTTTATCCTTCCTTGTCAATTGGGTAAGAGGTCCTACAATCTTAGAAAATCCCTCGATGAACCTCCGATAATACCCAACCAAGCCCACAAAACAACATATCTCAGTCACTGTGGTTGGTCTTTCCCACTCAAGAACTGCTTCAACTTTCGACGGAACTAGTGTAATTCCTTCCTTTGAAATCACATGACCCAAAAACTGTATTTCGTCGAGCCAAAACTCACACTTAGACAGTTTTGCATACAACTGTTTCTCCTTCAGATCCTGAAGAACCACACTAAGATGTTCAGCATGTTCTTCCTAGTTTTGCGAATAGATGAGTATGTCGTCTATGAAAACAACGATAAACTTATGTAGGTATGGACGAAAGATAATATTCATATAATCCATGAATATAGTTGGAGCATTTGTCACACCAAATGGCATTACAAGATAGTCGTAGTGCCCGTAGCGTGTTCGAAATGTTGTTTTCGGTACATCCTCTGTCTTCACACGAATCTGGTGATAACCCGATCGTAAATCAATCTTGGTGAAAACTGCCGCTCCCCTCAACTGATCCATCAAGTCATCTATCCTCGGAAGTGGATACTTGTTCTTAATGGTAACCTAGTTCAACTGGCGATAATCCATGCATAAGCGAGAGGTTCCATCTTTCTTCTTCACTACCAGCACAGGTGCTCCCCACGGCGACACACTGGGTCTAACGAACTGTTTCCCTAATAAGTCCGCCAATTGTTCCTTCAAGGTCTCCAACTCTGCAGGTGCCATCCGATATGGTGCCATAGACATTGGTCCTGTTCTTGGCACAAGATCGATCGAAAACTCGATGTCTCGAACTGGCGGTAACCTTGGTACATATTCAGGAAAGACTTTCGGAAACTCGTTAACGACAGGTACGCGCTCTAAGACTATCTCGCTCTTGACCTCCAAAGAAGATAGCAACATGTATCCTTGAGCACCTTTTCTCAAAGAAGCGTTTACTTAGTTGGCAATCAAAAATCCAGAATTCTCATAACTAGGAAAGACTAAGGTTTTATTTGCACAATCTAACAGGATATGGTTAGAAGATAACCAATCCATTCCTAAGATTACGTCCATTTGCGAAAGATGCAAATAGATTAAATCAATCAAAAATGTTCTATCTTTAATAGAAATAGGACAATTCAAACAAACTTTAGCAGTTATAACAGGCTTTGCAGTAGGCGTAGAAATTACCAAATCAAAAGGTAAAGAAGACACAGGCTATCTCAAAAGGTTCACATAGTCATATGCAATAAAGGAATGCATTGCGTCTGAATCAAATAGTACAGTTAAGGTTTTACCTCCCATGACACACTGACCTTGGATTAAGTCTTCATTTTGAGAAACTTCAGCGTCGCTCACAGTATAGACTCTGCCCTTTGCCTTATGCCTTGCTGCTTGCACATTGTTGACAGAATATTCCGCTTTCGGTTGCATACAGTCACGCGAAATATGTCCCGGCTTCCCACACTTGAAGCATATAATTCCCTTGATTGAGTAGTCTCTTGTGGCATGATTACTCTTCCCACACTTCATACACTTGGTTGGGGCATTTCCAGACTGACTGAAACCCCCACTGCTTCCTCCTATAGAACCTTGTTGATCTTGTTGCTTCGAATATGGCTTCCATCGAGATTTGTTGTCACGACCACCATTTCCTGTATGAAACTTAGTTGGTCCAAAACTCTGTGCCCGCTTGTCCTTGTTAGGCTCCAAACTCTCGATCAGGCGAAACTTCTCCATCAACCTTGGAAAAACAGAAATCTCCAGAGGAACAACAACCCTCTTCAATTCGATCCTCTGACCCCCTTCGAACTTTCTACATTTCCATTCTTCTCTTGGGTTGTCCAGAAATAATTTGAGAACTTTGCCAAACTTTCAAATTTGGCCCCGTATTCAGCTACAGTCATTCCCCCTTGTCTCAACTGGAGGAACTCCATTTCTTTCTCGTGCCTTGCACTCACAGGAAAATACTTTTCCAGGAACTTTCCCTTAAAAGCATTCCAGTCCACAGCTTGTTGATCATTAATCAGCATCTGACGGGCTCCTTCCCACCAGTATTCAGCATCCTCTACCAGCATATAAGTTGCATAGACAACCTTGTCATTCTCGGTACACCTCATTGCTCCAAAGATTTTCTCCAATGTCTGGATCCAACGCTCAGCCAGTTCAGGATTGAACTCACCCTTGAACTGAGGTGGGTTCTTAAGGAGGAATTCGTCCAGCCCTCTACCCCAGCAACTCTTTCATCACGTTGAACCATTGCAGCAGCCATTTCCCGTATGGCGTTCACAGTAGCATTCAAGTTTTGAGCAGCCATCGCTACCTTCGAAACCAGAATTGTCAAACTCAAGGAACCATAACACAATTAAAACAAACAACTTTATCTTCCTTGCGGAGATAAAAACAGAGAAACACACAGAGAATACAACACAAACAAGACAAACCATAACCTAAAAAACCCCAAAAAGACTCGGCCAGCTTTGATACAAAATAATGCGACATCCTTTCCTGAGTGTCGCATTCCCGAACGTTTCTAAGGCCGAAAATAATATTTCTGCGGAAAATACGGTTTTTTTGTTTTCACAAAGATGTAATGGGATTAGTAATAATAATAATAAAATGAACTTAGGTTCACCACGCATCTAAAAGACGTACTGAAATAAATACAGAAAACAGAAATAGTATTGTATACAGACATAGGTCTAATGCATAACTGACAATAGTTCTTGTATGTAGTACAGTAGCCTTACTGATGGGGCCGCCATGTATATATTGCAGCACTGCATGTATATGTGTTTTACTTTACCTATTGCGTTACTTTGATAACTGCTTTACATACGTGCTTATGCGATAACTGTTTTACCGTTTTGCCTAGTCTATTTAATAAGCGCATATAATATCGCTAGGTTATAGTTAATATTATAAGTGGGTTCTCAGTTCAATGGGATGATTTCATAGTCGTATGGGGTCGTCTCATTATGGTGGTATCAAAGCAGTTTGGTCCTCTCTCGACTGTGGAAGTCAGGGACTAAAACTGCGGGTGTTAGGAAGTTGAACTGGGTAAGTTGATCGTCTCTGCAAGAGAGTACAACTGTGTCTAGAAGGGTAGAAAGAGTGCGATCGATTGTAATGATGCTTGTCTGAATGATAAGTAGATATATGTATTTATGTTGCTTATCATGTTTGAACTCTGAGCTAACGGTTGCTTGAATCAGGAACCAATGGCTCGAGGTAGAGGCGGTGGTAGAACGAGTCCAAATGGAGGTCCAGAGGCTGCTGCTTCACACACTGGAAATGGAGCTGAATCATTAGAGACCCTTAGGACTATGAGGGACATGGCTACTGCAATGTTACAACAAACTCAACAGAATGCTCAGCTTATCTAGGTGACTCGTGAGAACCAACAGCGGTAACAACAACAGAGAGATGTTAGGAATGAAGATGCCGGTTAGATGCTTTCATGAGGCGGAAACCTCCTCAGTTCAACCGGGACTATAAACCCAAAGAAGAAGAACTATGGGGACAAGAGTTAGAAAAGATCTTCACACCAACGCATTGTGATGACGTCCAGAAGTCTTTTATGCCTCCTTTATGGTAGTTGGAGGAGCGGAGATGTGGTGGAAGGGAAAGTAGAGATTGTTTGAGACGGAAGGAAGGGCGATAAATTGGGAGCTGTTTAGGGAATGTTTTCTTGAGAAATATTTCCCTCAGATGACCAGGAGGGAGAAAGACAAGGAATTCCAGAGCCTGAAGTTGGGTAATATGTCAGTAGGGGAATATGCAGCAAGGTTCGAGGCATTGCTTAAGTTTTCATAATACTTTCAGCGGTATCCAGATGAAGAGTGGATCTGCCGCAGATTTGAAAGACGGTCTGAAGTACGAAGTCCAGAAAGCTATTGTACCCTTGGAATTGCTAGATTCCCCGATATCTGGATCGGTGTTCGGCAATTGAGAACATTGAAAGGAGGAAGGAGCTGACTCCGAGGAGAGGGTGACCTATCCGCAGTAACCAGAGAGGTAGAGGTGGGAAGTTTCAATCAAGTCGAGGACCTTACCAAAGGGCAAGAAAGGCATGAGGACAAAGGCCGAGTGCGACTCAAGGATTACAAGGATGCTTTAAGTGTGGGGGACCACACTTGGCTCGAGACTGCAGGAGCCAAGTACCGGGGGGAACGATGACCTGTTATACGTGTGGAAAGCCGGAACACATGACAAGGGATTGCAGGCATGGGAATGCCAGGCCAACCGAAATAACTAGGCAGACTACGAGGCCACAAGCTACAGGAAGGGTGTTTGCTATGAAGGGAACTGAATCCTCTCGATGCCCGGATCTGATTCAAGGTAAATGTTTAGTTTCAAACAAGCTCTTACTTGTTTTGTTTGATTCGGGGGCTACCCACTCGTTTATTTCTATGGAATGCATGGATCACTTAGAGTTATTGGTTTTGTCTTTACCATATGACCTTACCGTATCAACGCCGACGGGTGATTCTTTGACTACCCTATTTATATGCTTAAAATGCCATATTACAATAGAAAACAGACATTTCTTTATGGATCTGGTCTGTTTGCCTATGCAGCAGATCGATATTATCCTACCATGTGGTGCTTGACTGTGACAACAAAACCCTTTGTTTTTCTGAGCTATCTGGATTGACGCCTGCTAACAAAGGTATTTCGAAGGATGTACGATCTGAAAAATACGTTGTGCTGTTCTCCTTCGAATCGAAGGAAACTCCGAGTGTGGGAACATTGTCTGTTGTGCGGTAATTTCCGGAAGTGTTTCCAAATGATGTTCCAAGGTTGCCATCGGAAAAGGAGATCGAGTTCGCCATAGATCTTGTACCGAGGACTGGGTCTATATCGATAGCGTCGCATTGGATGTTTCCAATGGAGCTGATGGAGCTAAAAAAAATAGTTGGATGAGATGCTAGGCAAAGAGTTCATCATACCTAGTGCATCTCTATAGGGAGCACCGATACTATTTGTGAAGAAAAAGAACGGAAGTTCAAGGTTATGTGTGGACTATCATCAGCTGAACAAAGTGATGACAAAGAACAAGTACCCGTTGCCAAGGATCGACGATTTGATGGACCAATTGAGAGAAGCAGCTGTGTTTTCAAAAATCGACCTGCGATCTGGTTACCATCAAATCAGGATGAAAAGGGAGGATATACAGAAGATTGCTTTTCGAAGTCGGTATGGGCACTACGAGTATTTGGTTATGCCTTTCGGTGTGACTAATGCTCCAGCCGTGTTCATGGACTATATGAACAGGATATTCCGCCAGTTCCTAGATAAGTTTGTTGTCGTGTTTATCGATGACATCCTTATTTACTGTTAGAGTAAAGAAGAGCATCTTCGAGTGGTGCTACAGGTACTGAAGGAGAGGCAGTTGTATGTGAAGCTGTCTAAGTGTGAGTTCTGGCTGGAACAGGTACAGTTCTTAGGACACGTGATCCACAAGGATGGAATCACGGTGGATCCAGCTAAGGTTGAAGCGATGTTTAAGTGGGAAAGCCCAAAGTCTGTGGGTGAGGTTCGAAGCTTTCTTGGGTTGGCGGGCCACTACAGGCAGTTTATCGAGGGATTCTCTAAAATTGCATTGCCTATGGCGTATTTGACAAGAAAGGGGAAGGCGTTCGAGTTGTCGAAAGCTTGTGAGCAAAGTTTCTTGGAGCTGAAGCAGAGGTTGACCACGTCGCCGGTGTTGGTTTTGCCAGATCCGTTAGGATGTTTTGAAGTGTACTGTGATGCGTCATATCAAGGATTGGGTTGTGTCCTCATGCAAGAAGGAAGAGTGGTGGCTTATGTCTCCAGGCAATTGAGAGTGCATGAACGGAACTACCCGACTCACAACCTGGAGCTAGCTGCGATAGTGTTTGCATTGAAGATATGGAGACACTATCTGTATGGTGCTAAATTGAGTATATTTAGCGACCATAAGAGCCTGAAGTATCTGTTCGACCAGAAGGATTTGAACATGAGGCAGAGGAGGTGGATGGAATTCATAAAGGACTACGAATTTGACCTGCAATACCATCCAAGTAAGGCAAATATTGTAGCGGATGCGCTCAGTAGGAAGTCCCTACACGTATCTGCCATGATGGTACGAGAGCTTGGGCTGTTAGAGCAGTTTAGAGATCTGAATTTGGATGTGGAAATCATTGAGGATTAGATGAATCTTGGAATGATTGAGTTAACTAACGATTTCTTGAATCTGCTTTGGAGAAGGCAAGCTAAGGATGTGTTCCGTAAAGAGGTTAACCAGTTGGTCAAGGATGGTGAGACGTTTTAGTTTAAGAGAGGTTCAGATGGCCTCATCAGGTTTGGTGATCAAGTTTGTGTGCCTGCGGATAGCAAAGTTAAGAATATGATATTGGAGGAAGCACACAAGAGCAAGTTGAGCTTTCATCCAGGAGCTACTAAGATGTACCAAGATCTGAAGAAGCTGTTTTGGTGGCCGGGGATGAAGAAGGATGTAGCGGCTTATGTCCTATCCTGCTTGGTGTGTCAAAAGCCGAAGGTTGAACACCAGAAGTCAGCAGGATTATTGCAATCACAGGGTGTTTCGAAGTGGAAATGGGACAACATTGCAATGAACTTTGTCGGTGGGTTACCAAGAACTCAGAAAAGGTATGATGCAATTTAGGTCATCATAGATAGGTTGACGAAATATGCCCATTTCTTACCTATCAACCAGAACTATTCTCTGGAAAGATTGACTCAGATTTACATCAGGGAGGTGGTGAAGCTACATGGTGTACCTTCGAGTATTATCTCGGACCGAGACTCGAGGTTTACTTCTAGGTTTTGGGGAAGTCTGAACGGAGCGTTGGGAACTAAGTTAAGGTTGAGTTCTGCTTATCATCCACAAATGGATGGTCAGTCAGAACGGACGATTCAATCGTAGGAAGACCTACTAAAAGCATACGTGTTGGAACACACAGGAAGTTGGGACGAGTTTCTTCCTTTGATTAAGTTTACCTATAACATCAGTTACCACTCAAGTATCGGGATGGTGCCATATGAAGCTTTGTACGGGAGGAAGTGCAGGACTCCGATGTACTGGTTTGAGACCGGGGAGAATCGGTTGTTAGGTCTTGAGTTGGTGCAACAGACGACGGAACATGTTAAGTTAATCCGGGAAAAGATGAAAGCCACAGGGGATAGGCAGATGAGCTACGCTGACAAACGGAGGAGACCCTTAGAGTTCCAAGAGGGTGATCATGTGTTTCTGAGAGTTACTCCAAGTACTGGCGTTGGTAGAGTAATTCGATCCAGAAAGCTTACACCTAGATTCATAGGACCATTTTAGATTCTTTGCCGAATTGGTCCAGTAGCTTACCAGATAGCCTTACCGCCTAATTTGTCAAACCTTCATGACGTTTTTCACGTCTCTCAACTTAGAAAGTACTACCTTGATCCATCATATGTGTTAGAGGTCGAATCAATCCAGCTAAGAGAGAACCTTGAATACGAGGCTTTACCTGCTCGGACAGTGGATAGAAGAATCAAGGAGCTTCGCGGCAAGCAGATTTCCCTGGTGAGGGTTGAGTGGGACCCATCGACTGGAGATTCAACATGGGAACGAGAAGCACAGATGTGGTAACAGTATCCGTCTTTGTTTGCAGGCCTGACCAAGGAATTTCAGGGAGGAAATTCTCTGTAACGGGGTGGTAATGTCCTTATTTTCTGAAACCCTAATTAAGGTAGATAACCTTGATCGGGTGTTCGTATGATTGTATAATTTTTTGTGTGTTAGTTTGACACCTAGTTGGAAGTTTAGGAATAGGCTTGAATAAGGTTGGAAGTGCTTAAGGTGTAACACAAGAAACTGGGGAAGTCAGAAGGCTGGAAGTCATTTTCCCGCTAAGTTGCACGCTCAAGCGTGGGAGGTCTTCATGCTCAAGCGTTGCAACGCTTAGACGTGGGAGAGCTTGCACGCTTCAGCATGTCGAGTGCGTTATGCCAGCTGTTCTAAGTTTGGATACGTGTGAGACACGTGTCAGGCCAGGGAGAAGGCGGACTGGACGAGGTTCCACGCTCCAGCGTGGAGAGATCCCACGCTAGAGCGTGGGAACACTCAAGCGTGCAAAGTGATCCACATTTAAGCGTGGACAGATGAACATGTTGGGGGAGTTTCTTTCTCTTCTCACTTTTGCACGAAATTACAAGTGTTCTCTGTAACTAGAGAGAGAAGCTCTGAACTTGTAGTGGGAGAAAGCTTGAGGTTAGAGGTGATCGAGCCATCGAAACGTGATTTCGACTGCTCCGTTGTGATCGCGACGAAGTTTTCTACGACTTTAGCGGATTAGTTTCTCGATTCGCCCAAGGTAAACTCGAATCCCTAACATGTGTTCTTTGTGTTCTTGGCGTTCTTTGAGTCTTTACCTTTTTCTTTGATCTTTTGAGCTTGCCCTAGGGCTAACACTGTTGTATACGTGTTGGGCTTGTGATTAGGGCAAAGTCCGCGCTCATGATTGCTCATGATTTTGGGCTTGAGATCGCGGCTGTGACAGAGGTTCATGGCTGTTCTTGGTGAAGGGAGCTGCGAGCTTGAGGAAAAAGGCGCGTGATCGTCGCGTTCGTGATCACGTGGGTGTTCATGCCACACTGTTCAAGTGGGGAGAAAGAGTTAAACATGTAGGGGAGGCAAGAGTAGTTTATATAGCCCTGTTATATGCTTTGTGTGGTAAAGGAACCCTAAACCCTACGTGAGGTTGAGCCCTGACGAAGTACTTAAACCCTCGGTTTAGCCTACTTCAGGCTAGCACCGTACCCTAGGTTAGCAGACTTGTGTTGATTGACGTGATGTATGTATTGTCGCTCTGCGAGTATCCGCTTATCTGCTAACTGTGATTTGTGATATATCTGCATGATATGATGGCATGATGTCGTATGAGATGTTTACTGCTTTATTTAGCATGCTGATAATGATGAACTACTGTATGTATCTCGAAATACGTGTATGCATGAGAATTGGAAGTTTAATCTGATTAAGGCTTTGACCCCGTGGTGGACGTTTGAGCTGATAGTCGAGATTCGAGGTTATAGTTGGAGCTTGGAGCTCATAAGTTTATGATGGGAGCTTGGAGCTCAGATAGTTACAGTGGAGCTTAGAGCTCGTACGGTTATAGTGGAGCTTGGAGCTTATATGGTAGTTGAAGCTTGGAGCTGATGTTGCTGAGAGCAAGTTGCATGTGTCGTTATATCAGCTCAAGAGAGATGGATGATATGCATAACATATGCATATGATGCCAAGTGGCGAGCAGAATATTGTGAGGTATACGAGGTTGGTGCATCGAGTGTGGGTGCAAAAAACAGAAGGGAAGGTCTGTGTGACCTTGGGGATATACTGGACACAGGTGTACCCACAAGAGACCGGTATGGTAGCTCCTATTGTGTCGTGGCGGTCCTGGGCACATCCTACTATCCCGACTGGACCCTGAGTCTTTCTAGTTGTCGGTGGTTCTTCCGAGGAGGCCCAGGCAGCCCTCTTTGTCTAGGACAGTTGAGCGGTAATGCACTTTTATGGGTCACGGCGAGCGGAATGGAATACCAGAACAAACCAACTTGTTGTCCGTTGAGCGAACGAGATGTTACCCTTAGTCAGGTGTTTAGTACCGGCCGGCATGCATAGAAAGAGTACGTGTCACATCTAGCTAGGGAACGACCGTGGCGTCGAGACATTGAGAGATGGCTGTGTTTGCTATATACTCTGCATTGCATCATCCTTATATTTGATCTGCTGTATATCTTATCTCCCTATCTTCTTTTTGTATGTGTATGTTTGTTGTGCGAGAAGACAAAGAGAGATGGCTGTCTTTGCCATATACTCTGCAAGCACGGAAGGTACCGAAGGTTACCTTCTGAGTGTTAGTGCACACCATCGCTCGAAATATCTTCTCGAGATCCCGAATCCAATTTTGTGCACCATCAGGGTCGTAAGCTCCCTTGAAAGTTAACGAGTTCTTCCGTTGGAAGTTGTCTAAACCTTGAAACTCAGCAGCTCTAGTGTCCCTATTCTGAATCCTATCCACGGCCTGAGCCATGGCAATGAGGGCATCAGCTAGCGCTCGATCATTTCTACCAGCAGCCATCACTTCCTGCACGAGCCAAAATTCAATACTGGGTGCAGCAAGTAAGGTATCAGAAAAGTTTCAAATCAAACAATGCATCATAACTATGTCAAACAATTCCCACAAGTCAACAGAGTTCATACAAAGAACATAGACAAACAACACACGGTCTGAAGGACACGCCGAGCTCTAACAACTCAACCCCACAGTCCAGTTAGGACCGAACTGCTTTGATACCACTAATGTGACACCCTTAACCCCAACATACGTTTATTATATAAATAATAAATAAGTAAGATCTTTTACGGAATTAGAAATATGGGTTTAAAGAAAAACCATTTCACAACAATTAAGAGTATCACATTTCATAACACAAAGTCTCAAATAAATGTTTATCATAAAGAATAAATATTATAACAAAATAATCCCCTAGCCCGATGTCACATCGACCAAGCTAAACAAAATTTCATACTTAAAAAGAAGTAACGAGACTCATAGTCTAAAAACGAAAACAATAAAATAACATCTAATGATCTACGTAAACTCCAATGAGTTACTTTCCTTCATCAGCTCGAGACTCATCTGTACAATTCATATATTGCACCAAGAAGAGACAAACAAATACAAAGGGGTAAGAAATCATAATCATATATATATGTTACTGAAGTGAAATGAAAATTAAGGAAGTCCATATTCATATATGCATAGTCATGGCACACATATATACATACATAAACATATAATTGTTATGCACCCACACATATATAGCGCAATTATCATCTAAAATCAAGTCAAACATTGTTATAATGGTTTATTATACATTACATCATCTTATTCTACTTCATCTACATAATCACAACACAACGCTAGCAAATAATGTCCCCATGGACTCATACGGCACACATAAATGACTACCATAAACAGGCTCTCTAAGGGCTGGGTCCCATAAACGGGCTCTTCAGAGGCTGGATCCCATAAACGGGCCATTCAGAGGCTGGGTCCAAAAACGGGCCCTTCAGAGCTGAGTCCCATAAATAGGCGTTGCAGAGCTGGGTCTCACACAAACATTCACAAATGATTACCCATAAACAGGCTCCTTAGAGCTGGGTCTCACACACAAACAATCACAAGTGAATACTCATAAATAGGCTCCACAGAGTTGGGAATCATACAAATAATCACATTCCAACTATCACATACATTAATCGCTTCATCATATATCTACATTTTGGTTTCTCATAACAAATAACAAATACCATTATATATATATATATATATTGTAACACCCCGATTTTTCACTGCTTTTAAATATCAATAAGTAGAATAATTAAGTTTATATTTTATTCGAGGTCTTAGAAAATGAAATAAATAAACCGAGACCATATTCATGCTCAACGCTATTGTACGAAGTAACGATTAAAATTTGAGCTAAAAACTCAAACGGAGCCTGGTCTGCGTTTTTCTGCTTTCAGTAAGATTTTACTGCTCCAGAGACCTCAGTTTGACCCGTGAACGAGACATTAAGTCTTAGAATTTAATTTCCTACGTTTTTGTTAAATTAAAAAAAAATCCCTTCCTGACCTTTTTTTTGAGCAAAATCTTCAATCGGGTGACGAACGGAGATGCGTATGGATTTATCGGGACCCGCTAATGGATAATCTTGATGTCACATCAAGTCACATCACATGGAAAAGCGTTCCAAAGTCATCATGACGTTTGAAAATATCTGAACGTGAAAAGACCAAAATACCCCTAACCTTTTTCATTATTACCATTTACCCATGAAAGGAATGACCAAAATGCCCTTAAGTGACCCAATTTTTGGCCCATTTCAGCCCATATCCCACGTACCAAACCAGCACAAGAGAGCTTCATCACTTCATTTCTTCTCACTTCATCTTCTTCCTTGACGAATCCTACATTTTCCTTAGAGAAAAAGCTTGAGTTTTTGAGAGAAAAAGCTTGATTCTTGATCAATCTTCCTCACTTATTAGGTAAGATCACTTCTATGATCTCTAAGCTTCATGAATATCTTCCTATCTCAAGTTTGAAATCTTGATTTCATGGATTTCAAGTTTATGATCCAAATTTCAAAAATTCATAGAAAATTGTAGAAAAATCCTTTTAATGGGAAACCAATTTCTTGGAGCTAGTTTCATCACCTTCTACCTCTATCCAAGAGCATACAATCAAACTCTCATCCTAGCCTATTTTTCTAAGAGTGGCCGAAACCCTGAGAATGGGGGGAATAGTGGTTTTGTTCAATTTTTGTTCTTGAACTCTTGATTCCATCCTTACCTTTCCTATTGTCTTTGAATCCAAGTGATGGAAAACCAAATCAATTCCTAGCCCATTTTTCTCTTCATGGCCGAAATCTATGAGTATATAGAACCTTGAGTTTTGTTTCAAATTTTTGGGTAACAGGACTTGTATTAGTGTTAATCAAGCTTAAGGACCAACCATCCAAAAGATTGGAACCAAATGAAACCCCTAGCCCTTTTTACCATTTCTGGCCGAACCTTAGACCTTTGGGGGAGGAAAATTTATCTTTTGATGTTGTTATTTGGTGTTGGTTGTTGTTGAGTACTGAATTGTGTTTGATTGTTTTAGGCGACGCGGACGAAACCGGAATCGGAGCCGAAAACCGTTCGGGAATTTGATTAGAGACTTAGAGAAGTAAAGGGAGGTATTTCATAATGAGTTTGGTAGCTTCATGGTGTTTGATTGTTATATGTGATGTTGTAGTTTTGATTGATGATTGAAGATATGGTTTGAATGGAATGTGAAATTGTTTACTTAATGAAGTTGTACTTGAGCATTTGATTAAGAATTGTGGCATGGATGCCTTTGATGAACTTAATTGATAAAGAATTAACATACTTGAAAACCGCATTCGAAGTTTTGAAAACCGGATTTTGAAATCAAAAAGGTATTTTGGGAAACATGTTGCTTTTCAAGAAAAGTAACTTTCTTTTTGAAAAGTTATGTCCTTTTAAAAAGAAAAAGTGGTTTGAAGAAAAGTTATGCAAAGTAAGTTTTGTTTCAAAAAACATTTTAAAAAGAGGTGGAACCTTTAGAAAACGGTTTTGTTTGTGAAAAAGAGTTTTTCCGGAAAATGTTTTTTTTGAAAAAGAAATGTCTTAGTTCAAGGAAATGAAACTGTGTTTTGTTTTCCAAAGTTATTTTGTGAAAATAAGACCGAAAGAAAAGCGATGAATCTTTTAAGATGAATGCAAACGTAGTGACCAAGACGTTGAACTAGTCTTTTGTGGATTGAGCACTCAGACTTTATATCCTGAGTTTTGAATGAAAAACAAGTCGTGAGCTATATGCCTCGACAAGAAAGAATGAACGAAAAAGAAAATAGAATTTTCTATGTACATGCATGAACCGGCAGACGTGCCTTTTGAAAACGAGCAACAACTAAAGTAGTTAAGAATATGAGCCAGTTAAGACCACTAGGTCTATAGAGGCATTCTGTGTTCGAAACTCCATAAGTGGCCGGAGGCATCGCGACCCCGTGCCTTGGTAAATCGGTTGCGCAACATGAATGAACTCAATCAGAGACTGGACTATTCATGATATGGTTACGACACGGTACCCCGGAACAATTGGAGCTCGGATCTAAATTAAGAGGCTGACTCATGAGAACAATTGTGTTACGAGTGTATTTGCGGCCTATCACTCGATGAAGGGAAGTAGAAATCTCCAGAGTACATGAATTAGAAAGTTGATATTGGAGTCTCATGCATTATTATAACTCATGATAATGTTTGAGATACTGTGTTATATGAATAACTGTTATTATAACTGTATTTATATGTGAATGTATCTATTGTTTGTTGCTTGTGCGGTTATCATGATAAACTTATAAAATGAGTATCTCACCTTTTCCTGTACATGTTGGACACCCTGTTGTGTTTCTGGAATACATATACAGATGTTGATCATAGGTCCCCGCGGACACGTGAGGACTCGGATGATGGAGACTTTTGAAGGAGCTGAAAAGAGGATCCCTCCGAATTCCTCTGGGAATTGGAGCTGACTTTGGGGTTGTATCCCAATGGATAATTTTAGCCCGACCAGCATAGGAGTCTTATTTTTGAGGTAGTTATATTTTATTTGCTGCATGTATGTCGACTCTATGTCTTTAAGTCTGTAATATATACATATACCAGACCTAAACTTATGTTATGATTATGTTTTTATGAACATTGAATATTGTTGTATGTGTTATAAGGTTTATTCCTTTGTCTTGATTTTGAACTGCTTATGCATGTTGAAAATTTTTAGAACCATGTTTTTAAACGTAGCTAATTAATTATAGTATTTTCCGAAAGCAACCAGCGATTTATATTCTTGATGTTTTTCCGCATTTTGGGTTCGAGTACATAGCACCCGAGGGGGTGCTACATTAGTGGTATCACAGTTGGTCGAGTCTTTCGGGAATCCTTGGAGAATGGGTCTGTTGTGTTTGTGTTGTGTAACCTCTGTGTGAACTTTGTTTGAATTGTTTCTCTGTTGAAGCAATGTGTGTTGGCACACGAGTTTATGTTTCCTTATTAAGGTATGATTGGTTTGCCGTGTAGGGAAACATGAATCTTAGAGATGGTCGTGGTGGTGGTCGCGACACTACTGACACCAATGCTGATGACAACATTAATCGGGCCATCCAGGCCATGGCTGATATGGCGACTGCTGTTGCTCAACAAAGGGCTACGATGGCTCAACAGAACCAACAGAATCAACAAAGAGCTGATCTTGCTGCTGATGCCAGAGGTTTAGTCGACTTTCATCATCATGATACTCCGCAATTTCATGGAGATTGTGACCCGGAAAAGGCTAACTTATGGCTGCAAGAAGTGGAGAAGATTTTTGCTATTCTGCACTACCCCGAGGGAGTGAAGGTGGACTATGCCACGTTCCTGTTTCTGGGTGATGCAGAGTATTGGTGGGGAGGAACCAGACAACTACTGGAAGCCAACAACCAAGAGATCACTTGGGGAGTATTTCGCCCCAAGTTCTTGGACAAGTAATTTCCCCAGAGTGCCAGGATCGAGAAAGAGCAAGAATTTCTGAGGCTGCAGCAGAGGGACATGACTGTTGGGTAATATGCGGCGAAGTTTGAATCGCTCGCTAAATATTTTCGCTTTTTCCTAGCTCAAGCAGATGAAGACTGGAAATGTGAAAGGTTTGAAGGAGGTCTGCGTTTCGAAATCAAGGAGTCTGTGTTATAAATGGAGATCCGTAACTTTCAAACCTTGGTGGAGAAGTGCAGAAAATTCGAGAAGATGAGAAGAGATATAAAAGCACTGCGGGAGGACCGTCTAGGACCAGGAATCCGAACCAATACCAGAACCAGAAGGGGAAGCAGTCCTAGAAGAAGCCGTATTCCCGACCCCAAGGGACGTATGGCGATGGGAATGGAAATAATCAGAATCAAGGCCAAGTAATACAGAGATGTTTCAAGTGTGGGAAGCAAGGACATCCAACTGAGGAATGCGTACTGAAGGGAGTTCTATGTTTCCAATGTGGGAAGATAGGACACTTCGCGAGGGATTGCCCTACACCAAAGTCTGAGCCGACTATCAACAATGTAAGGACTGCTAGACCAACAGCAAGGGGAAGGGTTTATACCATGAGTGGCGCTGATGCTTCCAAATCTGATGATCTCATACAAGTTAGTTGCATCATAGCTGGTAATCTCCTAACTGTACTATTTGATTTGGGTGCTACGCATTCGTTTATCTCCTTGGATTATGTGAGACGTTTGAACTTGCATGTTTCTTCGCTGTCTTTTGATTTGATTGTCATTACTCCAACTGCTAAACCTGTCATTGTAAATACAGTATGTTTGAACTGTCCTATTATTGTTCATGATAGGAACTTTCTTGTTGACTTAATATGTTTGCCTTTGACACAATTGGATGTGACCCTAGGCATGGATTGGTTATCTTCCAACCATATCATTTTAGACTGCACACATAGAAACTTAGTTTTTCATGACCCTGAGATTTCTGGATTTTTAACTGCCAACCATGTAAGAGCATCTTTGAAAGAAGGAGCTCAAGGATACATGCTTCTATCCTATGTAGAAATCGAGAGGGATGTTGTCTTGAATGATGTGCCGGTTGTGAAAGATTTTCCAGATGTTTTTCCCGAGGACGTTCCAGCGTTGCCACCTGTGAGAGACATCGAGTTTTTGATCGACTTAGTTCTAGGATCTGGTCCAATCTCTATAGCTCCTTATAGGATGTCACCTACGGAGTTAGTCGAGATGAAGACCCAACTAGAGGATCTGATGTCTAAAAGATTTGTGAGGCCAAGTGTGTCCCAGTGGGGAGCACCAGTGTTATTGGTGAAGAAGAAGGACGGGAGTTTGAGACTCTGCGTGGATTACCGTCAACTCAACAAGATAACGATCAATAACAAGTATCCTCTACCCTGCATAGATGATTTGATGGATCAACTTCAGGGAGCCACTATCTTTTCAAAGATCGACCTGAGATTTGGTTATCACCAGATTAGAGTAAAGAATGAGGACGTACCTAAGATTACATTTAGGACGCGTTATGGTCACTATGAGTACCTCGTGATGCCTTTTGGAGTGACCAACGCGCCTGCTATCTTCATGGACTACATGAACCGGATTTTCCATCCGTTTCTAGATAAGTTCATTGTCGTGTTCATAGACGATATACTTATCTACTCGAAGAGTTCCGAGGAGCATGAGAAACACCTGCGACAAGTTTTACAGATCCTTCACAGGGAGAAGTTATACGCAAAGCTGCCCAAGTGTGAGTTTTGGCTGAATGAAGTCAAACTCTTGGGGCACGTGATTACGAAGGAAGGGATTGTTGTTGTTCCTACAAAAGTGGAAGCAATAATTCTATGGGAAAGACCCAAGACTATGACAGAAATCTGTAGTTTCGTTGGACTGGCTGGTTACTACAGAAGATTCATTGAAGGATTTTCAAAGATTGTTGCGCCACTGACTCAACTTACGAGGAAGGACCAACCGTTCACGTGGAGTGAGAAACGTGAGGAAAGTTTCCAGACAATGAAGGAACTTTTGACAACCTCACCAGTGTTAGTGTTACCTAAACCGGCCGAACCTTACGAAGTATACTATGATGCTTCGGATCAGGGTTTAGGATGTGTGCTTATGCAACACCGGAAGGTTGTAGCTTATGCTTCGTGCCAGTTGAAGACTCATGAGAGGAATTACCCAACGCATGACCTAGAGTTAGCTGTCGTGGTTTTTGCACTGAAGATCTGGAGACATTACTTGTATGGATCCAAGTTTGATGTCTTCAGTGACCACAAAAGTTTGAAATACCTGTTCGATAGGAAGGAACTTAACATGAGGCAGAAACGTTGGATGGAATTTCTCAAGGACTATGACTTCACTTTGCTATACCACCTGGGAAAGCAAATTTTGTTGCAGATGCTCTGAGTCAGAAGACCCTGCATATCTCTGCAATGATGGTTAAGGAGCTAGAATTGATAGATCAATTTCGATATCTCGATCTAGCTATGGAAGTAAACAATGAGAAGATTAGCTTGGGAATGATCAAGGTATCTAGTGGACTGATGGAGACGATCCGTGAACAACAAGCAACTGATGAGTACCTCCAAGAGAAAAAGGAGTTACTTGGACAAGAGAAGGCTGCAGAGTTCAGCTTGGGAACTGATGGCATCTTGAGATGCAATGGATGGGTTTGTGTACCTAGCAACCCAGAGATGAGGAGAATGATTCTAGAGGAAGGACATAAGAGCAAGCTGAGCATTCACCCTGGATCAACCAAGATGTATCAAGATTTGAAACTGAAGTTTTGGTGGCTAGGAATGAAGAAGCAAGTGGCTAAGTACGTAGTGTCGTGTTTGACCTGTCAGAAAGCAAAGGTAGAACATCAACGACCTAGAGGAATGCTTCAATCCTTGGATGTACCCGAATGGAAATGGGAGAGCATCTCAATGGATTTTGTCGTAGGTTTACCGAGGACATCTAAAAGTTTTGATTCAATCTGGGTAATCGTTGATAGGTTAACGAAGTCAGCGCACTTCTTACCTGTTAAGATCAACTACTTAGTAGAGAAGTTAACTGAGTTGTATATCAGAGAAGTAATCAGACTACATGGAGTGCCATCAGGCATAGTCTCCGATAGAGACCCAAAGTTTACTTCACGTTTTTGGCAAAGTCAGCATCAAGCTTTAGGAACAAGGCTGAGACTGAGTTCAGCCTATCACCCTCAAATAGATGGATAGACAGAGAGAACGATACAATCTTTGGAAGATTTACTAAGAACTTGTGTTCTAGACCATGGTGGAAGTTGGGATGACCTATTACCTCTTATCGAATTCACATACAACAACAGCTATCATTCTAGCATAGGGATGGCACCCTATGAGGCCTTGTATGGACGAAAGTGGCAGACACCGTTGTGTTGGTACCAGGATGGAGAAAGTATGATTGTAGGCCCCGAACTTGTGCAATAAACAACGGAAAAGATTAAGCAAATCTGTGAAAAGATGAAGACGGCACAGAGAAGACAAAAGAGCTACTCCAATAAACTAAGATGACCCCTCGAGTTTGAAGAAGGTGAACACATGTTCCTAAGAGTCACACCCACGACTGGGGTAGGTAGAGCTATGAAGTCCAGAAAACTCACTCCCAAATTCATTGGACCTTACCAGATTTTTCGACGTATTGGTTCAGTATCTTACCAGATTGCCTTACCACCTTTTCTGTCCAACATTTATAATGTTTTTCATGTCTCATAACTTAGAAAGTATATTCCTGATAAGTCCCATGTAATCGAACCTGATATAGTACATTTACGAGAAAACATGTCTTATGAGACATCGCTTGTGCGAATCGATGATAAGAGGATCAAGCAACTTGAGGGAAAAACAAGTTCCCTTGGTCAAGGTTGTTTGGAATGAAGGGACTAGAGACACGATGTGGGAGCGCGAGGACAAGATGAGATTATAGTATCCCGATCTTTTTCAAGGTACGTAATTTCGAGGACGAAATTTTTTTTAGAGGGATAGTAATGTAACACCCCAATTTTTCACTGCTTTTAAATATCAATAAGTAGAATAATTAAGTTTATATTTTATTCGAGGTCTTAGAAAATGAAATAAAATAATCCAAGACCATATTCATGCTCAACGCTATCGTACGAAGCTACGATTAAAATTTGAGCTAAAAACTCAAACGGAGCCCGGTCTGCGCTTTTTCACTGTCAGTAAGATTTTACTGCTACAGATACCTCAGTTTGACCCGCGAATGAGACATTAAGTCTTAGAATTTAATTTCCTACGTTTTTGTTAAAATTAAAAAAAATCACTTCCTGACCTTTTTCGAGCGAAATCTTTAATCAGGTAACAAACGGAGCCGCATATGGATTTACTGGGACCCGCTAACGGATAATCTTGATGTCACATCAAGTCACACCACATGGGAAACCGTGCCAGCGTCATCATGACGTTTGAAAATATCTGGACGTGAAAAGACCAAAATACCCCTAACCTTTTTCATTATTACCATTTACCCTTGAAGGAAATGACCAAAATTCCCTTAAGTAACACAATTTTGGCCCCATCTCAGCCCATATCCCATGCACCAAACCAGCACATGAGAGCTTCATCATTTCATTTCTTCTCAGTTCATCTTCTTCCTTGACGAATCCTCCATTTTCCTTAGAGAAAAAGCTTGAGTTTTTGAGAGAAAAAGCTTGATTCTTGATCAATCTTCCTCACTTATTTGGTAAGATCACTTCTATGATCTCTAAGCTTCATGAATCTTTTCCTATCTCAAGTTTGAAATCTTGATTTCATGGATTTCAAGTTTATGATCCAAATTTCAAAAATTCATAGAAAATTGTAGAAAAATCCTTTTAATGGGAAACCAATTTCTTTGAGCTAGCTTCATCACCTTCTACCTCTATCCAAGAGCATATGATCAAACTCTCATCCTAGCCTATTTTTCTAAGAGTGACTGAAACCCTAAGAATTGGGGGAATAGTGGTTTTGTTCAATTTTTGTTCTTGAACTCTTGATTCCATCCTTACCTTTCCTATTGTCTTTGAATCCAAGTGATGGAAAACCAAATCAATTCCTAGCCCATTTTTCTCTTCATGGTCGAAACCTATGAGTATGTAGAACCTTGAGTCTTGTTTCAAAATTTTGGGTAACACGAGTTGTATTAGTGTTAATCAAGCTTAAGGACAAACCATCCAAAAGATTGGAACCAAATGAAACCCCTAGCCCTTTTTACCATTTTTGGCCGAACCTTAGACCTTTGGGGGAGGGAAATTTATGTTTTGATATTGTTATTTGGTGTTGGTTGTTGTTGAGTATTGAACTGTGTTTGAGTGTTTTAGGTGACGCGGACGAAACCGGAACTGAAGCCGAGAACCGTTCAGGAATTTGATTAGAGACTTAGAGAGGTAAATGGAGGTATTTCATAATGAGTTTGGTAGCTTCATGGTGTTTGATTGTTATTTGATGTGGTAGTTTTGATTGATGATTGAAGATATGACTTTAATGGAATGTGAAATTGTTTTACTTAATGAAGTTGTACTTGAGCATTTGATTAAGAATTGTGGCATGGATGCCTTTGATGAACTTAATTGATAAAGAATTAAATTACTCGAAAACCGAAATCGAAGTTTTGAAAACCGGATTTTGAAATCAAAAAGTTATTTTGGGAAATATGTTGCTTTTCAAGAAAATTAACTTTCTTTTTGAAAAGTTATGTCCTTTTAAAAAGAAAAAGTGGTTTGAGGAAAAGTTATGCAAAGTTAGTTTTATTTCAGAAAAATGTTTTAAAAAGAGGTGGAATCTTTAGAAAACGGTTTTGTTTTCGAAAAAGAGTTTTTCCAGAAATTGTTTTCTTTGAAAAAGGCATGTCTTAGTTCAAAGAAATGAAATTGTGGTTTGTTTTCCAAAATTGTTTTGTGAAAATAAGACCGAAAGAAAAACGACGAATCTTTTAAGATGAATGCAAACCTAGTGATCGAGACGTCGGACTAGTGTTTTGTTGATTGAGCACTCGGACTTCGTGTCCTGTGTTTTGAATGAACGGGCTTAATGTTCTTTAAAACGAGTCGTGCGCTATATGCCTCGACAAGAAAGAATGAACGAAAAAGAAAACAGAATTTTCTATGTACATGCATGAACCGGCAGACATGCCATTTGAAAACGAGCTACAACTCAAGTAGTGAAAAATATGAGCCAGTTGAGGCCACTAGGTCTATAGGGGCATTTTGTGTTCGAAACTCCACAAGTGGCCGAAGGCATCGCGACCCCGTGCCATGGTAAATTGGTTGTCCAACATGAATGAACTCAATCAGAGACCAGACTATTCAGGATATGGTTATGACGCGGTACCCCGGAACAATTGGAGCTCGGACCTAAATTAAGAGGCCGACTCATAAGAACAATTGTGTTACGAGTGTATTTGTGGCCTATCGCTCAATGAAGGGAAGTAGGAATCTCCGGAGTACATGAATTTGAAAGATGATATCGGAGTCTCGTGCATTATTATAACTCATGATAGTGTTTGAGATACTGTGTTATATGAATAACTGTTATTATAACTGTATTTATATATGATTATATCTGTTGTTTGCCGCTTGTGCGGCTATCGTGATAAACTTATAAAATGTGTATCTCACATTTGCCTGTACATGTTGGACACCCTCTTATGTTTTTGGAATACATGTGCAGATGTTAATCATAGGTTTCCGCGGACAAGTGAGGACTCGGATGACGAAGACTTTTGAACGAGCTGAAAAGAGGATCCCTCTGAATTCCTCTGGGAATCGGAGCTGACTTTAGGGTTGTATCTCAATGGTTACTTTTAGCCCGACCAGCATAGGAGTCTTATTTTTGAGACAATTATATTTTATTTGCTGCATGTATGTTGACTATATGTCTTTAAATCTGTAATATATATATACCAGACCTAAACTTACGTTATGATTATGTTTTTATGAACATTGAATATCGATGTATGTGTTATAAGGTTTATTCCTTTGTATATATTGATTCATACATGTTTGCATGTTACTAAAACCTGTGATATGAATATAGAAGGGTGCGGTTCTATATGATCACAAATAACAGGCCAATATTAAATTGATCCTAAATCTATTCAACCATAAGCTCACTCGGTAGCGATGTCAATTTCATCATACTTGTTCCATATTCATAAAAAATACTTTTGATGGATAGCATAAATATTAGCTTTGTTGGTATAAATATGGATTCGGATAATTACCCACAAATAAGAAAGGATATGGACAAAGATACGGATATTTTAGTATCCATCTCGTCCCGCATCCCACTCGCATATATAAAAATATATATATATTTATATATTTATATATTTATATTAATATGTATAATTACAAATATATATCAAATTTTAAAAATAAAATTAATATAACCTACGATTTCTTAACTATTTTTCTCTTTCAGACTTAATCACCTACTGACCTAAGCACTAACAGCTATGTGTTATTTTTTCTCTTTTTCTTAGTTAAAGTACGGATAATGGATGCGGGTATGGGTACTTAGGTACCCAGAGAATATAAATAAGGATATTTAAATTATTACACATACGGATACGGATTCAAATACGAATATTTTTTTCAAATATGGATATGAAATGAATACTATAATATTCTATTCAGATTCTACCCATTATCATCCCTATCACTCTGTAGTCACGATACCGCTGGATGTTACCTTGCTAATCGATTCAATTGACCTTAATCCTAAATTGAATTCCACAGTTCACAGTGAAAATTAACTTTCCCAATTTTTTCATAATAAACAAATCTATATTATCCAATACAATAATTACAGCACGCGAGTCATTCTAATCGAGTAAATATTTCATTTCATCCTCGAAATTATAAAATTGTATCAACTTAATTCCCTATATTATTAATATTTCAAAATTATCTTTGGAATTGCAAAATGTAATAAATACATATCTGACATCATTCACTTAATTTCAAATGCATCCCTGACATTACCAACTTAATGTCATTATAATCCATATAAATACCAACGCAGGGACGAATCTGATTAACTTTCTATAATTTTAGGGATCATTTTGAAATATTGATAATACGAAGGACTAAATTGATACGACCCTATAATTTCAGGAATCAAATTAAATATTTACTCCATTCAAATCATTGCTCATACAATAGTAACTACAATATCATTTAAAGCACAAAAAGGTGTTATGGGAATCCTAATCATTTCAATTTCATTCCAACATTCTCAAATAATATGATAATTTCTTCACCATACCTCTTATGACGATTACAGTCTAAGAGAAAAGAGAAGCTAAAGATCCGTTCCCGATCCTTCTTATAAATCTCCAAAAGTCTCAAACGTTTCATGTGAGCGAATCATATTTAGTTCCTTCTTACCGTTATCCTATTACCCACAGTGACAATTTTTCTTCTGCTGCCCGCAATAACCACCACAATTTTTATTTTACGGACGCCGCTGTTGCGTCAATTCTAAGGTGTGAGCTAGGGTGTTTTCTTCCCAGTTAAAACCCTCTGAATGACTCTGATTTATATATGACAACCTTCCGTTTCAAATTGATGGGTTGGACTTTTATTCTTATCCCAAGCCTAACAACTTTGTGGTCCCCAATATTTTCTATAAGAATTCAAATTGAATTCTTGCTCGGTGCTATGTGCAACTCTATTGCAATTTGGTTAAAAACCAAATTATGGAGTTAACCAATAGATACGTGGGCCCTCCACCTATTATTTATTTTTTTTTTCTAAAACTTCGATGCCAAAAGAAAGAATCTGTACATGAATATATTTTCACGTTATTTTTAATTTTCCTTTCCTTTTTTATTTTATTTTTCTATTCAACTTTGTATTTCATTTGTAGTTACTAATAATTCCAATAAATTCTTCCAATAACAATTTCTACAATAAACTTGATGATTGCTTAATTTTTTTTATTAAAATAATTATATTAAAATTTTAGGATGTCACATAGATATCATATATTAACATATATAAGCTCGTTATAATATAAGGATGAAATTTGGGATGTTACAATAGTTAATATTATAAGTGGATTCTCAGTTCAATGTGATGATTTCATATTCGTATGGGTCGTCTCAAGCCACAAAAGAATAGAAAAGGAAGAAGAGCATACATTGTATGGGAAGACAATCATATGAGCTCATCACACGAATCAGACAATGAGGAGGCAAATCTATGTCTCATGACTAATCATGAGAAAGATGAGGTAAATGAACTTGAACTTGAAACCGGATTGTCTTATAATGATTTATTTGTTCCATGTGAAGAATTAAATGATGAAATTATGCGTCTTAGAAAAATTATCTCTTCATCGAAGAAAACCATCTCTAGTCTTGAATCCAAATTCGACTCTTTCAATACTGAGATGGATATCATTAAAGAGAAACTAAACACTTTAAAAGAAACTTCATCATGCCTATCTTGCGAAAACAAAAACAATGAAATTTCAAAGTGTAGTGAATGCAACGTTTCGAAAACTAAAGTTGAAGACTTATACAACACGCTTGCAAAATTCACTAATGGAAGAGACAACTTAAATGTGCTTCTAGGGAACCAAAAGGGAACGTATGACAAAGCTGGTTTGGGGTATCACCCTAAATTGCATGAAAAATCTTTTAAGAAGTTCTTTAGTCCAACAAATACGTCTAGTAATCCTTTTGTTAAATGTTATTATTGTGGTAGAAAAGGAGATACTGCTTCTATATGCAATGGTAGAAAGAACAAGAACATGATTGGTAAGAAAGTATGGGTACCAAAGGGTAATATGCCCAAAACTAACCCTCAAGGACCCAACATGATTTGGGTACCAAAAGTTAAAACTTAAATCTGTTTTGTAAGTGTGCTTGAAAGCAAAGGACTCAAACTGGTATCTTGATAATGGATGCTCCAAGCACATGACGAGAGACAAAAATAAGATCTCCTCCCTCACACCCAAAAAGGGTGGCTATGTTTTCTATGGTGATAACAACAAAGGTAGAATCTTGGGAATTGGAACGGTTGGTACGAGTCTCAATCCCATTATAGAAAAGGTTTTGTATGTTGAAGGCTTGAAACATAATTTGCTAAGTATAAATCAACTTTTTGACAAAGGTTTTGAAATAATTTTTGATACATCAAAATGCATGATTATGGATTTCAAACTTTTCCAAATGGATGTAAAAAGTATCTTTCTAGATGGCCTTATACAAGAAGTCTATGTAGATCAACCCCCAGGTTTTTCAAACTTCGAATTTCCAAACCATGTGTTTAAATTGAAAAAGGCTTTATATGGTTGAAAGCAAGCCCCTAAAGCTTGGTATGAACGATTGAGTAAGTTCTTGCTTGAAAATGGTTTTCAAAGAGGAAAAGTTGACACTACTCTTTTCATCAAAAACAAAAAGCATGACATTTTACTCGTTCAAATTTATGTGGATGACATAATTTTTGGTGCTACTAATGAGACTTTGTGCAAGGATTTCTCTAACATTGTGCAAAGCCAATTCGAAATGTCAATGATGGGTGAGCTCAACTACTTCCTTGGACTACAAATTAAATAATCAAAGGAAGGCATATTCATTAACCAATCCAAGTATTGCAAGGAGCTGCTCAAGAAATTTGGGATGAACAACTCTAAAGAACTATCTACTCCCATGAGCACATCATGTTATCTAGACAAAGATGAGAATGGAAAGACGATTGATATGAGTAAGTATAGAGGTATGATAGGATCTCTCCTTTATCTTACTGCTAGTCGTCCTGATATTATGTCTAGTGTATGAATGTGTGCACGTTTTCAATCAAACTCTAAGGAATCACATTTCACCGTGGTAAAACGCATAATGAGATACCTTATTGGCACACAAAATATGTGCTTATGTTATCCTAAAGGGGCTGATTGCACCCTAGTTGGGTACTTAGATTCAGATTTTACAGGATGCAAAATGGACAGAAAAAGTACTAGTGGTTCATGTCACTTACTAGGAAACGCATTAGTCTCTTGGCACAGTAAGAAACAAACTAGTGTGGCCTTATCCACTGCCGAAGCGGAATACGTTGTGGCGGGTAGTTGTTGTGCACAAATAATTCGGATGAAACAACAGTTGAATGACTATGGAATTAATCTTAAAACTGTTCCCATTAAATGTGACAACACTAGTGCCATAAATCTCACAAAAAATCTAGTTTATTACTCTAGAACCAAGCACATTTAGATTAGGCACCATTTCATTAGGGACCATGTTCAAAAAGGTGATTACATGGTTGAGTTTGTTGAAACATCTAAACAACTCGCAAACATTTTTACAAAACCGTTACCTAAAGAAAGCTTCTTTTTCATAAGAACTGAATTAGGAATATTAAATCAATCATGCATAGAGTAAGATAAGCATCTCATCTTGTTATTACTAATCTGTGTATTAAGTATGAATAAGAAACAGAATGCAATAATCGATTAATATAATCGATTATCAGAAGGCAGAAGGTCAATAATCGATTACAATAATCGATTAAGTGAATCAGGCAGAAAAGTGTCAAAAGTCAGAAGATCCAAATCGATTATGTGCATAATACAGAAAACCACCAGAAGTCAGAAGGCCAATAATCGATTACAATGATCGATTAAGGACGAGAAGCAACCCAGAAAATGAGAATAACCGATTACCTAATCGATTATAGGGTTGAAGATTCATCAATAATAATCGATTAACAAATCGATTATACCACGAACCCAGTGCATAACCAATTACCTAATCGATTTCGCAGAATCCAAAGGTCAGACATTCACAGAATAATCGATTACTGAAGTTCATATAATCGATTACACATCACAAACCGACCAATCAGAGAGCTATATCTCAACACATAATCGATTAAGGTACTTAAAATAATCGATTATGCGTCTCCTTAAAAGGTACGCTTGATGCCCTAGCTCTCATATCTTCTGCATTATCTCTCTCTCTTTGAATATATCCTCTGGTTTCTTCATCCACATTCATCTCCTCTCATCATCATGCCTCCTAAACGCACAAGAACAACTATTGTAAACCCTGGTCCCCTCTCTCAAGACCAGCTGGACAAGTTCTTCTCCAATCGGGGTCAATGTACTGAGTTTGTAAGCAACTTCCAAAATAGGGAAGTCCAATAACCCCGCTTTCTGGACGTTGAGTACTTGAGGAGAGAAAAATTCAAATTCATAGAGCTCTTGGGCGCTGCTGGTCTGACTGACTTCCTCACCTTCTCAAAGGACATATACCCAGAGCCGGTTCGAGTCTTCTACTGCAACCTCCGCGTAGTTGACGGTGCACTCATTTCTAAGGTATGCCATAAACCTATTCGCTTTACTGCTGAGGCTTTTGGGAGAGTTGTGGGGGTGCCCTCTGGTGGCACCAAGGTTATTGCTGAGGGTCCTGCTGCACCCTTAGCAAATGACTTGGCAAAGTTCGATGCCACTATGGCTATTTTGAGGGATCCTACTGAAGCAACCTGTAAGGAAATTACTGCTGGCCAAATGAAGGTAAAGAGTAGGTTGTTACAGTATGTCATTGCTATGCTCTTATTTCCTAGGAGACACAACTTCTCTCAGCTTCTAAAACTCGATTTTATGTTGATTTGGCTGCTTGAAAATAAGAAAACTGTTGATTGGGTTGGTTTAGTTATGCAGCAGATGACTGATAATAGGAATGGAGGATCTTTGCCTTACGGCCATTTGATTACTCACATCCTTAGGCATATAAGGGTAAACCTCATTGGAGAGGTCAAGCTAGATATCCAAAAGTTCCATGGAATGCTCAATCAAGGGATAATCAACCAAATGGGAATAGAGTTCTATGGAAATGCATGGGTATACAAGCCCAAGAGCAGAAAACAAGTTGATTATTTTCAAAAGTCTTCTCACACTGCTGGAGTGTCCTCATCACAAGCAAATCCTTCTACTGCTTCTCTTGAAATGATGGACATGCTGCAAACCATTCTTATGGAGGTCCATGCTAACCCTAGTGTGGTATCAGAGCAATAGGTAATCTATCTCTTAAGGTGGAACGCAGAAGCAGCGTATGAATGAGGCGGAGAGCATCTTTGACAGTCCTATTCAAGCACCGACCCATCTTGTTGCTGCTAATGATGGTGATGATGAGGATGATGAGTTGGATAAGAACTAGATCCTCTTAGTTTTTTTTTATTATTTATGACTCATTTTGGATAACTGTACCTATCTTTTTCTACTATTTTTACTATTTGGTACGTTTTTTTTACCTTGAATATATGCCTTGCATCTTACTATCTTTCCCGCTTTTTGATAATGGCAAAAGGGGGAGAGTTATATATGGCTGCATAATTCAGGGGGAGTGGATTTTATGTTTGCATAAAGTGAAGGGGAGTAGACCATATATTATCTGCGCATAACTCTGATTATTAAATATTAAATGCTCTAACCCATTTTTTTTTTGTTGAGAAGATCCCTCCTTGAGACGTTTGTCATCATCAAAAAGGGGGAGAATGTGAATATATGTGTAACACCCCGATTTTCACGCTTTCTAAGACAAGTAAACTATATAAATGAGTTTATATTTTTATATGTGTTTTAGGAAATGATTTTTGGAAAAACCAAAATCATATTCATGCTCCATACGATCGTAAGAAGCTACGGTTAAATTTTGGGTCGAAAACTCAGATGGAGCCCGGTCTATGTTTTCACTGATAGTAGTATTTTACAACTATAAAAACTTAATTTTGACTCAAAAATGAGACAATTAGTCTTAGAATTCGATTCTCTACAAATTTGCTAAAATCAGTTCTTGATGTTAAAAAAGTGAAAATAATATAAACTATTCGGGCGAATACTCGAACCGAGAAACGATTGGAGCTGTAGAAGGATTTAACGGGGCCCGCTAACGGATAAACTTAGTGTCACATCAAGTCACATCACCCAGGAATGCGTGCTAGTGTCATGATGGTTTTTCAAAATATCTGGATGTGAAATGGTCAATATGTCCTTGGTCTTTTAATGAAATTACCTAAATGTCCTAAGGTGAAATTACTAAGTTACCCTTGAGTGAGAAAATATCTTTGGACTTCTCTCTCTCTTGGCCATTCGGCAATCACTCTCTCTCCTCTCTTCTCTCGCTTGTTCTTCATGTTCTTCATTGTTCTTCAACCTTTCTTCACTTTGAATCTTGAAAACTTGAAGATTTTGGTGAAATCAAGTTGTTTTTCTCTTAAGACTTAGCATCAAGGAGATATAAACTCTCTCCTAGCTCTCTCAATCTCTCTATTTGTCCAATCATTTCCTTGATTCATGGTAGTTTAGGTTTTGAAACATAAACTTCAAAAATCCATGAAAAATTGTAGAAAAATCCTTTTAATATCAAATCAATTTCTTTGAGCTAGGTTCATTGTATTCTTTCATAATCCAAGAGCTTAGAGCCAAGGAATCCCTCTAGCTCATATGGGTATTTTGGCCGAACCTACCCCCTTTGGGTATGTAGAGTTTTGGTTGGAATTTTGGTATTCTAAGCTTGAATCTAGTTTTGTCACACCTAGTTAGTATGGAATCCAAGATATGAGAATTTTTGGAGCTCCCTAGCCTTATTTTCTAGCATATGGCCAAACCTAGGAGGAAGGGAGTTGGAGGAAATTTTGTGATTGAATGTTGACGTAATGGTGGATTGTATGTGTGTAGTTATCGTCGGATAATCGGATGAGTAATCGAATGACATGCGGATCGATCAGACGATTTATCGCTCTTTGGGAACTCCGAGAGGTAAGGGGAGATAACCTGAGGAGTTCAATTCCGATGGCTATGTACTGTTTGTGTGGAGGAGTGTAATATTTGTGATGTATTGTAATTATTTAGTGGAATGTTTCACTTATTGCGTAATTATGTTTGCTTATGCTTAATTGTGCTTAAGTATGTTTCTTTGTGATTATTATGGATTAAGTATGCTTGATTATGCCTATGTATGCTTAGCATGATGTGTTGATTTGAATAGTGATTGGTATTGTGCTGAGGAACCCAACATCGGTTAGGGTTCAAAATTGAGTAAAGTTAAAAGCTTCAAAAAGCTTGGAATGTAAAATAAGGAAATATAAGCCTAAGGGTTGTTAAGAGGATTTTGGAAAATGAAATGTATATTTTATTAATAGCATAAAAATACTTAAGGAAAGAAATTATAAAATAAAGTTTTGCTTAAGGCAAATGAGTATTAGAATGGGAAGTTTCTTTAGAAATCATCAGTAGAATTGAAAACGTCAAAACGAGATATTTCAAGTTAAGGTAATTTCAATAAATCCGTTTTAGAAGCAAAAGTGCTTTATCGAAAGAAAAGTGTTCTTCATGAACTATGTTTCGAAATGATAAGGTTTTGCTATGAGTTTGTTTTCAAAATAAAATGGTTTTGATCCAAGAGTTGGTTTTTATGGAAAACCGATCCTAAAGGCTTCGAGTGTAAGCTTTGGAGATGCGGGTTTGTGTTTCGAAGAAAGAGGTCATTTTGGATGTGGACCCAGAAATCGAGATATCGGGGTTCTAGTATTCTACAAAACACATGGATCAAGGATCCGTGTTAGTTTTTGGTTTGGTAAGCTTGTGGACAATCCTTGTAGTCCTATAGGCTTGTGGACGTTTTAGGTGCTCTAGAATCCAAAATCCGAAATTGGTGCATCAGTTGGTGGTTTTTGGGTTTGGACTATTTTTGGACTGTGTGTCCCTTTTTTTGGTTAATCGGACTGCGTGTCCTTTTTGGTTTAGTGTGGAAAAGACATGAGAATCTAAAAGATGTGGTGGTTGATAGCTTTGAGCTTCAACGAGGAAATAACTATTCGACACAGAAAAACATACGAAAACAAAAGGTCTTCTCATGCATTTGTTTTTGGGCAGACGTGCCAATGGGAAGGGGGACCTTGATGATAGGAACCCTATGATGACCGTAAGTCATTGTGTGTCATTATACCATGATGGTAATGAAATCCATATAATGTGAAGCGTTATGCCTAGATTGGACAACTTGATATGGTAATGAAATCCATATAATGTGAAGTGTCATGCCTGGATTGGACAACGTGATATGGTAATGAAAATGCATGTAATGTGAAGCGTTATGCCTGGATTGGACAACATGATATGGTGATGAAAATCCATATAATGTGAAGCGTGTGCCTGGATTGGACAGTGTGATACGGTAAATTATGTATGCCTTGATTGGCAATCGAGCTTGATCAACTCATCCTTTTGGTGATGGAATTTCTGGAAATTAGGAATCGGGGGCTAGATGGTATATTGGAAGTGCCATGCATATGTTTGAAAATTGACGCTGACTGTTAGGTATGAGACCCTTGATTTATCTGTATTGCAATAACATCCATTTTGTATTCATGATATTCTATATTATGTTTATCATGCTTAATGACTGTGTTTGATATACCTATGTGAATCTGCTGTTTGTGTTTTGGGTATGTAGTTGTCGTATTTTAAGTTCATACATTGGTGTCTCACCCTTGCTTGTACATGTTGGACACCTGGTTGTGTTTTTGGATGCATGTACAGATGTTTGTTAACAATCCTCTGAATCGCTCTGGAACCCTATAGCTTGAGTGCTAGAGGTTGACAACGAGGAGGCGTGGATTGGTGACAACGAGACCCAGTCCCGTTGGTACGAATAATGTCGAGGTAGTACACTATTTTATCTGTAGGCTTATTTGTCAGACCAGCTTAGGTTTAATTATGAGGTAGCGACTTTTGGATTAGTCTGTTATCGGCTCCTGATGGCCGTGTTTGTAGACTCGGGGTTTTTAGTTGTTGTTGTCTTGAGCATATGTTCCTCAATGTCATTAAGAAGAAAAATTTTTATCACATCTTTCAGAATTAAATAAGATCTGAGTACAAGAAAATATGTTTCCGAAAGTAACCAGCAAAGCTTTTATTTCATATCTTATGTGTTTTGGGTCACCATGTGATGCCGTGTTTAGGGTGTCACAATATGCCTTGACAGGATTATTTAATTTTTGATGGATGACAAAAGAATCATTCCAGAAGGACTAGATTGCAAAAAGCAGAAAAGGTTAACTCAGATGATCAAGTCTTTCAGAAGGGGTGAAGGGAATTTTAGTATTTGTATTGTGTGTTTTAGATCATGTTGTACATGGTAGATAAAGCTCTCAAAAATCAATCACACACACATAATATGAAAAGTAAAAAGAAAACTTAATTGGCCGTAACCTCTTTAATTGGAAAAATCAGTTAAACAGCCGTTAAGTTTAAAATCAGATGGTTTCTAAATGATCATAATCGATTAGGGATTTCTCATAATCGATTATCATATATCTGAAAAGATGCTTTCCAAAACAGTGAAGATATAATCGATTATTGAAATCGATTATAGACATAATCGATTGTATAATCGGTTATGCTCTTACGCGTGTAAGTGAGCTTTAAAACAGAGAACCTATAATCGATTATGATGTGACTGTCTCTTAACGTGTTTTGGCTAAAAAGAAAATAATCGATTATGGCATTAAAATAATCGATTATAGCGCGAGAAACACATATTGAAATGGGCTTAACCTAATTCCTATGGGCTTATTTCTTTTCCTATAAATAGAAAGCCTTGGGGAGTGTGTCTACATAACAATTGCTTCTCTAATCCTTATTGCGCTAATACTCTTTCAAATTTCTTACTTATCACTCTCACTAATTTTACACCTTGATATTTATATTTTGAGAGCTTTATACTTCATATAAGTGAGATTGTAATTGTGCTTCAAGTTGTAAATTCTTATCTGCACTTTTGAGTGCTACATTTTCGTTTATATTGTTGTTCTTATTTAGGTATGAATCCCATAGTTTTTGAAAGAGAAGGTTTTTCTCTTGAGACTCTTCACTGGGGGAGGTGATATCCCTAGTCTGTGAGGAGTGCTCTTCTTTGTGAAGGTTTCTATATGAACCTGATTTAAAAGCTAGTTATTGAGTGAAAACCCTTGGTGGTTGACCTTGGGGACTGGACGTAGGCTACAGGGGGATTAGGTAGCCGAACCAGGATAAAACTGCGAGTCTTATTTTTCATCCTTACTCTTTATTATTGCAATTTATTTTACGCCATTTACTTTCTGTAAATTTTATTTTATTTCATTTTATTCAACGCACTTTAAATTCAAGTAATTTATTTCGTAAGTGCTTTGTTGTGAAAAAAGTTTTAAAAATAGACATTACACACAATTCACCCCCTTATAACACCCGTCCTTCGGGTGTCACTTTCATAATCCAAAACACCAACAGACACGAGATAAAATATTTGCTGATTTACTTTCGAAAAATATGTTTTCTTTACTCAGTTCTTATTTCTTATTAAGTCCTGAAAATCGTGAGAAATTTTTCTTCTTCTTATGATATTGAGGAACATATGCTCAAGCCAACAACAACATGACTCATATACATATACATACACACACACACACACACACACACACACACACACACATATATATATATATATATATATATATATATAAGCATCATCCATTAAAACCCCACAAACACGGCCATCAGGAGTCGATAACAGACTAATCCAAAAGTCGCTACCTCATAATTAAACCTAAACTGATCTGACCAAAAGAAGTCTACAGATAAAACAGTGTGCTACCCTGACATTAGTCGTACCAAAGGGACTGGGTCACATCGTCACCAATCCACACCTCTTCATCGTCAACTTCCAGCACTCAAGCTATAGGGTTCCAGAACGATCCAGAGGGCTGCTAACAAACATCTGTACGTGTATCCAAAAATACAATAGGGCGTTCAACACGTACAAGCAAGGGTGATACACCAATATATGACCTCAAAGTACAACTACTGCATACACAAACACAAATAGCAGATGCATATAGGCATATCAAACACAATTATTAAACATGATAGACATAACACAGAATATCATACCAACACAGATAAATCTAGGGTCTCATACCCAACAGTCTGCGTCATTTTCAAAACATGTGCATGACACTTCCATATACATCCTCTACCACTCAATTCTTAATTTCCGGAAATCCCAACACCAAATGAATGAGTTGATCAAGCTCAATTGCCAATCAAGGCACATAGTATTCACCATATCACACTGACCAACATAGGGTATAATGCTTCATATTATATGGATTTCATTACCATATCATGTTGTCCAATCCAGGCATAACGCTTCATATTACATGGATTTATTTACCATATCACACTATCCACACAGGGCATAGCGCTTCACTTTACATGGATTTCATTACCATATCACACTGTACAAATGCTTCACATTATATGTATTTTATCACCATATCACATTGACCAACATAGGGTGCAATGCTTCACATTATATGGATTTCTGATTGCCCATCAAGGTACAATGACACACAATGACTTAAAGTCATCATAGGGTTCCCTATCCTCTAGGTCCCCCATCCCATGACACGTCTTCCAAAAACAAATGCATGAGAAAACCTTTTGTTTTTGTATGTTTTTCTGTGTCTTATAATTATTCCCTCGTTGAAGCTCAAAGCTATCAACCACCACATCTTTTAGGCTCTCAAGTCTTTTCAACATTTTCTCAAAAGCTGGACACTCAATCCAAAACTCAAAAAGGACACGCCATCCCCACAGCTCAAACCCAAAAATCCATAACCGATGCACCAGTTTTGGATTTCGGATTCTAAAGCTCAAACACGTCCGTAAGCCCCTAGGACCACAAAGAATGTCCTCCAGCTTACCGGACCAACGCACTAACACGATCCTAGATCCACGTGTTCTATAGAACCCCGACGTCTCGGTTTCTAAGTTCCAAACCAAAAACCACATTTCTCTTTTGAAAACTCAAAACCAAAACCCAAATCTCCGAAGCTTATACACAAAGCCTTCGGGATCGGTTTTCCAAGACAAAACTTCACATGGTTAAAAACCACATTTTTCCTTATCGAAGGATTTCTGTATAACACAAAACCTTGAAATACGGTTGTCAAACCCTTTTTCTTGGATAAAATAATTTATCTCAAAACGAGATTTCTTGAAATCACTTTGTCATGTTAAGACCGTCTATGTCTCCAAAATGCACCTTTTGTTTCCAAGCCTTACTTTTCTCAAATTAAAATCGTTTTCCTCCCTTTTTCTCTTTATGTCAACTCTTTTCCCAATAAAGCATATTTTATCTTCTTTACTCTCCAAAAAGACATCAATTCCCTTGTTTTTTTTTTTTTTTTTCAAAATCCTTTGAACTTTACCCTTTTTATTTCCTTATTTTACTTTCCAAGCTTTTTGAAGCTTTTAACTTTACATCATTATGAACTCTAACCGATGTCAGGTTCCTTAGTGTGATACCGATCACTATTCAATCACCATACCATGTTAAGCATACATAGGCGTAATTCAACATGCTTGAGCATAATAAAATACAATCACATATACTTAAGCGAAAACAAGTATAAGCACATATGATTAAACAATAAATAAACCACTCCACAAAACAATTAGTATTACACACCACTACACAAATTTCGGCCAAACACATATCACACAGACAGTATACAGCCGTCGGAAATTGAATTCCTCAGGTTATCTCCCCTTATCTCTCGGAGTTCCCAAAGAGCGATAAATCATCCGATCGATCTGCAAGTCATCCGATTTCTCGTCCGATCACCCAACCACAACTACAATCATACAAATCAATCGCACATCAGCTTTAATCAACACAAAATATCCTATTAACACCAATATACGGTTCGGCCATATAGCTAGAAAATTATCTTGGAAGCTCCAAAAATTCTCATCTCTTGGATTCTACACTAACTACGTGTGACAAGATGAAATCAAAGCTTAGAATACCAAAATTTCAACCAAAACTCTATACACCCAAAGGGAGTAGGTTCAGCCAAAATACCCATATGAGCTAGAGGGATTCTTTGGTTCTAAGGTCTTGTGTTATGAAAGAATACAATGAACCCAACTCAAAGAAAGTGGTTTGACTTTTTCTACAATTTTTCATGGATTTTTGAAGTTTATGTTTCAAAAACTAAACTACCATGAATCAAGGAAATGAATGGAGAAATGGAGATGTTGAGAGAGTAAGGATGCAATTTATACCTCCTAGACGACAAAGCTTAAGGAGGAATCAACTTTCTTTCACAAAAATCTTGAAAGATTAGAAGAAATTTGAGAGAAAATGGTGAAGGAATGAAGAAGAAGAAGAAAGAAGATGAAGAGAGAAAAGAGTGAAGAGGGGGCGTGGGAGTGAGGAGAAGAAGAGATAAAGAGGTAAAAAATTTCATATAGGGGTAATTTGGACATTTCACCATAGGTTAAGTTGTAATTTCATGAAAGTTCAAGGGCGTTTTGGTCATTTCGAGTCCATATATTTTCTGAAAACCATCATGACACTAGCACGCATTCCAAAGTGATGTGACTTGACGTGACACTGAATTTATCCGTTAGCGGGTCCCGTTAAATCCTTCTACAGCTCCAATCGTCTCCCGTTCTAGTATTCGCCCGGATAGTTTATATTATTTTCACTTTTTAACGTCAAGAATTGATTTTAGCAAATTTGTAGAGAATCGAATTCTAAGATTAATTGTCTTGTTCGCGAGTCAAAATTAGGTCTTTATAGTAGTAAAATACTACTATCAGTGAAAACGCAGATCGGGCTCCATCTGAGTTTTCGACCCAAAATTTAACCGTAGCTTCCTACGATCACGTAGATCATGAATATGATTTTAATTTTCCCAAAATCATTTTCTAAAATATAGATAAAAATATAAACTCATTTATATAGTTTACTGGTCTTAGAAGGCGTGAAAATCGGGGTGTTACACCCCTCTTGTGTTTGTAGTCACTTGTCAACACCTTCAACAGCAGAAACTGTTTCATCTTGCATTGTAGATGCAAAAAATAGTCTCAAGAAAAGCTCCTTGAACGTTAAGCAGCCGAACCACTGATCCTTCCAAAAAAAATTATTTTCCCATCACCAATGATTTTCCTAACCCATTCCACTAACTAATCACCCTCCACTCCCATACAGTTTCCTACCAAGCACAGATCTTTACACCAAACCGTAGGGTGCTTAAAGTTTCCTACTTCACTCATATTCGGATTTGAGCACACCACCTCTCCGTATTTTGCTTTTAGCACTTTGCACCAAAGTGCCTCATTGTTTACCAAAAGTCTCCATCTCCACTTCCTTAACAGGCTTAAGTTAAAAAAAGCAATATTCTTGACCCATCAAACGCCCTTTGTCCTTTGATTTACAGACATCGAATCATTTAACCCAAGGTATCTTTTTACTCTCCATTGTCCCTCCCCAAAGAAGCTCCCTTTGAATTCTAATGACGGCTTTCATAACTTTAATCGTCATTTTCATAAAGGATGAGTAGAATAAAGGGATACTTTTAAGAATCGAATTCAAAAGCACAATTCTCCCACCGAGTGACAACAATTTGTTTTTCCAAGAGTCCAACCTCCTAGTAAAAGAATCCACCATGGGACGTGACATAGAGGCCTTTCCTTGGATTGGCTCCCACCGGCAAACCAAAGAACCAAAAGGGGACCACCACCACCTTACAGTTCAGAAAATTTGCTGCCGGACACAAGAACGACTCACCGACATTTATACCCATGAGGTTACTCTTATAATAATTAATCTTTAACCTAGAAACTAGCTCAAAACACCTCAAGACTCATTACTAACAAATTTTGTTCATGGGCTTCCCCAACCAACAGTGTCATCGACGTACTAAAGGTGGGAAATTATTAAGTCAGAATTTCCGACCTTAAAACCGTTGAATTTTCCGAAAGAGATAACATTTCTTATTAGTCCACTTAGCCCTTCAACAACCAAAATAAAGAAGAAATGAGCTAAAAGATCTCCTTGCTTTAGTCCCCTTTGGATTTTCACATCCTACATAGGACTTCCATTAGCCAATACTGAAAGCTTCTCGAAGAACACATAAGCTCGAATTCATGATCTCCATTTTCCATCAAAACCAAATCTTTCTTGCATATAATCTAAAAAATCCCAACTCACCGCGAGTCATGGGTCTTCTCAAAATCTACTTTAAAAATGATGCAATTTTTACCTGATTTTTTGCCAAATCAATTACCTCATTTATAACCATAACCCCATCTGTGATATATCTTTTCTTAATAAAAGCTTATTGGTTACATGAAATGATAGACTCCATTACAACCCCCATTCTTGATCTTAGGACCTTAGCAATAATCTTGTACAAACAACCTAGAGGAGAGATCATTCACTAATCCCCTAGATTTTGCAGGCATGTGTTTTTAGGCACAAGAGTAAGGAAATAAGAGAACAAACTCTTCGGAAATCTCACATTACAATGGAACTCCATAAGCATCTCCCGTACCTCATTCTTCAAAAATTCCCAACAAGACTTGATAAAAGAGAAATTGAAGCCATCCAAGCCCGGACTCTTCTCCCCATCACTTTTAGTAACTATTTCTTCTATTCCCCATAGGTTGAAAACCTCAGTCTTTTTTTCATTTTGTTGGACAGAAACCATAGGAAAAGGGATACCATCTAGACATAGGTGCTCCCAACGCAATCAGAAAAATGTTGTGAGAAATAGCTAACAACTACTTCACGCCCATAACATCCTCCACCCACCCGTTTTCACCCAGCACCATAGAGATTTGGTTAGGCCTTGTCCTTGACTTCACACAAGCATGAAAAAACTTAGAATTTGTATCTCCTTCTTTGAGCCACCTTACTCTTGATTTTTGATAAGCAAGACTCTACTTGACTTTAAGTAGTCCCCACAATTCAGAAAATAGTTATTTCTTCGTTTCCACCTCATCTCCCCATAGACCTACTTCCTCATTCAGCAAATCTAATTCCTTGATTTTGTCCTTCAACCTATGAATTCATGTTTCCATAAACCTTGCAGCTCCATATTTTTAGAACCGACTTCAACAACTTCAATTTTTCCATCAGTACAAAACCCATCCAGCCGTGAACATTAGCTTCGTACCAACATTTCTTCACTACATCACTAAACTCCCCATGTTTTATCCAATTTTTTTTAATTGGAATGGTTTCAAACCCCAGTTAAGATTACCATATCTAAGAACTATCGGGCAGTGATTGGAACAACCCTATTCAGAGCCCATTGGGAAATAGCACCCCACTAATCCACCCAACTTTCGGACACCAAAAAATGATCAAGAAGACTCAAAGTTGATCTGTTCGGCCTAAGCCACATAAGCATGCGACCTAACAAAGAAAGATCTACTAAATTCAACTCTTCAATGAACTGATTAAAGCCCCTTTTCATCCCCCTTACCTCTTCACCATCCATATTTGAGACCTTTTTTTCCCACTTGAAGACCTTCCAACATTTAAATCACCAACAACACACCATAAGCATTCCCCATAAAGTCTTTTCGACATTTTCAAAACCTCCCACAACTTTCTTTTTTCCGAGACACCTCCTTGGGGCTAAACATTTACAATAAAACATGATTTACGACCCACTTCCCACTCCAAGCAGACCCCACAAAACCCCTACCCTTAAAGGAGAAAATAAACTTTGCCTCAAGGGTATTCCAAATAGATAGGATGCCACCACTACTCCCCGTTGAAGGGAGATAACAACTTTCACGATTATGCCCCCATAATGCTTTGATACCAAGGCAAACAAGCACTTAGGATTCAAGGTAATAGTGACCATATGCTTTGATACCACTGTTGGGTTTTCGTGAGAGAAACCTCTTTTTAAAATCATGTCTCAAGGTGGAAGAAAACCATACCCCATGGATCGCGCATTGCAAAACGGAAATCACATAAGGCTATTAAGTTTACCTCTTGAAGCGTGCTTTCAAAACAATCCTTAAAGTTTGCTTCAAATCACCAGTGCCACGACAGGAGTAGCACATCTACTTAGTCCATGCAAGCAAATGTTCGATGGAGAATGCGTCTTGTGCTAGCTAACGACTATAGGGTTTGGCGCAACATCAAGAGTGAAGTATATCTCACTAATGTGTCTAGTGACAATAGTGTATCACTTACCTTTTTAGTGAGGGAGGCACACTATCTATATATAGTGTAATGCTCCTTCACCCTAGTTGCCATAACCCTGATGGGCTTGTGCACTACAAGCCCAAAGTGGAATTAATTAATTAAATCATATTTATTTAATTAATTCCTCTCCAACTATTTGCTTTATGTGTGTGACCCTATAGGTTCCCACTAAATTGGCAATAATATTAAATATTATAATAATATCACATATTAATGATAATATCAAATATTATAAACAATGAGAGACATCTAGCAATACATCATTGCTACCTAATTTATGAGAAAATCGGTGATTTGATTTTAACCTTACTGCAACCAATTTACCATGTAATAAATGTCTTTTCGTCCATATATCATAATTGAACACAAGGCATAAATGTGTCATCCTTGATAAGTTCAATTATATGTTCCTCGATCTCTGGGTAGATGTGTAATCACAAACGGGCCCAATATCTCATATTGGCCCATTTGAGCATGGCCATGCATTTTCACATCTCACTCTATCTAGAGGCCCATGACATTGCTCCTGTTATGTAGGAGGGACGAATCATATCTACATCACTCACATCCCTCAACATGATTCATTGCAGATCCAATAACTACCTTTATGATTATCCTGTTACAGATAACGTTTGATAGTATCAAAGCCTACAACTCCTCATGTAGGAATCATAGTGACTTCAAGTCGAAGGACTACTTCACTATGGTTGCCATGAGAAGCGCTTATGACACGTACATAACTTAATATGTAGCGTTCTCATAGTGGGTCTATCCAGTATAAAGATTACACTAATATCTATACATATGTGAAGACTTGATATCTCATATCCATAACCTGTGAGATATGGTCATCAATCTACTCACATAATAGTATCGATGTATTATTGTTGTCCTAATTAACAATAATACTTGACTATGGATACTTTGAGAGTAGTGTTATAATGTTCAATAAGGTCTCACGATCAAGTCACACTTGATGTTCCATTGAACTAAACCTACTATTCTAAGCATTTTATTCTGTATAAAAGAAATAGCATAATAAATATAAATGCCTCTTATTATAAATAGTATAAACCAATGTCATGATACAAAATAATCTTAATAAAAGATTGGCCACTATGGCTTACACCAACACAAGCTTAATACCAGAGCTCTGTTGGTGTAAGCCCTAGTGGCCAATCTATTTATTAGATTTATATTTTGTATCATGACTTGGATTTAAATATATTGGATTTATATATTTATATTTAAGGCATTCATTTATTATGTTATTGTTATGATCATATATATAGCATAATAAAGTCCTTAGAATAGACGATTCGTTTAATGGAACATCAGGTGTGACTTGATTAAGAATCCCAATTAAACTATGGAACTTTGATAAACCTTAATTATGTGCATTTTTATGGGGGTAATTGGGCTGAATTTTGATATATTTGATGATTATTATTATTGTATTTCACCTTTTTACTTATGTTTTTATAGAATTGATGTTTAGAGACAACTTGATGAACAATCAATAAAATAATAAGGTTTTTGAGCTAAAAAGAAGAAATAATGAAGTCTGAGCTCGAAGCACGGCTATGCCAGACAGCAGCATGCCCGTGCAAGCCTTTCAGCTCAACCATCCAAATATGCCCTTACAAAAAGACTTAAAGTTGACCTCTGAAGATGAAGCACGGTCGTGCCAGATAGCAGGACGACCGTGCCAAAGTGAAGTGAGGCCTGACTTATTTTAGCATGCCCTTACATAAAAGAAGCATGATCGTCCCGTGCATAATTGAGCACGGTCGCACATGAAGGAGACATGACCGTGCGAAAGAAGAGCACGCCCGTGCTGGTGGCACTGATATACCTAATTTTAGGGCTATTTCTCCTATTTTTCTTTATATAGAGGCCCTCTGTACTACTATGAAGACATCTTTTGACATCTATTGTATCTATCTATTCTTCTCATAGTTTATATCTTAGTAGTGTGTTTAGAAGTCTACAGTAGGATTTGGGCTTGGGGGTTAAGTTTGAGATATTTGTTCTTCTTCTTAATTCTTTAGGATGCATCTCCCTTTGTTGAATTTGGTTTTATCTATTATTATGGGTAGCTAATTTCACCACTAGAGTTGTGGTGGGTCTTGTATTAGTAGAAACCCTTTTTGCTATGTCTTAGCTTTAATTCGAATTCTATTTGATTTCAAGGTTGCGATTTAAATAGTGTTATTCTATTGTTCTTCATTCCATGCTAGGATTGCGCACCCTTTGCATTCTCTTAATCAATTGGTTGATCAGCGGCCGTACTGCAATTAATTGGTAGATCTATAGGATAACTGAGGTTTAAATTATTGCATGACCAAACTTGATTTATTCCTTTCAGTCATTCAAACTTTTTGCTCTTTATGCTTTCTAATCATTTAAACTCTTTGCCTGACAAACATTGGGTTCATCTGGGGAAATGAATATTGATTGGCTGACAAACAATTAATAGTTTTAGTATTCAGAAAGCAACTGTGAAATTGAATATAACTAGGATTTGGGGGGTATCGAAAGTACAAATGAAACTACAACTCTAGGCTTTTTTACACTTGAGTTCACAAACTTTATTTCTCTTTGTTTATCTATTACTATTGCTTCCATCATACTTTTATTATTATTTCCATTAGTCTAAATAGCATAAGGATTTCTCTATTCTGGTACTCACGTTACTATTATTCATTAATCCCTTGGGTACGATATCTTAACTTCCGTCCAATATTATTTCTGCGACAGGGTGCATTTGCCCTTAAGTGTGTTCATAACGCAACAATTTTTTGGCGTCGTTGCCGGGGAAGAAAGAAACTCTAGTTACTTTAGGCTTTTATTTTTCTTTTTTATCTCCCTCCTTGTATGCTAACGCGTTCCCAAGTTCTTGAATTACATTTTGACAGGGAAGTCGAAAGAATCTTTCACAAGTTGGGTAACATACTGATTTTTCTGTGAACTCTGATCGAGTTGGTTAATCTAGATTGGAGCTTTGAATGATTGTGTGAATTATTGTATGTTAGTTTTAGACCTAGTTTGAATATTAGGAATAGGCTTGAACAAGGTTGGAGGTGCCTAAGTCGTAAAACGAGTAATTGAGGAAGTCAGAAGGCTAGAAGTTCTTCTCTCGCTGAGCTTGACGCTCAAGCGTGAGATGACTCCAAGCTCAAGCGTTGAGATGCTTAAGCGTGGGAGGAGTTGGACGCCTCAGCGTGCTGAGTGCGCTGAGCAGATGCTCTAAGTTTGGACGTTTGTGAGACACGTGTCAGGCCAGGGAGCAGGCGGAGTGGACGAGCTTCCACGCTCAAGCGTGGAGAGATCCCACGCTAGAACGTGGCAACACTCAAGCGTGCAGTGTGATGAATGCTTAAGCGTGGACAGCAGAAACCATAAGTGGAGCTTCCGCTTTCATCTTCTCATTTTGCGTGAAACTTAGAGCTTCTTTGTGAGTTAGAGAAAGAAGTTCTGAGTTCTTGAGGGAGAAAGCTTGAGGTTAGAGGTGACCGAGTCGCCGGAACGCAATTCCAACTACACCGTTGCAATCACGGCGACGTTTTACACAACTCCAGCAGATTAGTTTCTCGATTCGCCCCAGGTAAACGCGAACCCCTAACACGCGTTCTTCGTGTTCTTGGCGTTCTTAGAGTTTTTACCCTTTTACTTTAATCTTTTGAGCTGCCCTAGGGCAAACACTGTTGTACATGTGTTGTGCTCGTTATTAGGGCAAAGCGCGTGCTCGTGATGTCCAGCAAATTGGGGACTAAGGCCGTGGCTACCAAGGGGATTGGGGCTGTTCTTGGAGCTGCCATTGAAGGAGGGTTGCGAGCTCAAGCTTGAGGAAGGAGGGGCGAGCCAGTGATTTCCTAGATCTGCGTGATGATTGTTCAGGTGGGCAAGTACTGCTGCCGTCAGAAGGCAAGAGTAATGTATTTGTGATTTCTGCTATGCGTTAGAAAGCTCTAACCCTACTAGTGGTTGAGCCCTGATAAAATATCTAGACCCTAGGTTTAGCTTACTTTGGGCTATCGCCGTTAAGTTTGGAAACCCTAGGTTATAGACAGTTAATCGAGGATGTTTGCTGATGTATGACTGTATGCTATTGGCTATTGTTGCTATCTGTCTGCCTATATGCTACTTCGTATATGTGATATGCTGCTAGCTGCTTATATGTTGTTGTTGATGTTACTGCTACTATGGTGATAGTATTGTTGTTGCTATGCTGTATGCTGTAATATTAAGAGTTATGGCGGAATGCCATAGACTAAGTTTGGTTGTGTGCCGTATTGTTATCGGGTTGATACTGTGGATGGTACCGTTGCTGTTGTACTAACTTCTTGAGGCTGTGGCTGTGTTGCTTGAGCAATGGCTCGTGGACGCGTGGCATCAAGGCTATGGCCATGTGGATGCAGTGGCATCGTGTTGTTTCTGATTAAGAGCTTAGGCGTGAGATCCAGTATCAAGCCCGTTGAGGATGTTTTGGCGAAGCCGTATGACAGGTAGTATGGGCTGCCAGCGTCATATGAGGTTAGCGGCACCTGAATGCGGGTACAGAAAGTAGATGGGGCGATCAAGTGAGTGACCTTGGGGATGTGGCCGGTCTCAGGAAAAGTTTACAGTGTCGGATAAGGTAGCTCCTATCCTGTCGTGACGCCCGATCCAATCCGATTTGCCCGACTAATCCTAGAGCTTTCCAGTTGTTTCAGGCTAACGTTCCGAGGCGACCGAAATACCCCGGTTCCGGTGTGGAAGGGGGATGCACTCTTATTGGTCACGGCGAGCGATTCAGTTTCTTGGACATGCTAACTCCGTTCCGACACAGAACCTGTTCCGATGTGGACTTGTTCGGGTATGGAACCGTTCCAGTCGGGAACCTGCATAAGTGCTTTTTTCGGCCGACATGCTGCATGTGATTAGTATCCCAGTTTAGAGGATTGATCTGAGTGTAAGACTTATGGGATGGATGTTTGTTGCATTTGTTGTCTGGAGAGATGTGTGCTCGAATGCAGTAAATGTTATAAATGTGATATCTATTATATGCTACCTGTTGTGTGTTTACTGCATTGCTATTGTTTTCCTACTTTATGACGCGTTGTATTTCTTATTTTCTTTCCTTTTTTTCTTGTTGTCTATTATGGGATCGCTTGAAGATGACGAGCCAGCGGAGATTCAGCATGGACCCGAGACCTCACCCGTTCATCGCGGGGGCACCGCGGATGCCGGTGCTGGGCGATATTGAGATTATCTACCATGACGAGAGGGGATAGCGGGTAGTCCCCTCTACCTTTTTGATGGTCTACACAAGACCAGCCAACCTAATTTTCCGAAGCAGTACACCTCCATATGTAGATATTATTGGTCCATTTCGCATCTACCAGTTCCTCCCCTTTCCGAGGATGTGGCGACCTCCGAGGCAAAGGGAGCAAGACTACTCTTGGCAGCACCTCAGTCTTACGTTGTGACCAGCAGGAGAGGTTACGTCTACCGAGGCCAGCGCAGGAGGACTGAGCAGTACTTGAGGACCTACCGCAAGCATAGGATCGTGGTGTCCAGTTCTTCGTCAGAGTATGAGCCGATTGTGCGTTACAGGCGTACTCATGGCGAGGGTCAGGGTAGCTCAGGGCATCCTCACCACTGATGGTGAGAGCCTGCCAGTGCGTCCTAGGGAGTGAGCTGAGAGCTTTTGATGCATCTTTTGAGAGGGGACGGGGGTTGCTAGTGAGCTCCGAGTATTCTTCTTTGACTCTTGATGTATTCTTGGTTTCTACCCGACAGTCTGTATATGTATGTACAGTGCCCTACTGATGGGGCTAACTTATGCATGTTATTATACAGTTATGCTTATTTCGCGCTTTATACTCTGATCGTCATTTGCTGTGCTTGCCGTTCTTGTTTACGTTGTTTTGTTTTCCACAACGCTGCTTGTATACCATGCTATCGCTTTATATACGGCTTGGCATAGTTAATAATAATAATAATAATAATAATAATAAGAGGTTGGGACTAATGGGAAGGCTTCATACGTGTGGGATCGTCTCATTTTGGTGGTATCAGAGCAGTTCGATTCTAAATCTGACTGTGAAGGTTAAGTGTACTGGCTTTGATGGTTGATAACCGAGTTGTATCAACTGTGTCGGGTTTTGGATAGAGTGTCCGATGCGCTAGTTATCGAAGTGTGATAACTATTTTCATTCATAGGGCAAGTGGTGGACCTGTTTGGAGTAGTCAAAGTGGCAGAAGCAGCAAGTTCCAAAGGAGAGTAGGGCCGTATAATCGCCCGACTCGATTTAATGTCAACCATGGAGTGAGCGACTCCAGTCAGGTACAGCAAGAGATCAAGACTTGTTTTCGGTGTGGGGGACCGCATCTGGTCAAGAATTGTCCCGGGAACCAACATATAAGGTGCTTTAATTGCAATCAGATGGGTCATTATGCGTCAGACTGCAAGCCCGAAATGAGCAGAAGGGCTCAATTTCAGCAGCAGAGTGATAGGACTCAGAGTGGTGGAGCGAGAACAGTTATGGCAAGTCAGTAGAGCAGGCCACAGACGATCGGAAGGGTGTTTGCCGTGCGAGGTTCTGAAGTCTCCCAAAGTCCTGATCTAATCCAAGGTAAGTGCTTAGTTTCTGGTAAGCTTTTGTCGGTTCTTTTTGATTCAGGGGCTACGTATTCTTTCATATCAGTAGAGTATATGGATCATTTAGGGTTGTGTATTTCTACTTTGCCATATGACTTAACTGTTTCAACACCTACCGGTGATTCTTTAACAACCCTATCTATATGCCTTAAATGTCCTGTTACGGTAGAAAACCGTCATTTTCTTGTTGGCCTTATTTGTTTGCCTATGCAACAGATAGATGTAATCCTAGGCATGGATTGGCTTTCGGCCAACCATGTAATGTGAGACTATTCAAACAAAACTCTCAGTTTTTCCGAGCAATCTGGATTGATTCCTGCCAGCGAGAGTACTCCGACGAGAGAACGATCGGATGAGTATGTGGTGTTGTTCTCTTTAGAAGTAAAGGAGACTCCTCGCGTTGAAGCTTTGCCTATCATGCGCGAGTTTTTGGATGTGTTTTCCGATGACGTTCCTGGATTACCACCAAAGAGAGAGGTGGAGTTTGCCATAGACCTGGTACCGGGAACTGGATCTATACCGATAGCACCGTATCGGATGTCTCCAATGGAGCTGATGGAGTTAAAGAAGCAGTTGGACGAGATGCTAGGCAAGGAATTTATCAGACCTAGTGCGTTTCCGTGGGAAGCTCCGAAGTTGTTTGTGAAGAAGAAAGACGGGAGCTCAAGACTGTGCATAGACTATTGTCAGCTGAACAAAGTGACAATAAAGAACAAGTATCTGTTACCATGGATAGATGATTTGATGGATCAGTTGAAAGGGGCAGCTGTGTTTTCTAAGATAGACCTGCAATCTGGATACCATCAAATTCGGGTTAAGAAGGAGGATGTACCAAAGACTGCTTTTCGGAGTCGATATGGTCACTACGGGTATTTGGTTATGCCGTTTGGTGTGACTAATGCTCCAGCCGTGTTCATGGATTATATGAAGAGGATCTTCCGACCGTTTCTCGACAAGTTTGTTGTTGTTTTTATCGATGACATCCTTTGTATACTCTTCGAGTAAAGAGGAACACCAAGAGCATCTAAGAGCGGTGTTACAAGTGCTAAAGGACCAGCAGTTGTATGCTAAACTGTCGAAGTGTGAGTTTTGGTTAGAGGAAGTTCAGTTTCTAAGCCATGTGATCAGTAAGGATGGAATCGCAGTGGATCCTGTGAAAGTTGAGGCCGTAGTGAGTTGGGAAAGCACTAAGTCTGTAAACGAGGTGAGAAGTTTTCTTGGTTTAGGGGGCTACTATCGGAGGTTTATAGAAGGATTCTCTAAGATTACGTTACCTATGATGCAGTTGACGAGAAAAGGGAAGACGTTTGAGTGGTCAGAGGCTTGCGAGCAGAGTTTCCAAGAGCTGAAAGGAAGACTGACCACATTACCTGTGCGGGTGTTACCAGATCCTTTAGGACGATTCGATGTATACTGTGATGCATCTTATCAAGGCTTGGGATGTGTGCTCATGCAAGACAGGAAAGTGATGGCGTATGCCTCCAGGCAGTTAAGAGTACATGAGCGGAACTACCCAACACGTGATCTGGAATTGGCTACGATAGTGTTTGCATTGAAGATATAGAGACACTATCTTTATGGTGTTAAATTTAGTGTGTTTAGCAACCATAAGAGCCTAAAGTATCTGTTCGACCAGAAGGAGTTGAACATGCGGCAACGAAGATGGATGAAATTCATAAAGGACTATGAATTCGACCAGGAATACCATCCAGGTAAGGCGAATGTTGTAGCCGATGCGCTCAGTAGGAATTCCCTACACGTATCTGCGATGATGGTAAAGGAGCTAGAGCTTTTAGAGGCATTTAGAGATCTGAACCTAAAAGCGGAAATCGTCGAGGATAAGCTGAATTTGGGGATGGTTAGATTAACTAGCGATTTCTTGAACCTGTTGTGGAAGAAGCAAGCTGAGGATAAGTACCTCGAGAGTGTGAATCGGTTGATAGAAGAAGGCAAGACTTCGGAATTCAGAAGAGGTATAGATGGTCTGCTTAGGTATGGTGACCAAGTTTGTGCCGGCAGATGGAGAAGTTAAGAATATGATCTTGGAGGAAGCACACAAGAGCAAGATGAGTTTCCATCCGGGGGCTACCAAGATGTATCATGATCTGAAAAAGCTGTTCTGATGGCCGGGGATGAAGAAAGACGTAGTGGCTTATATCCTAACCTGGTTGGTGTGTCAGAAAGCGAAGATTGAATACCAGAAGGCAGCAGGGTTGTTGCAATCGTTAGACATCCCAGAATGGAAATGGGATAGTATTGCAATGGACTTTGTTTCTTGGTTGCCGAGAACTCAGAAAAGGTGTGATGCAGTCTGGGTAATCATCGACCGATTGACGAAGTGTGCTCACTTCTTACCAATCAACCAGAGTTACTCTCTGGAGCGATTAACTCAGATTTACGTCAAGGAAGTTGTAAGGTTGCATGGGGTACCTTCGAGTATCGTTTCGGACCGCGATCCAAGGTTTACCTCAAGGTTTTGGAGGAGCTTACATAATGCAATAGGAACTAAGTTAAGTATGAGTTCTACTTATCATCCTCAAACGGATGGTCAGTCTAAACGAACAATTCAGTCATTGGAGGATCTCGTAAGAGCACACGTGTTGGAAAACACGGGAAGTTGGGACGAGTTTCTTCCATTGATCGAGTTTACTTACAACAACAGTTTCCATTCTAGTATTGGGATGGCGCCGTACGAAGCACTATATGGACGGAAATGTAGGACTCTGTTGTGCTGGTTTGAGACGGGAGAAAGTCAGTTGTTAGGACCAGAGTTGGTACAGCAGACAATGGAACAAGTCCGTAAAATACGGGAAAAGATGAAGGTTGCAAGGGACAGGCAGAAAAGCTACGCTGACAAGAGGAGGAGGCCTTTGGAATTCCAAGAGGGCGATCGGCAGGGCAATCAGATCCAGAAAGCTAACACCTAAATTCATAGGACCGTTTCAGATTCATCAACGAATCGGCCCTGTAGCCTATCAAATAGCTTTGCCACCAAACCTTTCAAATCTCCATGACGTCTTTCACGTCTCTCAGCTCAGAAAATACTATCCCGATCCATCACATATGTTAGAGCCCGAATCAATTCAACTGAAAGAGAATCTGGAGTACGAAGCTTCACCTGTTCGGATCGTGAATAGAAGGATCAAAGAGCTACGCGGTAAGCACATTCCGTTAGTCAAAGTGGAATGGAACCCAGTGACTGGTGACTCAACGTGGGAACGTGAGGCTGAGATGCGCCAGAGTTATCCCTATCTGTTCACAGGTATACGGCAGAAATTTCGGGGACGAAATTTTCTGTAAGGGGGTGGTAATGTAACATCCCGATTTTTCTGTGAACTCTGATCGTGTTGGTTAATCTCGATTGGAGCTTTGGATGATTGTGTGAATTGTTGTGTGTTAGTTTTAGACCTAATTTGAATCTTAGGAATAGGCTTGAACAAGGTTGGAGGTGCCTAAGGCGTAAAACGAGTAACTGAGGAAGTTAGAAGGCTGAACGTTCTTCTCTCGCTAAACTTGACGCTCAAGTATGAGAGGACTCCACGCTCAAGCGTTGAGACGCTTAAGCGTGGGAAGAGTTGGAAGCCTCAGCGTGCTGAGTGCGCTGAGCAGCTGCTCTGAGTTTGGATGCGTGTTAGGCACGTGTCAAGCCAGGGAGCAGGCGGAGTGGACGAGGTTCCACGCTCAAGCGTGGAGAGATCCCGCACTAGAGCGTGACAACGCTCAGGCGTACTGTGTGATGAACTCTTAAGCGTGGACAGCAGAAACCATAAATGGAGCTTCCGCTTTCATCTTCTCATTTTGCACGAAACTTAGAGCTTTTTTGCGAGTTAGAGAGAGAAGTTCTGAGTTCTTGAGGAAGAAAGCTTGAGGTTAGAGGTGACCGAGCCGCCGAAATGCAATTCCGACTACATCGTTGCAATCGCGGCGACATTTTATACAACTCCAGCGGATTAGTTTCTCGATTCGCCCCAGGTAAATTCGAACCCCTAACACGCGTTCTTCGTGTTCTTGGCATTCTTAGAGTTTTTACCCTTTTCCATTAATATTTTGAGCTGCCCTAGGGCTAATACTGTCGTATATGTGTTGTGCTCGTTATTACGGCAAAGGGCGTGCTCGTGATTTCCCACAAATTGGGGACTAAGGCCGTGGCTACCAAGGGGATTGGGGCTGTTCTTGGAGCTGCCATTGAAGGAGGGCTGCGAGCTCAAGCTTGAGGAAGGAGGGGCGAGCCGGTGATTGCCTAGATCCGCGTGAAGACTGTTCAGGTGGGGAGAAAGAGTACTGCTGCCGTCGGGGAGGCAAGAGTAGTGTAGTTGTGATTTCTGCTATGCGTAGGGAGGCCCTAACTCTACTAGTGGTTGAGCCCTGATAAAGTATCTAGACCCTAGGTTTAGCTTACTTTGGGCTATCGCCGTTAAGTTTGGAAACCCTAGGTTAGAGAACTGTTAATCGAGGATGTTTGCTGATGTATGACTGTATTTTGTTGGCTGTTGTTGCTATCTGTCTGCCTATATGCTACTTGGTATATGTGATATGTTGTTAGCTGCTTATATGCTGTTGTTGATGTTACCGCTATTATGGTGATATCATTGTTGTTGCTATGCTGTATGTTGTAATATTAAGAGTTGTGGCGGAATGCTGTAGAATGAGTTTGGCTGTGTGCCGTATGATTATCGGGTTGATACCGTGGATGGTGCCGTTGCTGTTGTACTGACTTCTTGAAGCTGTGGCCTTGTTGCTTGAGCTGCGGCTCGTGGACGCGTGGCGTCGAGGCTGTGGCCGTGTTAATCAAGCCCGTTGAGGATGTTTGCTACATATCATCATCAGCTGCTAAGTGGCAAGGCCATATGACATGTAGTATGGGCTGCCAGCGTCATACGAGGTTAGCGGTACCTTAGTGCGGATATGGAAATTAGATGGGGCGGTCAAGTGAGTGGCCTTGGGGATGTTGCCGGTCTCGGGAATAGTTTACAGTGACGGATGAGGTAGCTCCTATCCTATCGTGACGCCCGATCCAGTCCGGTTTGCCCGACTAATCCCAGAGCTTTCCAATTGTTTCAGGCTAACGTTCTGAGGCGACCGAGATACCGCGGTTCCGGTGTCGAAGGGGGATGCACTCTTATTGGTCACGGCGAGCGGTTTGGTTTCTTGGACAAGCTAACTCCATTCCGACACAGAACCTGTTTCGGTGTGGACTTGTTCGGGTGTGGAACCGTTCCAGTTGGGAACCTGCATAAGTGTGTTTTTCGGCCGACATACTACATGGGATTAGTATCCCGGTCTAGAGGATTGATCTGAGTGTGAGACTTACGGGATGGATGTCTATTGCATTTGTTGTCTGGAGAGATGTGTGCTCGAATACAGTAAATGTTATAAATGTGATATTTGTTATATGCTACCTGTTGTGTGTTTACTGCATTATTGTTGTTTTCCTACTTTATGGCGCACTGTATTTCTTATCTCCCTTCCGTTTTTCCTTGTTATCTATTATGGGATCGCTTGAAGACGACGAGCCAGCGGAGATTCAGCATGGACCTGAGACCTCACCCATTCATCACGGGGGCACCGCGGATGCCGGTGCTGGGCGATATTGAGATTATCTACCATGACGAGAGGGGATGGCGGGTAGACCCCTCTACCTTTTTTATGGTCTACATAGGACCAGTCAGCCTGATTTTCCGAAGCAGTACACCTCCGTATGTAGATATTATTGGTCCCTATCGCATCTACTAGTTCCTCCCCTTTCCGAGGATGTGGCGACCTCCGAGGCAGATGGAGCAGGACTACGCTTGGGCAACACCTCAGTCTTCGGTCGTGACCAGCAAGGGAGGTTACGTCTACCGAGGCCAGTGCAGGAGGACTGAGCAGTACTTGAGGACCTACCGCAGGCGTAGGATCGTGGTGTCCAGTTCTTCATCAGAGTATGAGCCGATTGTGCATTACAGGCGTACTCATGGCTAGGGTCAGGGTATCTCGGGGCATCCTCACCACTGATGGTGAGAGCCTGCCAGTGCGTCCTAGGGAGTGAGCTGAGAGCATTTGATGTATCTTTTGAGAGGGCACGGGGGTTTCTGGTGAGCTCCGAGTGTTCTTTGACTCTTGATGTATTCTTGGTTTCTACCCGACAGTATGTATATGTATGTACAGTGCTCTACTGATGGGGCTAACTTATGCATGTAATTATAAAGTTATGCTTATTCCGCCCTTTATACTCTGATCGTCGTTTGCTATGCTTGCCGTTTTTGTTTACGTTATTTTGTTTTCCGCAACGCTACTTGTATACCACGCTATCGCTTTATATATGGCTAGGCATAGTTAATAATAATAATAATAATAATAATAATAATAATAATAATAATAATAATAATAATAATAATAATAATAATATGAGGTTAGGACTAATGGGAAGGCTTCATACGTATGGGGTCGTCTCAGTTTGCGGAAGCAAGCAAGAGAGGAGAACACCATAGGGGAAAGAATAACTTTGCTGGATTACTTTACCCCCTCTGTTGAGGTAGCAGACAACATTACCAACCCTTCGGTGGATGCCAACAACTTTGAGATCAAGCCTGCTTTGGTCTTTATGATTCAAATCTGTGGACCATTTGGAGGACTTACTACTGAAGACCCCAACTGCCATCTGAAGAAGTTCTTGAGAATCACAGATTTAATCAAGTACAATGGAGCTTCAATAGATGCAATCAGACTCAGACTGTTTCTATTCTCTTTGTCCGACAAGGCGAATCAGTAGTTGACCTCTTTGCCGTCTGGTTCTATCATTACCTGGGATCAGTTGACTTGCCAATTTTTGGCTAGGTACTTTCCACCTTCTAAATTTGCTAAATTTAGAGTGGCATTTTGAACTTTGTGCAATATGACCAGGAATATCTATATGAGGCATGGGAGCAATATTAGGATTCAATCAGAAGGTGTCTGTATCATGGTTTTACATTCCCTATCCTTGTACAGATGTTCTGTAATGGACTTTCACAGCAAGACTGGTCCCGTATACACGCTGCTTGTGGGGGCTCAATTTTGAAGAAGACACTAGAGGAAGCTGAAGCCTTAATCCAAGAGCTGGCAGCAACCACTACCAATGACCGCTCAGAGACAGACAGATCATCAAGAAGCCAATTGGTATATATGAAGTAGATGCCACTATGACAATAGAAGCCAAAATGGATGCTCTTACAAAGCAAATAGAGACATTGATGCAAGCACAAGCATGGATCATGACTCAAGCCAATGCATCGGTGTCTCCATTCCCTTGCAACCATTGTGGTATGACAGGTCATGAGAGCAAGGATTGCCGGCTGGGCAATTCTTTTGCTCTGCCAGCTGAAAAAGCCATATATGTGGGCAACTCCAACCGGAATCAAAACGACTCTTACAATCCTGGTTGGAGGGGCCGTCCCAATTTCTCTTAGGGAGATCAACAGAATGGTGAAGGTTCAAATCATAATGTCTATAGACCACCCCACTTCCAGAACCAAGGTACAAGACTAGAGAACAGGAAGCCCGATCCTCACGAATGTGACACCCGCTACCCCGCATACGATAAAAGAAAATAAAGCATGCAAGCTAAATAAAATTTTAACATAAAAGGTAGCAAGTACCACATGATCCGAAAACATTTTAAACATAAATACAACTGCGGAAAAATAAATGATAAACATAAACATAACCCGAAACCCGATGTCACATAATCAGAGTTGGTATACATATACCGATAATACATCGGAATAAAACTAAACAACTGAACGTAAATCCTATCTACTACTACTAAGAGAGATCTCCACGGGATCACTCCTCGTCAGCATGCTCACCCTCCTCTGCACATGCAACATCATGTGCACAAGAACAACAAAAGATGGGGGTGAGAAATACGATCATAAATATATGTAAACGGAATGGAATAGTAATTAAGATGACATACAACATACATCAACCAACACATGTATAATCAATACATATATATATACCAATGATGCATGTCAATGCAAATGCAACATCACTACTCCGTATGCATGTGGCCAACAACTCTAACTCTGGAAAGACGATTAGGAGTACATGTCCGGTTATCAACGTGGATGATATGCCAGACCGTGGGCCATCCCCAAACACTCTCACTAATCCTGATAACGTATAGTGGCTAGTCAGTGTACTCAAGCTTATCCTTTAGGTCACTCCGACAATAGGTAGCTAGCCCATGTCACTTGGAATTTCCCTACCCAATGTACCCGCAAGGCCGGGATAACACCCATCGTGGCCTCCACTATGGCGATTCATCGTTTGCTTTCCACCCAACATATCAACGTCAACGTATGATGCATGCTATGCTCAACAACATGCAAACACATGTCCAACCATCCACCATCATGCCATTACATGGCTATCAACTTTGACCAACAAGCATCAAAGATGATTTATCAACATCAAGCTTGACCAATAAGCAGCAAGAATGATTTAGCCAACAACATTGGTAACAGTACGTCGTTACCAATAATATCCTCGTCTTATCAATTGTTCTCTTTGTTAAGTCTTAACTTAACATTACTTTTATTAAGCATTATACTTGATCTTATTATCTAAACCCTCAATCCATATTTTATTAAGATTATAACTTAACCTTAATATTTAACCCTCAAGTCATATATTTATTAAGATTATAACTTAATCTTAATATCTAAACCACAATTCATATCCTATTAAAATCATCACTTAATCTTAATATTTAAACCACAATTCATATCTTATTAGGATTATAACAAGCCTACATGACACTATCCGCCAAGCATAAGGGGTCAAAACTGCTCCTGGGCACGTGAGAATCGATTTTCATTCTCTGGAATCGATTTCTCAAGTCTTCAAAATCGATTTCCAATCTCTGAAAATCGATTTCAGCATGTTCAAATCGATTTCCCCAATCGATTTTGAACAAGGGAAAATCGATTCTAAAATTCGATTTCTACAAGGCCAAATCGATTTCCACGTTCTGGAAATCGATTCTTGGTCAATTCAAATCGATTTCCATGTGCTGGAAATCGATTTCTGGGTGTCAGATCATACAGCAGCAGGTTTCCTCCGCTATAGACCAATCTACGTTCTCTAATTAACAGATCATTCGAGCCTAAGCTATTTATCATCAATCTGATTAGTTCAACACTCATGAATCATAACCTAAGGGTTCTCAAACTAATCCTTGGTCATCAATCTCACATTGCCTATTTATTTTCTCCTTATAACTATGTTCTGATAGCATAAGGTTAACAAAGCACCATATCATGGCATAAAGAACATGTTCATCATCATCAATTCATCAACAATCATAATAATCATGTACTCATAGTTATAAACATGTTACGACATCAGATTATTCATCAATCAATACTCATATAGTCAGAAAAGAACATAACAACATTCATAGGCACTTACAATACATATAGACAAACATATAGGGGTCATGGGTTAACCCATTCATCTTAACCTATCCCAAAACCCACATACTCATGACCAATTTTCTCCCCCCCATACCTGGTATGACGATTCACAGCCTAAGGGAAAGAGAATAGAACCCAGATCTGCTACAGTTCCTTCTTACGGGTTCAGCACTTGATCACGATCATAACACTGGAAAGCAGAGTCGATCCTTAAGTTAAGGATTAAAAGGGAAAACAAAACTAGGATTAGAAACTCACCTTGGTTTCTAACTTAGGAGATTAACTCTAGCAACAAGGATAGACTAGCCAAACAACGGCGTGTTCTTGACGAAGAACACCAAAGCAGGATTCATCCTTTGGGTTTTCTAGAGTAAGAGAACAATTAGAGCTCTTAGGGATGAGAAGAGGCAAAAAGTGTGTACAATAGGGTGTGGATACTAGGTTTAGGTCATACGCTATGTATATATAGCTGTTAGGGACGTTTTAGGACGAATGGGCCGTACACAGCATAGCCCAGTAACCCAAACGCGTACACAAGCTCTGACACGCATGGAAATCGATTTCAACATCCATGGAAATCGATTTTCCATTGGCCAAATCGATTTTCTTATCAAAGAAATCGATTTTGCCCTTCAAACAATCGATTTCCTCCTTCTGGAAATTGATTTCTTCACCTGGAAATCGATTTCCCAAATCTATTTCCCAATCGATTTTTGCATTGACATATGAATAAAACTTGTAGGTAATCCTCTAATATTTCCAACGCATCCTAGATCATCTCGATCGGATGTCTAGAACTCAAGATATGGCTAAAACCGTGAAACAGGTTATTTAGACTCGGATGAATTGATTATTCTAAAGGCTGAACTATTACAACTATGAACTTATGCACCAAAAACAAGCAAAAACGACATATGCAAGCATCTATAAGCAAGTATCAACACATATATACATAGAAGTGAAAGAGCAGGATGTTACAACGAACAATTGACAAAGTTCATGGAGAAGACTGACAGCAGATTCTAGGTCTTGTAGACACAGATATCTGCCATTGCTACATTACTGTCTCAAAGGCCCCAAGGAACATTACCTTCCCAGGCTGACCCTAATCTAAGGGAGCACGTTAATGCAATCTCTCTTCAAAATGATGAGAAAGAAGACTCTACACCCATGGAAGAAGATGCTCTTGTTGAAGAAGAGAGTTATGAAGACGAGCACGGCCGTGCAACACGTCTAGCAGGCCGTTCACCATGCCCAGTGAGAAAAAATAGGTAACAATCATCAGTGAACAAAGAAGTTACAAAATCCTCTACCACCACTTTTGGAATATGGCAATAAAAACAAGCAATTTGAAAAAAATTTGAAATACACAGGAGATTGCATGTTGATAACCCTATTGACAAAGCCATTGTCCAATTACCCAAGTAAGCACATCTCTTAAAGGGGCATGGGGTGGTTTAGATTAATGAAGAATGCTCTGTAGTTATTTTAAATAAATTGCCACCTAAAATAAAAGATCCAGGGAGTTTTACTATTCCCTGTTCAATTGGTAATTTTCACTTTGAGAAAACATTATGTGATTTGGGTGCCAGTATAAATTTAATGCCTTTTTCTGTGTCAAGAAGGATTGATTTGCAGGAACCTCAAAGCATCAACGTCTCATTGCAGTTAGCTAACAGATCCATCATCCCCCTCGTGGAATAATAGAAGATGTGCTAATAAGGATGGGGAAGTTCACATTCCTGTGGAGTTTGTGATTTTGGACATGAAGGAGGATGAGGAAGTTTCTATCATCTTGGGGCGACCCTTTGTGAACATCTAATTTTGTCCAATTAAAAAATAAAATAAAAAATAGAAAACTAATATGAGTTTGGAGCAGAAGGCATCATAGACAGGTCCACTGGGCCTTGGGCTAAAAATGGATGACTAATATCTTTTTGAAAATAATAAGAAATAATAATATTAATTTTGCCATAAATTGGTAAGATTTCAAAAAGAATTGATCCTCTTTAAATTGCATTAATTATAATAGGAAGAGTTGATTCTTATCCCTTTTATTTTTAAATCTGAAATTAATTCTATAAATTCATTAATGGTAAGATTTCAAATGGAAAAAGGTTGATTGATTTGTTTTTAAATCAGAATATTTTGATCTAATTAAGGTGATTTGGGTGATTAAGAATTAAAATAATTTTCTTAATGAAAAAACCTAAATGGTTACTATAAGGGGGGAGTTTTTTTTTTTTTTTTCTGAAAAAAGAGGGTGTTGTTTCTTCCACCCAATCTTTCCCTCTTCCATCCCCCTCTCTCATTTTTTATTTCTTTCTTCCCTTGCCCCTATTACCAAGCCTTCTACACCGCAGACCAGAACCCTGCCACGCACAGTGGTGTCTTCTCCATCATAGACCTTCGCGCACCCCAGCCGCGCCACCATCACACGGACCGCCGTACACTGCTAAGCCCGTGCCACCCTTGCCTTCTCCATGTCCAGCACTGGGAGTGTGTAGCAGAACTCCTCAGCTTCTGTCTTTCTTTCACTTAGGTTTATTTTTAGTTTTTTTTTTTATCTTTTCCTTTTTATTTATTTAACTCTAGTCTCTTTACTTTTCTTCATTTTTGTTGTGCTTTGAGTCTGACGTATAGGACCTTGCGGGTGTGTGTGTGTTTTTTTTTCCTATCCTTTTGGTATTTGCTGAAATTCATGCTTTTAATTTTTAGTAGGCTTAGTCATTTGATCAAAGTTTCTAGTACAAATAAAATAGGTATTTCAATAAATAAAAATAAATTAAAGGTTAACTAGTTATTACAACTAGATTAATTCTGTTATCTAGGACGCATGAGTTGAGACAACTCAGAAATCCTAGAGCACCCTTTTTAAAAAAAAAATATAATAAATTAAATTAAACAACCTCATTTTCAAAAATAATAAAGTCATTATTGTAAGAGATTAAGTTAGCAGTGACAGCTAATTTATCTCATCTTTAAGGATGCATGAGTTGTGACAGTTCAGAAGTCCTTAAAAAAAATCCTTTATTAAAAAAGGAAATAAATAAATAAAATCAATCAAATCTCTCTTGAAATAAATAAATCAACCAAATCTCTTCCAAAATAAATAAATAAAATCAAACAAACCATAATCATTTTCTATAAGAGCTACGTAGCTTTGAATTCTCTATCGCACCAAGGGATACGTAGGAACAGGGACCATCCTTGTCAAGCTAAACAATTTCTTTTTTTAATTTCTTCTTCCTTACTTTAGAGTTCAAATTAATTAAATAAATAAATCTTTCGCTTTATAGGTAAAACATAAGTTATTATTATTTTACACAATTAGTTAGAGGCAACCGTTTTAACGGACGTATAGGGTGCTAATATACCTTTCCTACTCGTAATCGACTCCCGAACCTAATTTCTGGTTAAAGACTAACTCTTTAGGGTTTTCCATTTATTTCCCTAATAAAAATAAATTGGTGGCGACTCCTCCGAATCCCATAATAATCTATTTTTTCGCAACGCCCAAACGGGACGGTCGCGACAGCTGGCAAATCCACTGGGGACAATTAGAGAGTCAGGCCTAATATAATTAAATGTGTAAAATTATTAACTTTTTGTGTTACCCTTTTTCGTTTATTTATTTATTTATTATGCTAACAATAGTTAAAAAAAATTTATGAGTATATTTTTGGTTCTATTATATGTTTTTTTGCAGGTTGGGTAGTTTAAGTTTTGCTCCCTCCACACACTTATACATTCTCGAACATTTGGGAGTTTATGAGTAAGACCCTATACCCAGGCCTGAGTGCAACTTAAGATTAGAAAGAAGTTGAGTAGTGGTAGCCTTCTGGATGTACATCCTATTTAGTTATCATGAAGGCCTCACCTAGAGTTTGATTCCTTTCGAGGGTATTGTCACTTCTAATAGTTTACCTATGGTTGTGGGCAATATTTCGAGACGGGATCCTTGGCTCTAGGGACCGAATCTAGGTTATTGAACCACCTATTAGGAAGGTCCCCATGTTAGAAAGACCCATAGGCTTCCTTACCTTAAGGAAACCCTATGTAGGGCACAAAGGGAGCATACACTACCCCTGCATTTTTTTTCTTTCTTTAAAAATAATTCTCCTTTTTTTTTTCGATCATCACATTTCATGACAATCATCATGCATGATATTTTTGTTGTAATTGTATTACATGCATTTCCAAAAAAAAAAAAAAAGTCTTCATGGCATATTGTATTTTTTTTCTACATACTAATTACATGTCCCTTATCAGAAGGATACCAATCCACCTAAGAAAACTGGTTCCTCGACACCCATATCGGACTCGGTCACAAGCAGAATTATGGATGAACTAGAAATGACTCAAGATCGCAGGGAAGAAGTCAGTCAGCTCAAGGATCAGATGGGCTAGATGCTTGAGATACTAAAAGCTATGCAGAAAGAGAAGGGAATAGTTGGGAATCCTTCATCCTCAAGCGAAGATCCTCCGACCTCACCTCCATTTCCTCCAAGTTTCACTCAGGGTCCTCTCCGGACGATGATGCCACTCACGGTCTACTCCAATAATCTGCCGCAATCTCAAGAGATTCCGGTGATGACAAACCCGCCATACGGCCTTCCTCCCGGTTACACACCACCATTAGCTACCGATTCCCAATGCAATAATCAAAATCCACAAAATCCTGTCCGTATGCAAGCACATCCTGTCAATACCAATGAAACATCCTAAACACAACACACCACTCTCCCAATTAATGGCCGCATTTTCACATATGCTACCAACCCTCCTAAAGGTACCAACCCCCAAGCTCCCTATACCATCCACAAAACCCAGGCAACACAAAACCCCACACAAGTATTTTTTTCCCCAAAGGATAGCCAATGAAAATCCTTTGAACTACTCAGGAGAGAACCTCCAGTATAAAGTGAAATTTGAAATTCTTGAGGAGAGGTTGCGGGTTATTGAAGGAGCTGCTTATGGTGTTCGGGATGCTTCAGAGCTTTGCCTTGTTCCTGATGTGGTAGTTCCATCTAAATTCAAAGTGCCGAAGTTTGATAAGTACAAAGGGACTACTTGCCCGAAGAATCACTTGACCATGTATGTTCGGAAGATGGCTTCGTATGCCCATGATGACAAGTTGCTAATTCATTTCTTCCAGGATAGCTTAACTGGGGTAGCTTCAAATTGGTACACACTGTTGGAACGAGCTCGTATCCGATGCTTTAAAGACTTGGCTGATGCTTTCATAAAGCAATACAAGTACAACATGGACATGAATCCTGACAAGTTACAGTTGCAGAATATGTTGAAGCATAATACTGAGACCTTTAAGGAGTATGCTCAAAGATGGAGAGAAGTGGCCGCCCAAGTATAGCCCCTATTGTCCGAAAAAGAGATTGTTGCCATGTCTATTGACACACGCCAGTCGCCCTTTTATGATATGATGGTTGGAAGTGTATCTTCGAATTCACAGACATGGTCATCATTGGAGAAATGATAGAGAGCGGATTGGGAAATGGTAAAATTGCTTAAGGGTCAGTCGGGGCGACTAGCACAAGGAAAGTCCCATTTATGAAGAAGAAAGACAGTGGAACTCATGCTATCATGTTTGACAGAAAGAATTTTAACCGAGGAAAATCAAATGAAACTTTTATTTTAGAAATTTTTGAATAATTAGTCCAAATTTGTTTGTCATTTGGTTTACCATGAAGAGGTGGTTACGTTGTATTGACCCCTTATTCAATAATATGAATTATCTGGTGCTTGAACTATGCTCACTTTCCTGAAGCGTTAATGTAATGAACTTGCATGCATACCCTATGTCATCTGTTCTTTACATCTTTATTTGTATCATGTTGTCATATCATGGTGTTTCTTTTGTCATTTCTCTCCAAGTACCTTCCTTAGTCTTGTTATGGGGCTTGTGTTCTTGGAAATTCTTCGTGAGAAATTGATGAAGCCTAAATGCGCAGGTGCCCCTTGCCAAAAATAAAGTCAAAAAAAAGAAGCAAAAATGAAAATAAAAGCAAACAAAAGATAAAAATGAAAAGGAGCAAATAAATAATCACTTGGTGTACACCATCTTTTTGTCTCTCAAATAAGTTTCTTAAAATAAGCAATCATGATTGAAATGAAGTTTGGCCATCTTTCTCTATCCTCCATAAAATATCGATGTTATCCCTTGTTACCCCTTTTGAGCTTGGAAATTTGCTTCTAAGAACCTTCGATAAGGATCACCCTAAACAAAGGACGACCACAAAAGGAACGGTGATTGTGAAAAAAATAATGCAAAAAAAAAAAAAAGGAAAACGAAAAGAAAAAAAGAGAGAAATAAAAAAGAAAGCAGAATGAATAAGGATAAAGAAGCGACAAAGACAAATGCAGAGGCATTTTGGTTGACTCTACTTTTTTCAAGAAAAGGGAGTGGATCCTTGGTCCTATTCAATCCTAAAGCAATCATTTGAGCCTTATATCCTTCCTTTCATGCCCCTCAACCTTGGCCATGCCACAAGCCTTAAAAAGTCCATTATGATCAATTATGATTATCTTTTTTATAAAACCTTAATTTTGAGACAAAAGTTTGTGTTCTTATGAGTTTTAATTAATTGCTCCTTAAAAAATAAAAAAATAAAAAAGGAAAAATAAAAAGCTCGTTAGGCTGAAAATCCGCAAGGGTGGTCTAAGCAAAAGTTAGGGCAAGATCTACATGGCATACATTGGGGCAAAACCTTGTTTTCAAGGGCCATGTACTGGGGCATCTCCATTCTCAAGTTTCATATTCAAACGCCTTGTACTGGGAAACTTCTTCATTCTCAGATGCCCAACACTAGGGTAGTTTCATTCTCAAGTGTCATTATCAGGTGCCCTATGTTGGGGCAATTCCGTGCTCCAAGGTCCTTTACTGGGGCAACTTCATTCACCAGGGGCCTGCTCTGAGGCAATTTTGTTCTCAAGCCGCATATATGAGACCAATTTAATTTCCAAATTTTTGGTGAACAATTCCCATGATATCCAAGATCAAATCAATCCAAACCGAGGCGACCTCTCCTTGATCTCCATATTGCTTCTTGTGAGTCTTACTTTGTTTGTCTTCGGTTAAACGCCAGTTGAGTCGTCAAAATTCCAACACTAATGAGGAAGTTTTTCAACCAATAATATCCTTTCTTATCATACTTTTGAACCAATGTATGTTTATTACATGATGCTTCGGGTATGGGAAACACAAGTTCAACAGTACAATTTAACCATCAAATGGTAGTTCCCTTGATGAACAAGTCTAGTCAGAAGAATTCTAAATTCTAAATACATGGGAGAAGTGACATCGTCGATTGGCCATTCAAGCAGGAATACAAATGAAAAACAAGGAAGTCTACTCAAGCTAACAAACTAGGGCAACTTAAGTTTATGAGGGCAGGTCATGAAATGCTTCCAAGACATCATGAAGACTGGGGCAATTCAGTAGGAAAGCCTACCAATGATCACCTTAAGGAGTACCGCTTGAAGAAATGTGAATCCCACCCCATCATCTCTTTTGAAAAAATATCTCAATCATGATTTCGAAAGATCACAAGAGCATAATGGTCTCTCGACTAAGGGCAATCTGGAGGAAGCACACCTCTAACAAGAAGTGCAAGACATCATACCAAGAGTAATGTGAATCGTTGTAGTTCATCCTCAAATTTGGTTGTGATCGAAACTTTAAGGGACTAAGGATTAGAGAGTGGTTTGCAAAAACAAAAGCATAAGTTTTTTTTTTCATTAATCACGAAATCACCTCTTGCATCATGAATTGAAAAAATCATAAGAAATATCAAAGTTTTGATCTAAAGTATCTCTTGCATCATGCGTCACATGCATATGCGAAATCACCATCGTTATTGCATTTAAGTTTTCGGGTCCCCGTACCCATCACATTTGAGGGTCCCTATACCCATTTAAATTTTTCAGGGTCCCCGTACCCATCGCCTTTGAGGGTCCCCGCACCCATTTAATTTTTTGGGCCCCCATACCCATCATTTAAGTTTTTGGGTCCCTGTACCCATTTAAGTTTTTCAGGGTCCCTGCACCCATTTAAGTTTTTGGGTCCCCCTACCCATCATTTAAGTATTTCGGTCCCGTACCCCTCGCATTTGAGGGTCCCCGTACCCATTTAAGTTTTTTCGGGTCCCCGTACCCATCCCATTTGAGGGTCCCTGCACCCATTTAAGTTTTCGGGTCCCCGTACCCATCGCATTTGAGGGTCCCCGTACCCATTTAAATTTTTCGGGTCCCCATTCGCATCGCATTTGAGGGTCCCTGTACCCATTTAATTTTTTCAGGGTCCCCGTACCCATCGCCTTTGGGGATCCCCGCACCCTTTTAAGTTTTCGGGTCCCCGTACCCATTGTTTAAGTTTTCGGGTCCCTGTATCCCATCACCTTTGAGGGTCCCCGTACCCATTTAAGTTTTTCAGGGTCCCCATACCCATCGCCTTTGAGGGTCCCCGTACCCATCATTTAAGTTTTCGGGTCCCCGTACCGATCGCATTTGAGGGTCTCCATACCCATTTAAATTTTTCAGGTCCCCATACCCATCGTATTTGAGAGTCCCTGTACCCATTTAAGTTTTCGGATCCTCGTACCCATTGTTTAAGTTTTCGGGTCCCCGTACCCATCGCCTTTGAGGGTCCCTGCACCCATTTAAGTTTTCGGGTCCCCGTGCCCATCATTTAATTTTTCAGGGTCCCCGTACCCATCGCATTTAAGGGTCCCCGTATCCATTTAAGTTTTCGGGTCCCTGTAACTATCGCATTTGAGGGTCCCCATACCCATTTAATTTTTCAAGGTCCCCGCACCCATTTAAGTTTTCGGGTCCCCGTACGCATCGCATTTGAGGGTCCGCGTACCCATTTAAATTTTTCGGGTTCCTGTACCCATCGCATTTGAGGGTCTCCGTACCCATTTAAGTTTTTCAGGGTTCCTATACCCATCGCTTTTGAGGGTCCGCGCACCCCTTTAAGTTTTCGAGCCCCCGTACCCATCAGTTAAGTTTGCGGGTCCCCATACCCATCACATTTGAGAGTCCCCGTACCCATTATTTAAGTTTTTGGATCTCCGTATCCATCGCCTTCTCGGATCCCCGTACCCATTTAAGTTTTCGAGTTCCCGTACCCATCGCATCTCCTGGTGTCTGCACCCAATGTTTTCAAACAAAATTGGAGTTCTTGTCTTTACGCGTCACTTACAAAGATAAAATGCAAACTATGATTATGTTTTTTATCTAGTAAGAAACAAGTAAAGAGGGGCAGCTGTGAACACCTAATTTTGTCCGGTTAAAAAATAAAAATAAAAAAATAGAAAACTAATATGAGTTTGGAGCAGAAGACATCATAGACAGGTCCACTGGGCCTTGGGCTAAAAATGGATGAGTAATATCTTTTTGACAATAATAAGAAATAATAATATTAATTTTGCCCAAATTGGTAAGATTTCAAAAAGAATTGATCCTCTTTAAATTGCATTAATTATAATAGGAAGAGTCGATTTTTTTCCCTTTTATTTTTAAATATGAAATTAATTCTATAAATTCATTAATGGTAAGATTTCAAATGGAGTAAGGTTGATTGATTTGTTTTTAAATCAAAATATTTTGATCTAATTAAGGTGATTTGGGTGATTAAGAATTAAAATAATTTCCATAATGAAAAAACCTAAAATGGTTACTATAAATAATAATGGGAATTTAGGCACCAATGGGGGATTTTTTTTTTCTGAAAAAAGAGGGTGTTGTTTCTTCCACCCAATCTTTCCCACTTCCATCCCTCTCTCTCATTTTTCATTTCTTTCTTCCCTTGCCCATGTTACCAAGCCTTCTACACCACAGACCAAAACCCTGCCAGCACAGTGGTGTCTTCTCCATCACAGACCTTCGCGAACCCCAACCGCGCCACCATCACACGGACCGTCGTACACTGCTAAGCCTGTGCCACCCTCGCCTTGTCCATGTCCAGCACCGTGAGTGTGTAGCAAAACTCCTCAGCTTCTGTCTTTCTTTCACTTAGGTTTATTTTTAGTTTTTTTTTTTATCTTTTCCTTGTTATTTATTTAAATCTGGTTGTGCTTTGAGTCTGAAGTATAGGACCTTGCAGGTGTGTGTGTGTGTGTGTTTTTCCTTTCTTTTTGGTATTTGCTGAAATATATGCTTTTAATTTTTAGTAGGCTTAGCCATTTGATCTAAGTTTCTAATACAAATAAAATAGGTCTTCCAATAAATAAAAATAAATTCAAGGTTAACTAGTTGTGACAACTAGATTAATTCTATTGTCTAGGACGCACGAATTGAGACAACTCAGAAATCCTAGAGCATCCATTTTTAAAAAAATATAATAAATTAAATTAAACAACATCATTTTCAAAAATAATAAAGTCATTATTGTAAGAGATTAAGTTAGCAGTGATAGCTAATTTATCTCATCTTTAAGAATGCATGAGTTGTGACAGTTCAGAAGTCCTTAAAAAAAATCCTTTATTAAAAAAGGAAATAAATAAATAAAATCAATCAAATCTCTCTCGAAGTAAATAAATCAACCAAATCTCTTCCAAAATAAATAAATAAAATCAACCAAACCATAATCATTTTCTATAAGAACTACGTAGCTTTGAATTACCTATCGCACCAAGGTATACGTAGGAGCAGGGACTATCCTTGTCAAGCTAAACAATTTCTTTTTTTAATTTCTTCTTCCTTACTTTAGAGCTCAAATTAATTAAATAAATAAATCTTTCGCTTTAGGGGTAAAACATAAGTTATTATTATTTTACACAATTAGTTAGAGGCAACCGTTTTAACGGACGTTTAGGGTGCTAATATACCTTCCCTACTCGTAATCGACTCCCGAACCTAATTTCTGGATAAAGACCAACTCTTTAGGGTTTTCCATTTTTTTTCCTAATTAAAATAAAATTGGTGGTGACTCCTCCGAATCCCATAATAATCTATTTTTTCGCGGCGTCCGGACGGGACGATCGCGACACACTTCCTAGCTATTAGTAATGCAAACATTGAGATCAAGCAAGGTACATTGCGTGGGGATGAAGAAGTTGTTTTCTAAGTCTCCCCAAGGCCACCATGATCAGTGCTTTAAACAGGTCGTCAGGCTCCTGACGTAAAACAAGCGCTACGCAGGAGGCAACTTTCTTTTTTATTTTTTTGTGCTCTTTGTGTGTTGCGTAGTTGTTTTCCCTTTTTCTTTTAAAATTAAAACCTAGAAATTGAAATAAGTGTGGGAAGGTTTGCATAAAAATAATAATAGTGTTCCCTATTTTTAAATTGAAGAAAAAAATAGGAGAGCACGATCGTGCTCCTTGTTAGCACAACTGTGCTGCTGCGCGTTTGTTCAAATAAAAAGTGGGGGAGCAGTGCACGGGCTAAGCCTAGCCCTTGCTCACCCAAACTGCACCGCAAGCACATTCTCCGGCCCCTTCCCCTCCTAATTTCCCTTTTCTAAGGTAGGAACTCTCTTCCCTCTTCTCTATTCTGTGGTTAGGTTTTTGCTAAGGTTCCTATTATCTCTTCTTTCTTTATTTTGATTCTTTGTTGTGTTTCTAGTTGAAAGTGTTATTTTGTGTTAGAAATTGCTAGTTGGTGTTGCTATTTGAGTCTCTATGTGATTGGGTTACAAATTTCTGAGTTTTATTGGATTCTGCTTATGGCACGGGTCGAAACACAGTCGTATTGTTCCAAGAACAGGTCGTGCTACTCTTCATTCTGAGTTTCTGATAGAGCACGAGCACAAGCAGGACCGTGCTCCGCATAAACTAGGCCGTGCTATTCATATTTATGGAATTTTAAATTTGCACTAAGCACGGTCGTGCTCCTTGTTAGTAACGTCGTGCTATTTGAATTTCTAGAAAATCATTTTAAGCACGCCTATGCTCCCTGTTAGCAAGGCTGTGGCTAACCCAGAATTATTAAATGCATGGTTTTTATTTGGGAATTCAGTCCTTTCTTTCTTGCGCTTATGTTAATTATGATCATTACTTATGTTCTTCACATTATTATGATTATTTTTGGCACTAATGATTGATTTTTTGTTTACACTGGACTATGGCACCGAAACGTAGTCACGCTGAGCATGGTGGATCATCTCGACCTCTAGGGAACGAGCTGCTTACTTTCCACCATGTCGACCATGAGATGAGGTTCAACCAGTTGTGCCTCTTTGACATCGTGGCCTAGAAATACATAGACATGGATATTCTGGCCACTTATGGATTCGTTCCCCGGGTCAACCACTTTATGCAAAACATTGGGTGGGAGCGAGTAGCAGCTATACGATGCCCAGCCTACCGGGAGCCAACTCTGCAGTTCCTCTCGAACTGTCGCTACTTTGACTCTAAGGTTGAGGGTGAGGAGCCCAGAGTTTATTTTCAACTGAACGACCGAGTGTGGCGGATGACATTGGCGGACTTTAATGTCCACCTCGTCTTCGAGACGGCCGAGACAGTCCGGTCGAATAGATATCTGGCTGGAGTATTGGAGACTCGAGCAGAGTTCTTAGATGGGGCCTTTTGGGCGTCAATCATAAGGGGCAAGCTAAGCTTTATAACCCTCGCTTGACGAAGTCCTCTGCGTTCACTAACATACCCTTGCGCGTGTTTCATTGGTGGCTGGCTCTTTCTATTACCAGCCACTATTCTATTGCTGGTGAGGTCTCGCGGATGAACTTATTCATTCTAAGGTGAGGAGCCCAAAGTTTACTTTCAGCTGAACAGGCGAGTGTGCTGGATGACACTGGCGGACTTTAAGGTCCACCTCGGATTCGAGACGGCCGAGACAGTCCAGTCGGACAGATATCGGGTTGGAGTATTGGGGACCCGAGCAGAGTTCTTAGATGGGACCTTTTGGGCTTCGATCACAAGGGGTGAGCTGAGCCTTATAACCCTCGCTTGGCGAAGTCCTCTATGTTCACTAACATACCCCTACACTTGCTTCATTGGTGGCTGGCTCTTTCTATTACAAGACACTATTCTACTACTGGTGGGGTCTCACGAACAAACTTATTCATTCTATGGTGCATGATCTAGGCCCAGCCGCTGAATATCGGCTATATTCTTCTGCAGACTTGTCTGCATTTGTGTCATAGACAGAGGTTGGGGCAGAGAGGGTTTATTTTGGCTGGATCCTTCCTTTTTCAGCTGGCTTGTAACATGGAGCAGCTGGACCCACGGTCCTGGCAGATTAGCCCGATGTCTGGCAGAGATGATATGATGTTGTTGTCCATGATCATATTGACCTGTGGGCCTCGTGGAGAGATCAGACTGGCTGGAGTAGGAGAAGCACCATCAAGGGTAGGAGCAGGCCCTGCATACAGATGCACCTATGGATAGCCCGCCCGCTCCGCCGGCCCATGAGGAGGATTATTAGAGATTGTCTGCCCCTTCGATCAGTTAGAACTGGGAGTGTATGCTCGTTTGGATTCTTAGGAGCAGAGCTTTCAACAATCTTCGGCAGATGTCTTCCAGAGGTTCAATGCCCAGGACCAGCAGATGACACTGATGTTGCAGATGATGCAGTGACATTTTGACCATCCTCCTCCTTCACGGTGATCACACCATCTTGGTACTTAAGAGTTTACGCTATTGTATCAAGTGGTTATTTTGTAAATTTTCTCTTCTCCTTCTCTACACATGTATTTCATGTTAAATTTGTTGCATTGAGGACGCTGCAAATGTTAAGTGTGGGAAGGAAAAATGTACATTTTTTATGGTATTGCTGCATACAATTAACCGGCTTAATTCTTTTATGCTGAAAATTAAGGAAACCCCTAACAAAAAAAAAAAAAAAGATTTTTGATGAATTGCTTTGGTAATCGCATAAGTTTATTTGAAAAAGTTTGTCTTTTGAAAATTGAAAATTAGTAGAAAATTCCTTGTTTGATATTTTTTTCATTAGACTTAGCTTCTAAATATGAGACTTGGGCTTTTATAGGGGTTAAGCTATATTGCTAAATTTATTTGATATTAACCCCTTTTCTTTGATGAGTGTGATTTCTCAGGTGGATACATTCTAGAACTTGTCTTGAGACCTTTTTGAGGCGAATTTGACTTATGTGCATGTGAAAATTTAGTTGGGGCACTCTTAGGTATTTTTCTGGCCCATATTATTTTGTTAAACACTTCCACTAGTTGCCCAATTTGAGCCTTTATGAAAATTATTTTCTTTGGTCCCTATTCTAAAAATTGAAAATTGTTGTTGGTGACTTCTTAGAAGTATAATGGTGCAATAGTAGGAACGTGTGATTGTGAATCCCTTTCCGTAAATAAAGTGATAAAAATAGGCTGGCAAGGGAAAAAAATGGCTTCTCTCTCCCTATTCAAAAAGAAAACGAAAAGAAAATAAATAAATGGTGAAAATAAAATAAAGAAAAGAGGCAAGAAAAAGAAAGCCTACGGCAAAGGAAGGAAAGGTTGGAGAAAAAGTAGTAAATTATTGAAAAATTTGTGAAAAGAAATGTCAATTGCGCACTTTATGCTCTTTTATGCTTCAAGAGGTTATTACTTTATTTTTGTTGGTTTAGCCCTTTGAATCCCTTTTCTTTCTCTATCAAACGTTATTCTTAAAGTATTCGTAGTTAAATATTATTATTAACTAGGCCAATAATAATGCATCGAGGCTATTATGTGAGTGACATGATGACCATATCTCACGGGTCATGAATATGTGTTATCATATCTTCACATAGGTATAAATATTGATGGAATATTTATACTGGATTGACCCACTATGAGAACGCTGAATAATAGTTATATAAGTGTGATAGGCATTTCTCATGATGACAATGGTGAAGTAGTCCTTCGACTTGAAGTCACTACGATTCCTACATGAGAAGTTGTAGATTTTAATGCTATCAAATATTATCTGTAACAGGATAATTATAAAGATAGTAATTAGGCGTGTAATAAATCATGCCGAGGGACAAGAGTTGTACGATTCCCCCACTAGACCTTGCTACCCTGCCGACTCCCTACAAAGCTAGTGATGTTTCATTAAATTCTCCTATGTACGATACGTTGGGCGCTGTCAACTTGTGCAGAAACCTCAATGTACCTATACTCTACACCCCATATGGAGTCCACCTGACAGCCTACTTTTGAATTCGAAAACTCCTCCTCTTCCTGCCTAAGTTCTTGCTCATGCCGAAAAAAGCCTTCGAGGTCAGAGTCTGGCAAGTCCAAGAGGCTATCCACTGTGGAGTCACTATCCCCAGTTGAGGTATCAAAAGGAAGGTTTTATTTCCCATATGTGTTGGTTCTGAAAAATTTATGTGAAAATACTTCTTCCATCATTCTAACTAGGAAGACACTATTATTAATCTTAACCCAGGTTGTTCAATTGATTTCTTCAGGTGAAGTTGTTGTGATTAAAATCTTCCCTACGTCAAATCTGACTTTCCTCCTTGTGCTTTCATCCAGATTTTCATACCTTCCCACCATGTGTGTTAGATATTTGAAGAGGAGTAAATATCCAATTTGGTCCCTGAAATTGTAGGGTCATATCAACTTAGTCCCTCACATTATCAATATTCCAAAATGATCCCTGGAATTGCAGAAAGTTAATCAGATTCGTCCTTTCGTTGATATTTGTATGGACTAAAATGACATTAAGTTGATAATGTCAGGGATGCATTTGAAACTAAGTGAATAATGTCAGGGATGCATTTGCTACATTTTGGAATTCTAAGGATCATTTTGGAATATTGATAATGTGGGGGACTAAGTTGATATGATCCTACAATTTCAGGGACCAAATTGAGTGTTTACTCATTTGAAGAATTACTCCCTCCGTGCATCCACCAGAACCCCTATCACCTTCAACCAAATTGATCTTTCTCTGGGCACCATTTCAAGTTCCCAAGGTTTAATGTCCTTGAACCATTGGGACAACCAGTCGTTGGCTTCTTGTAGAACAGAGTATATTTCTCCATTATCTTTGTAACACCCCGATTTTTTCACTGCTTTTAGATATCAATAAGAGAATAATTAAATTTATATTTTATTCTAGGTATTAGAAAATAAAATAAAATAAACCGAGATCATATTCATGCTCAATGCTATCTTGTGAAGCTACGATTAAATTTTGAGCTGAAAACTCAAACAGAGCTCGATCTGCGTTTTTTCACTGACAGTAAAATTTGACTGCTCAGGAGACCTAATTTCGACCCGTGAACGAGACAGTAAGTCTTAGAATTTAATTTCCTGCGTTTTCATTATATTTGAAAAAAATCACTTCCTGACTTTCGTTCGAGCGAAATCTTTAAGTGGGTGAAGAACGGAGCTGCATATAGATTAACCGGGATCCGCTAACGGATAATCTTGATGTCACATCAATTCAAATCACTTGGGAAAGTGTGCCAGAGTCATCATGACGTTTGAAAATATCTGAACGCGAAATGACCGAAATACCCCTAACCTTTTCTTAAATGACATTTTGGTCCTTGAAGGAAATGACCAAAATGCCCTTAAGTGAATTAATTTAAAGGCTGGTCAGCCCCCATTTCCCACGCATAAGACCAACAAAAGAGAGCCTCCAACACTTCATCTTCTTCCTTGAACCAAATCACCATTTTCTTAAGAGAAAAAGCTTGAATCCTTGAGAGAAAAGCTTGATTCTTGATCAATCTTCATCATTCAATAGGTAAGGTCACTTCTATGATCTCTAAGCTTCATGAATCACTTCCTATATCAAGTTTGAAATCTTGATTTCATAGATTTCAAGTTTATGATCCAAATTTCAAATATTCATAGAAAATTGTAGAAAAATCCTTTTAATGGGAAACCAATTTCTTTGAGCTAGCTTCATCACCTTCTACCTTTATCCAAGAGTATATGATCAAATTCTCATCCTAGCCTAATTTATTTGAGAGGGCCGAAACCCTAAGAATTGGGGGAATAGTGGTTTTGTTCAATTTTTGTGCTTGAACTCTTGATTCTATCCTTACCTTTCCTTTTGTCCTAGAATCCAAGTGATTGGAAAATCAAATCAATTCCTAGCCCATTTTTCTCTTCATGGCCGAAACCTATGAGTGTGTAGAACCATGAGTTTTGTTTCAAATTTTGGGGTTTGTATTAGTGTTAACCATGCTTAAGTACCAACCACCCAAAAGATTGGAACCAAATGAAACCCCTAGCCCTTTTTACCATTTTTGGCTGAACCTTACACCACTTTTGGGGGGGGGGGGGGAGAAATTTATGTTTGGATGTTGTTATTTTGTATTGATTGTTATTGTGAATTTAAGTGTGCTTGATTGTTTTAGGCGACGCGGACGAAACCGGAATCTAAGCCAAGAACCGTTCGGGAGTTGATTAGGAACTTAGAGAGGTATAGGAAGTTACATCATAATGGGTTTGATAGTCTCATGGTATTTTGATTGATTGATGTGTTATTGTTAAATTGAGATATATATATATATATATATATATATATATATATATATATATATATATATATATATATATATTATATCCTGAATTGGTTGAAAGCTGTGTTATGAACGTGATTGATTATTTGAATATGAATTCTGGCATGGATGCCTTGACTAAAATATATTGATTTTTTGATTAATTTGAGATTGGTGTGTGTGTGTGTGTGTATATATATATATATATATATATATATATATATATATATATCCTGGACTGGTTAAGAGCATAGGACTGACTATGACTCGAGAAAGAAAATTAAAATACTCGAAAACCGAAATCAAAGTTTTGAAAACCAAATTTTGAAATCAAAAAGGTATTTTGGGAAACGTGTTACTTTATCAAGAAAAGTAACTTTTCCTTTTTGAAAAGTTAGGTCTTTTTGAAAAGGAAAAAGTGGTTTGAGGAAAGTTATTGCAAATTGAGTTTTGTTTCAGAAAGACGTTTTAAAAAGAGGTGGAACCTTTAGACAACGGTTTTGTTTACGAAAAAGAGTTTTCCCGGAAAATGTTTTTCTTGGAAAAGGATGCCTTAGTTCAAAATGATAAAAGTGTGTTTTGTTTTCCACAGTTGTTTTGTGAAAATAAGACCGAAAGGAAAATGATGATCTTTTGAGATGAATGTAAACCTAGTGACCGAGACGTCGGGCTAGTGTTTTGTGGATTGAGCACTCGGACTTAATGTCCTTTAAAATGAGTTGTGAGCTATATGCCTCGACAAAAGAAAGAATGAACGAAAAGGAAAACAGAACTTTCTACGTACATACATGAAACGACAGACATGCCATTTGAAAACGAGCTACAACTCAAGTAGTTGAAAATATGAGCCAGTTAAGACCACTAGGTCTATAGGGACATTCTGTGTTCGAAACTCCACAAGTGGCTGGAGGCATCGCGACCCCGTGCCATGGTAAATCGGTTGCCTAACATGAATGAACTCAATTAGAGATTGGACTATTCAGGATATGGTTATGACGTGGTACCCCGGAATAATTGGAGTTCAGACCTAAATTAAGAGGCTGACTCATGAGAATAATTGTGTTACGGGTGTATTTGCGGCCTATCGCTCGATGAAGGGAAGTAGGAATCTCCGGAGTACATGAATTTAGAAAGATGCTATTGGAGTCTCATGCATTAGTATAACTCATGATAGTGTTTGAGATATTATGTTATGTGAATAACTGTTATTATAACTGTAATTATATGTGGTTGTATCTGTTGTTTGTCGCCTATGTGGCTATCATGATAAACTTATCAAATGAGTATCTCATCTTTGCCTGTACATGTTGGACACACTGTTGTGTTTTTGGAATACATATACAGATGTTGATCGTGGGTCCTCGCGGACACGTGAGGACTCAGATGACGGAGTCTTTTGAAGGAGCAGAAAAGAGGATCCCTCCGAATTCCTCTGGGAATCGGAGCTGAATTTGGGGTTGTATCCCAATGGCTACTTTTAGCCGACCAGCTTAGGAGTTTTATTTTTGAAGCAGTCTTATATTAGCTGCTGCATGTATGTTGAACAAATTTTTTGAGTCTGTAATATGATATATCAGACCTGAACTTATGGTATGAGTTGGAACTATATTTCAAAGAAACTTATATGCTTCGGCATGATTATGTTATGATTATGTTGTTATGAATGTTGAATATTGATGAGTACTATAAGGATTATTCCTTTGTCTTGAGTTTGAATTACTTGATACATGTAGAAAATTTTTAGACCCGCATTTTTAAGCGTATTTACTTAATTAAAGTATATTTTGAAAGCAGCCAGCGTTTTATTTTCTTGATGTTTTTCCGTAATCGAGTTCGAGTACGTCGCACCCGAGGGGGTGTTACAATCTTCAGATATGAGGAGGACCATATTACCCCCCATTAGAATAACTTTTATAGAGAATATGCCCTCCATATGCAACTTCTCTTGTGATGAACCTCAATTCTGTGCATTTTATAGGGGGTATTTAGGTTGAATTTCGATGCATTTAAAGATAAATATTATTGTATTTCACATTTTTACTTGAGTTTTGACAGAAGCGACGTTCAGAGGTAGCTTAATGGACTTTTGAAGAAAAAGTGAAGGTTTTAGAGCTTAATTGGGCAAAATACTAAAGTTCTGAGGTTAGCACGGCCGTGCCATGCGAGAGCACGCCCGTGCCAACCTTTCAAATCCATTCATCCAAACAAAGCCTTACAAAAATACTTAAAGCTGACCTGTGGACACTTAGCACGACCGTGCCATGCGAGTGCTCGCCCGTGCCACATTAAAGAAAGGCCTGACTCAGAGAAGCAAAGCCTGACAGAATTTAGCACTGTCCCAATCGCAAAGAGCATGCCCATACTATCAGGAGAGCACGCTCGTGCTGTAGTCCGTGCACTAGAACGTTGTTCTAAGAAGTTAGTACGCCCTGACATATTTGAGCACGGCCTGATATGTTGAAGAGCACTCCCGTGCTGAATGAAGACCACGGCTGTGCCACCTGATTGGCATGCCCGTGCAGATGGCACAGAAAACCTAATTCGAAGCCCAGTTCACAAATTTTGTTATAAATAGAGGTCCTCTGTGCCACTTTAGAGATATCTTTTGCATCTTTTACTTCTTTACATCTTTTAATTTTTGAACTCTTTTCTTAGCTTTCTAGTCTTATAGCTTTTGTAGTTTTGATTTCTAGATTAGGATTTGGCACCTGGAAATTAAGTTGGAGACAACTTCTCCCTCTTCAATTATCCAGGATGCATTTTCCAAAGTTGAACTTGGTTTTCTCTATTACTATGAGTAGCTAAATTCACCACCAGAGTTGTGGTGAATTTTGTGTTAGTAGAAACCCTTTTCGCTATATCTTAGCTTTAATTTAATTCTAATTGGTTTCAAGGTTGCAATTTGATTAGTGTTATTCTGTTGTTCTTCATCCCATACTAGGATTGTGCACCCTTTGTATGCTTTTAATCAATTGATTGATATTTTGGCTATCAAGCCCAATTAAATTGGTAGACCTATAGGATAACCGGGGTATAACATTTAGATTTGAGAAAACGTGATTTACTTCTTTCAATCATTCAACCTCTTTACGCGTTATGCTTTCTAATCATTTAAACTCTTTGTTTGATAACTATTGGGTTCATCTGGGGAAAATAAAATTAGTTGCCTGACAAACAATTAATAGTTTTTGTAGAGGGATTGATATCCGAAAAGCAATTGCCAAATTGAATGGAATTAGGATTTGGGGGGTATTGAAACCGCAAGTGAAACCACGGCTCTAGGCTCTTTTACTCTTGATTTCTAAACTCTCTTTTTATTCTTCTCTTATCATCTTTTACATTGTTCTATTGTTATTTTTATTGAGTTCTTTATTAGTCTAAATAATGAATTGGATCAGGATTTCTCTATTTTAGTACTTGTTTTATCACTTAGTTATCAAAATTAATCTCTTGGGTACGATATCTGGACTTCCGTCCTATATTACTTCTGCGACAAGGTACACTACCCTTAAGTGTGTTTTGAATGCAACAAGTTTTTGGCGCCGTTGTTGGGGATTAATTTTTGATATTTTGTGATTTTAGTGATATTGGAAGAAAAGAAATCCTAGTTACTTTAGATATTTTTTATTTTATTTTTTTATTTTATTTTAATTATCTTTCCCTGAATACTAATGTCTTCCCAACAATGTGCTTCTAGTTAATCTTATTTTGAAGTTGGGGATGCAAGAAGAACAATGGAAGAGAAGACAACTCTTGGAGATTATTTCACTATCAGTGACTGTGGTCTGTGGGTGCAAAAGCCAACAAGCAATCCTTGGACTGATTATGGAAGCAACCCCAACTGGGGGCAATATGATTATGTCTATGAGCCACCTAAAATGCAAAATCAGTGGCCAAGACAAGAAGAGAAAAAAGTAGATTGGGGCGAGATTATGGAGCGGAGCAATAATCGATTGGACACTATACAGACTCCAATCTCCCTCCTATTTATGTTTCTAACTCAGTCAGTAGAAAAATCATTAGTCCCTCAAGTTGAGCTCAATCTGGAGGAAAAAGCCCAAGATGTCACTTTTCAAGATGCCATCAAAAAGAATGACGAACTTGAAGAGGAGCAGCTCCATCAATTATCGAAAATATCCCTTCTGAGGATACTATCCAAAAAAATAAAGAGCTTGGAGATGAGCAACTTTACCAATTTTGGACGAGTATCATTTCACTCATTGGCAGACATGCATCCACAGAAGAAGTTCCTACTAAAGGGGACAACTTTGAAGCTCAGGCATAATCGTGCAGAGCTGACCGTGTGCCAGAAGAGTTAGTTGATAGGACCACAGAAAAGGAAGGAGTTCCTGCTGAAGAAAGCAAGTCTGATAATGGGCACGGCTATGTACCAGCTGAAGCACTGCTATGCACCACTCCCAGTAAGCCAAAAACAGTAAGAATCAATAGCGAGCCAGAAAAGATTCTCTTAGCCATTGGTGATGCCAAAATTGAAGTTAAAAAAGGGAAGGTAACATTAAATAGTGATACCAAAGAGGATGTTTTAAAATTGTTAAATTCTAAAAATCCTGCTCAATATTTCTCTCCTTCGATTTCTTCTTATTCTGCTAATGATGATGTGGTTATTGCTAACAATTAACTTTGAGTGTGTAAGGATGCAGAAAGAAAATCTTATCTTGCAGGATCTGAAAACATTGATGGATGATGGAAAAACAAAAATGTCATCATCTTTTGAAGTACATCCACCAAAGGGAAAAAGGAAAAATAACATAAACCACATAGTAAGAAACCTAAGAAGGGGAAATGCATTAGATGCTAAATTTGCACTTAGAGAGCCCCCTGATTGATCACCTTTGAGGTACCGTCAAGCTAATGACGTTAAACAAGCGCTTTACGGGAGGCAACCCTGGTTATTTTATTTATTTTTTTGTTTTTATTTTATTTTTAGGATAGTTTATTTTATCTTTAGGATAGTAAAAATAAATTTAAAAAAAAATGAGGATCGGTACTTCTCTTCTCCTTCTCTGCACTTGTACTTTATGATTAAATGTGTTACATTGAAGACACTGCATCAGTTAAGTGTGGGAAGGAAAAATATAGTCATATTTTTTATATTGTTGCATCCAATTATTTGGCTTATCTCTCTCTTAAAATTAAGGAAATTCCTTACAATTTTTTTTTTTTTTAAAAATCCTTTGATAGTCTCATAAGTATGTTTAAAAAAATTGGTCTTTTGAAAACTGATAATTGGCAGAAAATTCTTTGATCGAAAAGCTTTTTATTAGACTTAGCTTCTAAATGTGAGATTTGGGCTTCTATGGGGTGAAGTTACATTGCCAAATATTTTGATATTAACCCTTTTTCTTGGATGAGTTCGATTTTCAGGTGAATATATTCTAGAGCTTGTCCTAAGACCATCTCGAGGCAAATTTGACTTATGCATGTGGAACTCTGGTTGGGGCACTCTTAGGTATTCTTTCTGGCCCGCTTTTGTTTTAACACTCCCTTTAATTGCCTAATTTTGAGCCTCTATGAAAATTCTTTTCTTTTGTCCCTATTCTAAAATTTAAAAATTATTTTTGGTGATCTCTTGGAAGTATAATGGAGCAATAATAAGAATGTATGATGGTGGAACTCTTTCAAAAAAAAATAATGTTATAAATAAATTGGCAATAATAAGAAAAAAGTTTGCTTCTCTGTTCTCGAAAAGAAAAAATAAAAATAATATATATATATATATATATATCAAAAATAATAATAAAGATTAGAGAGAATGCAAGAAAAAGAAAGTGCTTATAGCAAAGGAAAGAAAAGAAAGGTTGAAGAAAAAGTAATAGATCCTTGAAATATTGTGTGAAAAAGAGGTGTCAATGCACTTGATGTTCTTTTATGCTTCTAAGGATCATTACTTTGTTTTATTGGTTTAGCCCTTTGATTATCCCTTTTCTTTCTATATCTCACCTGACATTAATAACTTGGCCCCATTACAACCCATGAAAGACCCCAACATTCTTCTGCATGCATGTGGTTCATATTGTGGAGATTTGGTCAATGAACAAGCTTGTGGTAATGTATTTATTTGAGAATCTAGAGTGTTTTTATGTCTTTACCCAATACATTGAGAGATTGTGAGTAGAGTGATCTCTGTTCTTTTAAATAGTTTTATTTCAAAGAATTTAAAAGTTCCAATTGGGTGATCTCCTGACTTTCTTTTGAAAATTATACTTGTTTGACTATCTTCGCAATTTTGAAAACTCTGTTTGTTTTAGGTTCCCTTGATTTAAGTCTGAAACTTCTTTTGAAAATTATTGTTAAGCCAGATAATTGCTTGAGGGCAAGCAATGTTTAAGTGTGGGAAGTTTGATGAACCTCAATTCTGTGCATTTTATAGAGGGCATTTGGGTGGAATTTTGATGCATTTAAAGACAAATATTATAGTATTTCACCATTTTACTTAAGTTTTGACAGAATTGACGTTCAGAGGCAGCTTCATGCACTTTTGAAGAAAAGTGAAGGTTTTAGAGCTTAATTGGGCAGAATACTGAAGTTCTGAGGTTACAACGACCGTGCCATGCAAGAGCATGTCCGTGCCAACCTTCCAAATTCATTCATACAAACAAAGCCTTACAAAAATACTTAAAGCTGACCTCTGGAGACTTAGCACGGCCGTGCCATGCGAGAGCACGCCCGTGCCACATTGAAGAAAGGCCTGACTCAAAGAAGCAAGGCCTGACAGAAGTTAGCATGGTCCCAATAGCAAAGAGAGCATGCCCGTCTTGCAACCCATGCACTAGAACATTGTTCTACGAAGTTAATACGCCCTGACATATTTGAGCACGGCCTGATATGCTGAAGAGCACGCCCATGCTGAATGAAGAGCACGGCCGTGCCACTTGATTGGCATGCCCGTGCAGACGACATAGAAGACCTAATTCAAAGGCCAGTTAACAAATTTTGTTATAAGTAGAGGCCCTCTGTGCCACTTAAGAGATATCTTTTGCATCTTTTACTTCTTTACATCTTTTTATCTTTGAACCTTTTCTTAGCTTTCTAGTCTTATAGCTTTTATAGTTTTGATCTCTAGAGTAGGATTTGGCACATGGAAATTAAGTTGGAGACAACTTCTCCCTTTTCAATTATCCAGGATGCGTTTTCCAATGTTGAACTTGGTTGTAGTGGATCTTGTGTTAGTAGAAACCTTTTTCGCTATGAGTAGCAAAATTCATAGTGGTGGATCTTGCGTTCTCCCTCTTCAACTATGTGTAGGTAAATTCACCACTAGAGTTGTGGTGGATCTTGTGTTAGTAGAAACCTTTTTCGCTATGTCTTAGCTTTAATTCAATTCTATTTGGTTTCAAGGTTGCAATTTGAATAGTGTTATTCTGTTGTTCTTCATCCCATATTAGGATTGCGCACCCTTTGTATGCTCTTAATCAATTTATTGATATTTTGGCTATCAAGACCAATTAAATTGGTAGACCTATAGGATAACCAGGGTTTAACATTTAGATTTGAGAAAACGTGATTTACTCCTTTCAATCATTCAACCTCTTTACGTTTTATGCTTTTTAATCATTTAAACTCTTTGCATGACAACCATTGAGTTCAACTGGGGAAAAGAATATTAGTTTTCTGACAAACAATTAATAGTTTTCGTAGAGGGATTGATATTCGAAAAGTAACAGCGAAATTAAATAGAATTAGGATTTGGGGGTATTGAAACCACAAGTGAAACCACGGCTCTAGGCTCTTTTACTCTTGATTTCTAAATTCTCTTTTTATTCTTCTCTTATCATCTTTTACTATTGTTCTATTTTTATTTATTTTTGAGTTCTTTATTAGTTTGAATAGCATAAGGGTTTCTCTATTTCAGTACTTACTTTATCACTTAGTTATCAAAATTAATCTCTTGGGTACGATATCTGGACTTTCGTCCTATATTACTTATGCGACAGGGTACACTGCCCTTAAGTGTGTTTAGAACGCAACATCATGCACATTGATTGCACCTTCTGAGCTAGGTGTTATACCCACATAACTTCCGTCCAACCACCTCATTTCTTTATTAGACACAATAGATGATAGTCCTCTCCAATCATTGCCCACTTGCACATTTAATCCTTTGCTCCCTTGATGCACAACGCCCACAACAAAAAAAAAACAGCCATTTAGGGACCGAATTTAGGAACTGATTCTATTTGGTCTCTAATAGGGACCGAATCAATGATTTTAAAAAATTGGTCATTGGTAATTATTCGGAGACCGAATTCGTGGTCACGAAGGAATCTGTCTCCAATTCAGTCCCTAATATGAAAATAGGAAAATTCAAAGTTGTTGACTCATTTAGGGACCGATCAAGGGACCACCCAACGACTATTTCCTCGCGATCACTTAAATTTCGGTGGCTAAATACTGTTTTATTTTTAGGACTAAATTTCAAACTAAAAAATCGGTCCCTAAAACTAAAACCCTAACTTAAGCACGCGGTCTTTTTTCCCTCTTCTCAGTATTCACATTGCAAATAGAAGTTGAGGCACTCTATGCTCCCTCTTTTCAGTTTTCACATCACAAATAGAATTTAGTGGTCACATTGCAAAGAGAACCACCACCACCACCACCAACCCTGAGAGGACCACTCTCTGCTCTCTCGTTCGACCTCTCTCTCTCAGGAGAGGCTAATAGTCAGGGGCATGAGCACTTTGCTGCCTATGACAATGCCGTCTTCTTGAAGGCGGCTGGAGGGAAGAACAAGAAAATGGGTATTTTTATGGACTAGGGCCGATGGGGGATGAGTTTGTGGCCTCATCAACGCCATGTACTCAGTCCGAACGCTGCCTTACCGTGGATTGTCGAGAGGTCATCCTCAACCTGAATCGGGAGTTAGCTGCGAAGGACCACGAGATCATGACGATTAGGACTGAGTTGATCCATCAGAGTTCTAGCATTGATGAGCTTTACCAGATGATGCGGGCGAGTGGTTCAGGTTCAGGCCATGACGTGCACGATGATGCAGTTGATCATGAGGACGTTGATGATGAGGGCACTGATGATAAGGACGCTGATGATGATTTGAGCCCATTATCCTGACTCCTTCGTGATTAGGAGATACATTTATTTTATACAGTTGTTATATTTTGATGGATCAAATGATATATTAAAGTTTTGGATTATATATATAATTTTGACCTCTTCTATTTTATTATTGGGTTTAGTGATTTTTTATGTAATTTATTTTAGGCTTAATTGCACTTTTGATCCCTGTAGTTTTACCAATGCGTGATTTTGATCCCTATAGTTTTAATTGCTCAAATCAAGTCCATGTACTTTCACAAATGCGTGATTTTGGTCCCTATAGTTTCAATTTCTCAAATCAAGTCCCTGTACTATCACAATTGCGTGATTTTGGTTCCTGTACTTTAAATTACTCAAATCAAGTTCTTATACTTTCAAAATTGTCTAAAAACTTATTAGATAAATTTTTTATATATTTAAAATATTAATAGATATAATATATTATTATAATATTTATATAATTAATAATATAAAAAATTTCATCGTATAATTATTTTGACAATGAAAGAAAAACAAGTACTCAGATAATTATATAAATAATAATTGTCTACAAGTTCAAAATATAATATATATATATATATATATATATATATATATATATATATATATATATATATATATATATATACAAAATTAAGATTTTGAATTTATTTATTACAGATTTTATATTTTTATTTGAAGATAATTAATTGTTCTAGTAATTGTTTTCCTCTCTTTAATAAAATAAATATACGATGAAATTATATATACTATTGGTTATATATTATAATAATATATTACTTTTATTAATATTTATAATATAATAAAAAAAAATTTTACCTAATAAATTTTTAGACAATTTTGAAATATAGGGACTTGATTTGAGCATTTTAAACTACAAGGACCAAAATCACGCAATTGTGGAAGTTCAGTGAATTGATTTGAGCTATTGAAACTATAGGGATCAAAATCATTTGTGAAAGTACAAGTTTTAATTAGAACAATTAAAACTATAGGAATCAAAATCACACATTGGTGAAACTACAGGAACCAAAAGTGCAATTAAGCCTTTATTTTATTTTAGTGGTTTTTCAATCTTTTATATAAAAAAATATAATTTATTTTTTTAAAAAAATGAATTGATTTTATTTTTTTTTTAAAAATTTGTAGCAGAGACCGAATTCGCGACTGAAATAGCGGTAGCTAAAACTAGCTGTTGAAATATCAAAAATTCGGTTACTAGGTTTAAAAATTCGGTCCCTAACCCTAAATATATGCTTGTGACCAAATTTAGGATATGTCTTTTGCGAATTTAAAAGATTTTACCTAGTTATTTATCCAATTAATATTTCAATTAATAAATATTTGATAATTTACTTTGAGCACCATGTACCATATAGCAACTATATTATCTTACAATATACAAAAAAAACCCTTAGAAAAACAAATTTCTCGACCCATAATTAAAAGATGAAACAATGTAACAAAAAAGAAACTCAAGAAAGAAAAGTTGTTCTAATAATTAGGAGAGTAGTTTCTGGATCATTATTGCGGTGTAACATTCCTCCAGTTTTGAATAGCTTGAGACACTACTTGTTCAACTAACTGTGCATCCAAATGACGAGTATCTTGATTGTTCTCCTGAGACATCCACAAGTAATTAATTGCGTCAGTAGCGTTAGACCCAAAGGTTACAATATACATACACAAAAAAAGATGGAGTAATTTCCAGATATAGATAATTTTGGCAAAATTAATCTTTTCTTCATCTTATTTGTTTTCTTTAAGTTGGCCCTTTAAATTTTATTTGTGTGAAATTGTTCATTTAACTTTGTAAATACTAACAATGTTAACCTAACCTTCATAAACGTTACAACACAGTAAAAAATTCCATTAAAAATTAAGAATTTTTTTCTATCTCTTTTGTTTCTTTCTTCTTCTTCATACTCCATTGGTGGCTTCCTTCTAGGTTCAAGCACTCCATCAATGAGTTCCTTAAATTTTGGAGAAAAGCACGACGACGCGTGATATGGGCAGTGGGCATGGACAGAGTTCACGAGGTGGTGGCGGTCTGGGATGGGTGGGCGATGGCTTGCGACTCTGCAAGCGGTGGTTGGGGTCCAAGCTTGGAGAGGCATGATTCTGGGTTGACAGCGTGACCGTCAAGCTGCTGGTGGACTGCAATGACGATTGCGTCGTGTGTTGGACGCAAAATGGTGGTTTAGTTTCAGTCGCTGGAATAAATGTTCGAAGGAAGAGAGAGAAAAAACCTTTTAGTGGATTTTTTGAGAATGTTATAACCTTTCTGACGGTTAGGCTAATATTGTTAACGTAGACAAAATTAAAAGACTAATATTTTGACACAAATAAAAATTTGAAAACCAACTTGAATAAAAGTTAGAAGAGGTAAAAACTAATTTTGGCCGATAATTTTGTCCCTGTATGGGTGTGTGTTGCATCATTACTTTGACTCCAACTGCTTCCAAACAGAAGTTGTCCTCACAAGAAACCCTAGCTTGGAGCACATCAAGACCCAGTTCTTCAAAGGCTTCCAATATGAACACAAGTAACCCCTGACAACTCCTTTGACTCAGCACCTTGATCATAAAGCCCTCTTCTTGCGGTTCAACTTTAAGCTGCAAAATCATTAACAACAAGCACAAAAATAATTACGTACACAACATCAGCCGAAAGGAGTAAATCCTTTCTAGTGGATTATATGAATTAGTGAACTACTGATCAAGTTCCTATACCATAGGCAATGGATCACAGTCAACTATTTTTTGTGATGTTGCAACTGCTAACTGGCTCAATTCTTGCAGCTTTTGCTTTAAATCTTGTATGTACTTTGCTGCATCCAACAACACCGAGGTTTTACGGCGCTGCATAAACACGGAAAATATCACATCATATCTCAACATGATTTTCAATTCTTGAACATTTATAGGCATATATAAAAGCAAGAGACAAGTTAGAAGGATTTATGTCGATCACTGTCACTGAATATACACAGACACAAGAAGAAAAAGGGTCGATCAAAGTGAGTGTGGTCTTATTCAATTTTTAACATTAAGTGAAGAAACCCCCCTAGAAGCTTTGACTAATGAAATGAAGATGAAATATAAATATTTAATAAGATAGAAGGATAAGATGATCACTGTGATAGAAATGAAATGGAATCGATTAAGCTGTGTTGTAAAAGGTTATCCAGAAATTGAATGAGGGAAAGGTACGCAAATAGAAAAGAATGAGATGTTTTGGAGTAATCACCGATTGGGAGTATGTGATTGAACGAAGCAGTTGCAGGTTCCTGTACATTGCTGTTCTCTTGTGAACCTTGGAAACCATTCTCTCTTTCGCACTCACTCTCTTTCACTCACGAGAACTATATATAAAGAAGTGTAAACAATGTTGCATGGTTTTGTAAAGAGGATGTGGACACAGAATCTTGTGGATCACATGTGCTGCGGTTTTGGAATTACCATATGTATGAAATGTTTTTACTTTAAGGGCAATCTTGTTTTTTTTTTTTTCTTCGGTTATATTCGTTGCCAGTTGCCACTGAACCAACTTTGTTCTTGTCAAGCTAAATAAGACCTAGTTTGACACGGCATATTTTCACGGGTTAAAACTATATTCTTGGCTTGTACAAAAAAAAAAAAAAAAAAATCTTGGGAGAATTTAAAATATTAGAAAATGTGAAGTTAAAACGAAGAATAACTAAATAGATTTGACCAGTAATCACATTTTAAAATATGGAAATTACAATGTTGAGTAGATCATAGTTATTCCAGTTACCTTTTACCACGCCTTGTTCAGAATTGTCTCAAATTATTATTTGTTCGATTAACCATTGGATGTTGTTATTTGGTTTCTCAGGGTATCCTCTGTGTGTAACTGCAGAGATTAATCTCACACTGGATGAAGGACTGATCTCTTCTAATCAAGTTTTTTTCATATACAAGAGTCAGGGATCAAACCCCTAATCACTTGTTTAAAGGATTCGAACTCGTTACCATTCGGACCCATCATATATTGGTGATGTTATTAATTTGCGCATCAATATACATCATTCCTACATTTCTTTATACCGAAAATAAAAATGGTAAGGCATGAGGTTGGACTGTACGTTTTTCATGATGTGATGAATATTAAGTGCAAATAATATTGTTGTTAACTAATGGATGCTAAATTTACAAGAGGAAAAAAATCCACGAGAATTTTAATCCTATAGGGTAGATCAGTTGCCAGGTATGATTTAACGTTATTATGATGTATTTTTCTCTCAATTTGGTTTCTTAAACTATGTACAGCATTTTCTAATTTACTCCTATATATAGTTATCTATAGTTACCATTTACTTCTTCAACTTAAACTTGATATGAGAGAAGGAATTGAACTGGTTAGACGAAAACTGGAAGTTCATCATTTAGGAGGAACCTGAGTTTGCTGGTATGAGTTTGTCCTGTCTAAAATAAGTTATGGATGCATCATGCTTTTTTATTTTTGATAAGCATGGATGTATCATGCTTATCTATATGTGAAAGAAGGCGTGTGGGGTCATATATAAAATAAGGGAAACAGTATAAATGTTTTTGAAAACGAACACTTTTCTGCATGGGAACGTGAAAAACTAATGAAAGAGATGGTGATGCATTGGCATCAGTGGGGTTAAGTTGGAAGCTGCAAGGAATCTCAATGGCCGATTGAGACACCATTCACAGTAGCAACTATCACGTAGCAAAAAGCTAAGTGTCAAAAACGTGTTACAGCTTTAGGTGTCTTCTTTGGATGCCTCCAAGCTTTCCTCACGGGGAAGGGATTCTCTCTCTCTTCTTTCTCTTTCTCTCCCTATTGGTTTGGCTTCCCCTATATATCTACCAAGAAACGTTTAAAGAAATTTTGGTTTTATTATAAGTGCCGGAAATTTAAAAACAAAAACGATGCAATTTGTTAATTATTTTTTTAAGATGTTTTTTAATGGGATTTGATACTCGTGAGATACCTAAACTTTTATGTGAGTGGAATTAAATGTTAGGCTAAAATATACTTTTGGTCCTTTATCTTATAGTCAAAATTCGATTTGATCCTTTATCTTTAAAAAGATCTGTTTTTTCGATTTGATCCTTTATCTTTAAAAAGATCTCTTTTAGTCCTTTATCTTATAACGTTACACTATTGTGGTTATTTCCGTTAGATTTGCAGTAACGATGTTAGTAAATCACCCCCCATCGCCGGATTCTGGGTTCCCTCACCAGACTCTGGTATTAGAGGGAGAAAACGAATCTTGTCCCCTTTTCTCTTTCCCTTTCTTCTTCCGTCCTTCTCATTTCTTCTTCCTTCCTCTTCCTCTTCCCTTTCTGCAGCCTAATCTCCTTCCTCTAAAGGAGCTTGTTAATGGCCAAAGCTTCGCACCCTTTATAATTGGTTCGAAAAAGCTTAGAACTTTGAAGCTGATTAGGTGTTTGGGGGATTGAGACGAAACCCTAGAAACAATTGGGTACTTGAAGAATGGGTTAATTGAAATTCACCTTGAGAAGATTCAAGTTAGTGATGTGGGTCTTGGTGGGGTATCTAATTGTTTGGGGTTGGAAACTCTGCATATTTGTGAAAATTGTTGAGTGTTCAAACTTGGGGGTTTCTGGTGCTGAGCAATGCAAGATGTTGAAGAAGATTCATATTGAAAGGGAAACAGGAAGAGAAATGAAGGAAGAAGAAAGGAGGAGGAAGAAGAAATGAGAAAGAAGGAAGAAAAAAGGAGAAGAGATTAATTTTTTCTCTCTAATACTCAGATTCCGACGAAGGAACCCAGAATCCGACGAGGGAGGCTGGTTTCTGGCGACTAACGGTGGTTTACTAACACCGTTAATGCAAATCTAACGGAAAGGACCAAAATAGTATAACATTATAAGATAAAGGACTAAAACGGATCTTTTTAAAAATAAAGGACCAAATCGAATTATGACCATAATATAAAGGACTAAAAGTATATTTTAGCGTAAAAGTTAATATATATACTGAATGGAAACATAAGTAGAATGTCATCTTAATATCATATTTTAATTATCTTAATTTTGTTGTTATTTTCGGCTTAGACTGTGTGTCGTGTTATTTTCTATCATTTATGTTTGCTTGTATTGAAAATAATAATAATAATTAAAACGATAAAGGTAATGTTATTATATAAATTGGGCTGGACCCCGGTCCGGACTGATGGCCCAAGCCAGGAGTGAGATCAACTTATTTTAAACCTTAGCTCACAAATGCTTGAAAGAGATTTGTGTTAGAATCAAAACAGGAATGATTTATGACCACTCAAAGTTTTAATGATTAACAAAAATTATTATATGTTTATGAAAATAATAGAAGTTCAGTTATTACTAATCCATAAGATCAAAAGACCTTTTCAATGTCTCTGACTTTAGATAGATTCTCAAAAGAGTACTAAGTCTCAACGTCCACAGTTACATCTAGCTCATACTGGACAATAAACTCAAAGCATTCTCTGCGTCCAACAGTATAATATAGCTCTCCAAGCTGTCTGCGTCCAAAGAAGATTGTGGTTCGTCCAAGTGATCCTTGGGCTTTATTCTTAAAGGATAAGTGTCTTGCGTCCAGATGTCACAAGTATATTATGCGTCCAATATTTTATATTACATATGCATCCACTAACTTTGTTTTGCAGATGACGAGGAACATATTTCAAAAGTCTTGATTGGATTACAAAAGAAAAATATCTTTCCATAAAGACAAAACAAGGCACAACGTTGTACACGTCGAGCCATATAAAGCAGAAAGCATGACAGCCAAAAAGCAAAGGATAGTCTGCTCTGATTCAACGTGCTACAAGCCGCTATCACTGCTCCGCTATCACTGCTATTCTATCAAAAGCAAACTTGCCTCCCTACTTACACAAAGAAAGGATAACTATGAGCAGAAAACAGCGAGCAAATGGACATGTGTCTAACGGATATTTCACTGAGTCTAAACGGACAAGTTTTCTACCGTTTGAAATAAGGAAGATAGTCAAGAATATTTAAAGACCATTATTTGAAGAAATGAAGATACACATATATATATACAAGAGAGAATTCATATGCAACAAAAACCTTCAAGCAATCACTACTCTCTAGTCAAAGATCTGTAAACTTCCATATTCTTTCTTGGTAAAGTTACAAACAGATTCAAAGAGCTATATCTTGTAATACTCTCACACTTAGTGAGTTTGTAAAAAGCTCAAAACCCTTCTCAAAATATTAGGATTGGTTGAGCCTGAAGAGGCTTGTCTGTAAAAGAATACTTGGAGCCTGGAGAGTTATAGAATATTTGGCGTTGTAAAAGTCTGGAGTGAACCAGGATATATCTTTGTGTGAATCTCTCTATCTTTATCTTGTCAAGTTTATTTAATTACTAATTTGGGGATTGAAAACAAAGTTTCTTAACATTTGTCAAAAACTTGTTTTCAGTTTGATTTGTTTAAACATCCTGCTTGCTTGAAACGCATTTTAGAAAAGGTTTTCAAAAAGGTTTAAGAAACACAATTCAACCATCCCTTCTTGTGTTTCCCTATTTCACTTTTAGTTGGTATCAGAGCTCAGCCTCTGGGTTGAGCATTTAGCCGTGTTTGAGGAAAGATCCACTCAAAGCTCGATGGTAAGATAAGGGATAACCAAAGGGAGTCAACCTATTCTTAAAGGTACCTCCTTGACTAGACCACCATTCTTTAATGGTACTCACTACCTCTACTGTAAAGAAAGATTCAAAGGATTCATCTTGAGCACCAGCTCTGCTCTTTGGCCATTAATCATGAATGGTCCTTGAGACAACCCGTCCTCGGAGGTCCCATTCAGCAACCCAAACTTATATACTCAACGTTATAGCGGAGTACGGTCATATCAAATGCGGAAATATAAAAAAAAAATACCAGCACTTATGCCACCACCATACATAACTTATATATATATAGAGGAGGCAGAGCCTTCCATTTAAATCTTTTTTTTTTTTTATTCAGAAAGATCGGATCTGAGATCTACATTACTATTCCTACTTCCCCATCGGGCTTTGATACCAGATTTATGGCGAAGGCAAATAAATTAAAAAGGGGGAGAGGGAGAAGAGCAGGATAAATGGAAAGTAGGAAAATGTTTGAGCATATTAAAATAAAACAATGTTAAACAAATTTAAAACATGCTATATATATATATATATATAGGCAAATAAATTAAAAAGGGGAGAGGGAGAAGAGCAGGATAAATGGAAAGTAGGAAAACGTTTTACATATTAAAATAAAACAATGTTAAACAAATTTAAAACATGCAAAAGAAAAGAGAAAAAGAAACCAGAGCGGAGGCAAGCCTCACCAGGACTGGTGGAGGGAGAAGGGAGAATGCAGTTAATGCATGCAAATGAAGAAAATTGAAGTTTTATTGAATATAAAACAAGTTTTACAAAGATTGAAAACGAAGAAGAAGAGAAGGGAGAAGATGGCAGAGGGAGATGGCTCACTTCTCAGAGGGTCTCTCTCTAGTTTCTCTCTCTAGAATCCCTAAAACTTCGAATGAATTGAAGAGGGACGCAGCCGCTCTTAAATAGAAATTGAAAATTACTGTTACAACAGTACCGGTATCATGACCTATACTATTACAATAATTAATGAACAGTAATGAACAGTGCCGGTATCTTGACTGGAACTGTAGTGTCGGCATAACAGTGTTCAGACGAGTGAACAGTTATGGGCCAACAGTGATTGGGCCTTCAGACGGATGAACAGTCTTCAGACGGGTGAACAGTCTTCAGACAATTGAACAGTACTACTAATCATCATCAGACAGATGAACAATAGTGTCTATGCCAAAACAGTCATCTTCATTCTGATAGAATGGATCTAACTCTTGGGATTGATCTTCATCTTCTTCTTCTGAAGGAGGGAGATTCTGCTTTGAAGAAGAAGTTTGAGCTTCTTGAGCTTTGGTTTCTTCTCTTGCCAATTTGGCAATGACATGCAAATTCTTGGTGAAACTGTCTTTGCTCGTTGATGCAGCAAGGGCAGCTATGGCTTTTGCCTTTTGGTTTAAGAATTCACAAGTCTCGGGGTTAGCAGCCTTCATCCATTTTGGGTTTTGCTGTAACCAAAGTTTGACATTTTCTGAGGTAGCAGCAGAGTAGTCAAATTCTGCCCACCACTTCACATATGATGCTCTTGTTAAGATTGGGTGATTATCAGGGAAGCTTTCCTGCTGTTGGTATTTGTATTGCCAACTGAAGATCCATGATAATGCAAAATTTGAAAAGAATATTAAGCTAGCATTAAAATTGCTAACTGATGGCTTATAATATTCTTTAAATGTTTGAAAACCCTCAGTAACTTCTGGGGGTAAGATTGTTTTGCTTGGTCCGAAATATTGCCACCAATGGACGAACCAATTAGGGAAATTGTACTTGGTGTTTCTTTTAAAATAGATTAACCAAGAATGTTTGTTTTGATTATATATTTTGGTACCAAAACGTGTTGGTCCAAGCTTCTTCGTAGTCCCAATATGTGTAACCGCAAGGTTCATAAGGTTGGGAAAACTTTTTAACAATATTTGGATTCTTTCCAAATTGTTCAGGTGTAAGAACCTTAAGAATCTGGAAAGTTAAATGAGTGTATTTTTCTTGATCCTTCTTATCACGATAATGTTTAATCAAGACAGAATCAGAATCAACCAAAATAAACTCATAGAATTGCCTTGTTTTCAAAATATGATTGGACTTATAATGAAAGCCATATGGAAAAACTTTTGAAGGAACGTTATTAGGGTTGTTGTCCCAATAACTAGGTTCCATTTGCAAAACAGTTTTAAATTGATTTTTTGCAACATAATGAGGTGTTGCCTTTTGGGTGGTTTTTACTGATAAGGTTTTATCAGGTTTTACCGTTTGGATTGGAATTGGAGTATTGGCCATATCATAAATTAGTTTGGCCAGATTGGTTTCTTGAAAGTCAGGGCCACCTTCAAGTTTGGTTTTCCATGTTCCTTTTGGGAGATGGGTTAGGCCTTGATCTTGAAAAGCCTGGAGGGTTTGGATTGGTATGGCATAGTCTGCTTTGGATTGTTTTGTAGTTTGTGAAGATTGGGCCACTTGGGCTTTGGTTGGCTGTTGGGTGAATGACCCAACTTTGGTAATTTGCTGGGTGGATGACCCAGATTGGGTGGATGACCCAGATGATTTGGACGCAACTTGGCGTTTTTGCTTTGCTAGTCCAGCAAAGACTAATGGGCCTTTAGCCTTTTTGGATGAGGAGGCCTTTTCTTTGGCCTTTGGGGCCTTCCCCTTTGCAGAGGAAGAGGAGGTGTCTGGCATTTCTGCCTTTGTTGGCTGGCTACTTTCCCTGTAAATATTCACGAGTGAGGTAGTCAGGTAGAGAATTGGAAGAGCCTTTGATAAATTCAATGTCAAAATCAAAAGCACTTAAAATTGCTTGCCATCTAGCAAAAATTTGTTTTGATGCAAGATTTTTAACATCTTTTTGCAAAATATCTTTTGCAGCTTTGCAATCTACTCTAACCAAAAATCTTTGATTAAGTAAATCTGATTGAAACTTTGAGATGCAAAAAACAATTGCTAAAATTTCTTTTTTAACAGTTGAATAATTTAATTGTGCAGAATTCCAGTGTTTAGAAGTATATGCAATGATATGTTCTTTTTCTGAAATTCTTTGTTTTAAAATTCCACCATAACCAATGTCTGAGGCATCAGTTTCAACAATTTTGAAGGCGGAAGGATTGGGAAGATAAAGGCATGGAAGATCCTTTACCCGAGCTTTGATTGTTTGGACAACATGAGTATGTTTATCTGTCCAAGGAGGAGGAGTTTTCTTAAGCCTATCATGTAAAGGCTTAATTAAGGTACTGAGATTGGGGATAAAATCCTTTACATAGTTGAGACATCCTAGAAATCTCTGTAATTGGGTTTTATCTATTATTTGATTGGGAAAATTATCCGCAAACTCTATAGCTCTATGGATGGAGTTATTGTTCCTTGATAAATTGTATGCCCAAGAAACCTAACACTTGTTTGAAATAATTTGATTTTGGGTTTGGACACAGCTAAGTCATTTCTCTTAATGATTCCTATAAAAATCCTAAGATGCTTGAAATGCTGGTCAATGGATTGAGAAAAGACTAAAACGTCGTCAATGTAGACAATGGTAAAGTTTGAATAAGGATTAAAAATGTCATTCATAATCTTTTGGAATTCTGAAGGAGCATTTTTAAGTCCAAAGGGCATTACATTCCATTCGTATTGCCCAAACGGTACAGTGAAGGCTGTCTCGTAGCGATCACTTTCTTTGATTTCAATTTGGTAATAACCAGATTTCATGTCAAATTTGGAAAATATCTTTGCATTATGTAAGCGACTAAGTAAATCCTTTTTATTTGGATAATCCACTTAAGAGCTTGATTGAGGGGTTTGTAATTTTGAACTAAGCGAGGAGTTCCACGCTCAATTTCAGCATTTTTATTTACATAAAAAGCTGCGCAAGACCATGGGGATTTGCTTGGGCGAATTAACCCCTTTTTTAAGAGATCATGAATCTCCTTTTGGCAGTATTGGAGTAATTCTTGATTCATTTGAATTGGTCTGGCTTTCGTAGGGAATTGCCTATCAGTGAAACCTTGTTCGTAAGGCAAATCAACTACATGTTTCTTTCTGTCCCAAAATGCATTTGGCACATCAGAACAGATTGAATTATGGATTTCATCAAGAAGATCTTGGATCCTCTTTTTGATATGAGGTTGATTGAGTTTTAAGTCAATGTTTTTAAAAGAAACTTCTTCCTTTAAAAAATTGACCTGATTTTGTTTATGGTGAAGAAAATTTAAGTTTCTTACCAAAGGTTTTTGTATGAATGAGAATATTATCGTCCTACCCAGATGTTGAGTAGAAATCCCTTCATTGGTGATTGTTAAAGGGAAAAGTGACCTTATGAACGGTGTTCCTAAAATCACTTCATTTTTGAGATCGTTAACAAGTAGGAACGGGGTTTCTACTTTAAGACCATGATTTTCGATTATGGCTTTGGATAATTTATAATTGATCCTAAGTTTTGAGCCATTAGCTGTACTCAGTCTTTCAGATGTTTTCTCAAAATATTTAGTAGGAATTAATCCTTGTAAAATACAATTTGAATCAGCACCAATATCAAATAGCGCTGTAGTATTAAGAATAAAATTATCGATGATAATTCTAATCTTAATATAGAACTTTTGAATTCTTAATTGATTAATAAGATTCAAAAACTCTTGATCTTTGTCAGTGTTAAGTTCTTCATTCTCCAAATGATAACTAACACTTTTATCGTAATTGGGTTGAGCTTGTTCATCATCTGAAGGAGGTGCAGATGATTGATTGTCAAGTTGAGATAAAATAAGCTTATGAACAGCTTGTTCTTGTTTTATCTCTTTGATTTCATGTTTCAAATTCTTGATTTCTTCCTGGAGATCTTGAATTGTGACAGGTTTTTGCTGTTTAGAATCTAAACGTTTGAGAATTTGTTTGAAATCAAATTGATCTTTGATGATGGCTTTTCCTTTAGCCTTAGGTTCTGGCCTCATAGAAGCAGAGAACCTTTCAAAGTATCTTTTTCTTTCATCTTGGTCAGGAATGGCATTAATGACTTCAAAAAGGAGATCTTGGTCCTTAGTTAAGACATTAATTTCGTTAGAACTCAGAAGCTTGGCTTCCGATATCATCTTCTAAAATTTGATTGAGATTTTCAGAAGAATCACCATTTGATCCATCTGAATCATCAGATTCTATAAGGAGATTGTTCAGTTGTTCCTCAACTGTTGGTTCAAGATTTAAGGCTTTGATTTTCTTCTTAAGCCTACAATATTTGCTAATATGTCCTGGCTTACCACAACTATAGCAAATGGTTGATTTCTTTGGGATTGCAATGTTAATTGCAGGTTTGGATTTAAACTTTTGTTTGAGTTTTCTTGGAGGAGTATTCCTTTTGTACCTAGTATACTTGGTATACTTTGGTTTATGAATTTTGTTGGTGTGATGAGATTGATGGTGTTTGTGGGAGGATTTTGGTTTGTCTTTTGGACAAGGGGGCATCCCGAATTGTTGGCAGAATGACCCTAAATCCTTCTTTGCTGCCTTTTCTTTTTGGAATTGATTACGGATTCTATCCTCTTGACAAAGTCGTGTGCCAATTTTCTGGATAACTGCAATGAGTTGACCATAGGTTAATTTGTCATAAGGGATTTTACCCTCAGGGGCATGAGCTGCAAGCTCATCCCTAACAATGTCTCCTAAAGCAGTAGGAAGACCTATTACAAATTTTTCTTTCCAGAGACGATCCTGACAATCTTCTCTGGTGTAAACCCTAGTTAGGAAGGTATCTCTATACCACTTAAAATCGGATAAGGATCTACATTTGAGATTGGCTAAAAGATCAGCAGTTTTGTTTTACCATGCATAGGTATTTCCAATAAAATGTTCCGCAATGGAAAAGATTAATGTGTTTACAGCATCAGGTATGGATTCACCATCACTTGTGATTGGTGTTCCATCAGCTTCAGTTTTGATAGCAGTAAAGACTTCTTCTTTCTGCTCATCAGTGAAAGAATGATCCCACCATACTTTCAATTGGCCAGTAAATCCTGCTACGAGAATATTACAGATTACTTCCTCAGAAGCATCATTGGCAGCTTGATAAGCTGTGGCCATCATTGTCATATGTTGCAATGTGGTCATAATTTGGTATTCTGGTAAACCATCTATGTTCCATTCATAGATGTTGTTGGCATTGAAGCTTTTGAATGTTGGGGGTTTTTCTTCTAAGAGCAAATCTGGGGGAGTTGCTCTAGGGTAATAAAGCTTTGTAGATTTCTTCCAAGGTTTGGAGAAAATTGGATTGATATTGAAAGGGGGTTCATCTTTTGTTTTAGATGAAGAAGCCACAGATTCCCGATCTGAGCTAGTTTCATCAATTACATTGATGGTTGGACCAGTTATGTTTGGACCAGTTGGGCCTTTGCTTCTTAGCCCATATGGGTTTTGGGTTTGTTGACCAGAATCTTGTGGAGAATCTGGTACCACAATGTTTTGGAGTCCCTGATCAACCTTTTTGATAGGGTCTACTTTGGGTTCAGTTTTGGGTTCATGTTTGACTTCTGGCTCACGAAGAAGTTTGAGACTTTCTTTAAAGTTCCTAGTAACCTTGAAGGGTTTGAATAAGGGTTTATCCAAGGGTTGTTTTTCTACTTCATTTTTGGTTCCCGAAGAGGATGGTAAAGTAGAAATGTCAGATTTAACCCTAGTACCTAATACTTGAAGATACTTATTGGTATAATTAGCTTGTTCCATCAATTTTTTGATGTCATGAGGTGAAACTGGTTCACTGACATCCTTAGTTTTGAATGGTGCAGCTATGATTGGAATGGTATCATCCTTAGGATCCTTGATCCCTGGGAGTTGGAAAGCTGAATTAGGGGGTAGTTCCGCTTTAACTAACCCACCATTTTTCAAATGCCAAACCGCAATGACATTTGTTGACTTATCCTCAGTCAAGGTGATTTTCCAAGGATAATCATTAATATTATGTTTGACTAGATAAACATGAAACCAATCAAAGAATTGAATGTTTTTCTTAACATTGTTAAGAAATGTGTAATATTCATCTTGAATATTTTTTCTTTGTATTCCCTTATAATGTTCAAAGAACCACTCTCGTTGAGGTTTCCATTCCTCAGAGTAAAAATTCTTTCTCATGGATTCCTTACCAAAATGGGTCTCATAATTCATCATGATAAGAAGCATTTAGAGAGGAGTATGTTGGAGATTGAATTGATTTTCCATCGTCATCTTCAGTCTGGTAAATTGGTCTAGGGATACTAGATGATGTATCTAGGCCCTGTAAGTTTATGGATTGATTTGATGATTGTGATAAGGCAGAAAAGGATTGCCTTGAAGGTACAGATCTAAAAACTTCAGATCTAAAACTTGGTGATCTAAAAGAATTTCGCCTATCAAAGACTAATTCTACTTGTCTTGATTGAGATTGCACAATTTGATTAAAGTTTGATGATTCTCTGGGCAAAGCTGGTGTAGCTTTATCCAGAATCCATCTTTATGGTAAGACTACGTCTTTCCAGAGGATTGTTTTAGGCACAATGATATTGGCCTTTGTGACATCAGTGAGAAACAAAGTAGTTTCTCCAGTTGTTTTGGTTTTGAGCACTTTAGAGTTACAAGAATTTATTACTTTGTATTGAATCCTGTACAGTAAAGCCGCTGGGATAGATCCATGTTTCATGTCTAACCCACATATCTTGATGTTTAAGAACAACGAATCCAAAATATTTCTATCTTGTAAACTTAACGTTCTATTTGGATAACAATTGAAGTAAATCGGACCATGACTTAGGCTAGTTTCAACTGTTCCTAAGAGCGAATCCTCAAATTTGTTATGCCTAATATCTCTTAAGCACATTAAGATTGAAGCGTTTAATCCTTCTCGGATTAAGGGTTTAACAGCTACCTGAACACATCCAATGTGTGGGTACCTATATTTTTGTTTGTAATTTTTGATTGTATCCATAGAGAGAAGATGAAATTCTTCACTCTCTGGGTTGATTGGTATGTTTTTCTCTACTGTCTTAATGACATAGTCAGAATGGAGGAAAAATCTTTCTTCTGGCTTGTAGAGTTCTTTTGTGGGAATCTTTGGGATTTCCCAATTATCAATATCTTGATTGATGTTTTCAAAGCAGATTTCTTTGTTGAAGATACTGCTAGGATTGTTAGGAATCTCAGATTCCTGAAGAGATGAAGAAGAGGGTTGGGAGGAGCGGAAAGAAAGCTTAGAAAAAGAACGAGACAACATATTTTTAAGTCTCTGGTATCTTTGCCTTCCTTTGGTTCCATAGAAGATAATAGTATAGATCCAAATCAAATCCTTCTGAATATTTTCTCATAGAAATATACAAACATATACAAAAGCATATGAACTTATTATTTTTAACCAAGGCTATACCTTAAGTTTAACCAAAAGCAACCTGGGCATCATATTTTATTTATCTTATTTCAGCATGGGCAAATTAGACTTACTGCCTCTTTTAACCACAGCGAGGACTTACAGCTACAGCTCAAACAAGATAAATCAAATATATGCAAAATGGTTCTTACCCAGTTAAGAGGTATAACAACCAGTTAATAATCATAAGTTCAATAAAATAGGTGGCAAAGCCATCCATAGAAGAGTAGGTAGGAGGCAGAGCCTTCCATTTAACTCTTTTTTTTTTTTATTCAGAAAGATCGGATCTGAGATCTACATTACTATTCCTACTTCCCCATCGGGCTCTGATACCAGATTATGGCGAAGGCAAATAAATTAAAAAGATATATAAAGGTACTGGCTCTCTCAGTAGAGCCCATAACCGACATCAATCGACAAATCTCAGAGTACGCAATATATACAAACCCAAAGCATGGTAGCAAAATAAAATACATAAGTACATGAGACCTCCTCTCCTCACCCCCAAAATACATATGCTCACTAAAGAGAAAAGACTCACTGGCCATAGCTCCTACGATTACTACCCCCGATACAACTCTAACGGGGATAACGGGAACTCCCCACAGATGCCCGCTATCTCCGGCGATAAGTTTGCAATGCCTCGTACTCGGTCTTGCTCTCGGATATCACGATCCGATGACAACGATACTCCCTCATCCTCCTCTCAACACGACGACGTAGGCCTCGAAACACACATCCAATCCTGGAGGATACGCGAGATCTCGAACTAGAATCTGAGTCATGATGGTAGTCCCACGGCCTATTCCACAGCCTTTCCAATGGTAGCCTTTGAGCAATACAGAAGTCTCCTACAAGGTAGCTCCTGGACGATCTCCAAGCTCTGAAGTACACAGTGGTCGGACCCGTATATACCACTCGTCGCTGAGAGTAAGCAATCTCCCAGTGACGGTCATCGTCCTCATATAGCAGCTCAAAATCTCCCAACATTGGGATCCGGGACTCTCTCGCCAGCATCAGGGTCAGTAGGTGTGCCATTTATCTCTTCCGGCAACTCCTCGACAGGATCTTTTCGTGTGATCGAGAAATAAATACAACATAGAAAAGTACGAGAGATAAGAGACAACAATACATCATATATAGGGAAACAACTATAAAACAAACTATACTGATAGCAACACACAACAGCATAATAGTGTTAAACAATCATCTCCCAAGTCCTTCTCTCTTAGCTACGGTTTCTAAAACTCATGCAACTAACGACTATATGGATGCGATCACTACGCGACATCCCCAACAGATCAAGATGTCCCATTCATCACAGTGCCAGCCCCGTAATGCAGGACTCGGCCAACAGCCCTTAGGCTCAACTCAACTCATAGGTACGACATATTCCCCCGCCCGCAAGCTAGGTCAGAATATTCGCTCGTTGGCAACGACATATCCGCCCGCCCGTAGGCCAGGTCGGGACATTCGCTAGTCAAAAATTGATGGGTACGATCATCTCCCCGCATGCAACATCGATCGCCCGTACACCAACACAGTGATGAATAACAACGATGCAGCATGAATCTCACTGACTCATCTCGAGATCGACAACTTAATGTCTCAACCGTGACTTGTACACAACTACAATCAACTTTCTCCAATGTAACCGGGAATCAACTTTATATGTCAACATGAATATATCAACCGGATCTCTACGTTGAGCACTACAACATACACATATTCTCGAAATCCTCATCACATGATCATCTCCCAATTTATCAGGAATTACTGCCTATCTCTCCTCATACAACAAAAATCACAAATATCATATCATAGGCATTCATAATTATGCTCAATTAACATATTTATCACATCTACTTATAGGCATATCAACTCATAGAAATTATTCAAGTAACCCTAGACATGTTACTAAGCATACATGCACATCAACAGGTATCATTTTAAGCATACTAACACACAAGCATATAATCTTGACATCGCATAAAATCAACCTATCGGCGGTAAACCTACAATGCCTAAACCTAGATCGGCGCCACCAACTAGTAGTCGCCAATGTGAGTTAGGTGTTGTCGGTTACTCAACCACCAGTAGAGTTTAGGTCGCCCTACGCATATCAATAAATATTATTTTACTCTTGCCTCCCCGAGGATATTGTGGTTCTTTATCCCACCTGATAGCAGAAGTAGCTACGATCACGAACTCAACAAGCTCCACGAACTCTACAAACTCCCTTTACAGCCGCGGTTTCCTTCTGCAAAAGTGTCCCGAATGCAACTTCCGAACTTGCCTTAATCCCGGAAACAACACATAGACTATAACATTAACCTTAATACAAAACTATAACCGTGAATAGAGGCTAGAAATAATGGAAGACATCTTATAACTACAATGTAGGTAGATACGGAACCTCGGCTTACCCTTGACGAATCATGAAAGCAAACCGGTAGAAAGGTAGTAGAAGAAGAGCTGATCACAAAAACGCCAACGGAACTGCGATCGGATCAACGAATGATCTACAAACTTGGATCAAAGTTCCAGCCTCAACTCTGTTCTCGCTCCCCCGCTCTCTGTAAGAAAATGAAGAAGTGAAAACTTCTTCTCGGTGAAAAATCGCAACTATATATAGGAAAATATTCTACTGTCTACGCTTTAGCGTTGGAACTCCCCACACTTTAGCGTTCCAGTGCTTGAGCGTTGGCTTCTCCAACTCTTGAGCGTTGACGTTTCCTCACCGCCGCCCATCACGTGCTAGCAGTGACGCGTAATCGACACGTGTCACTTTATGTCCCATCACTGCCAATCAACTAGTCAGAGTGGCCACGCTTGAGCATCCACCCTTCTCCACGCTAGAGAGTTATCACGCTTGAGTGTCCTATTGCTCCATGCTTGAGCGTTCTGCTCAGTCACACACACTCTTCATCTTTCTCTAGTCCAATTCAACCCTAACTCTTAACCTACTCTGTAAGCATGTCATCAAACCAACATCTATTAATGCATTTGATTAAGGTGTTGAAAATGAGGATGTTACATCTCCACCCCCCTTAAAATAAATTTCGTCCTCGAAATTTGACGTACCTTAGAATAAATGTGGATATTGTTGCTGCATATCTTCTTCACGTTCCCATGTAGCATCTCCTGTAACTTCATCCCATATGATCTTGACCAACGGAATATGTTTACCTCGGAGTTCCTTGATCCTTCTATCCGCGATCCTAACTGGTAAGGCTTCATACTCAAGGTTCTCTCTCAACTGTAATGACTCTGGTTCTAGAATATGTGATGGATCGGGGCAATATTTCCTCAATTGGGATGCATGAAAGACATCATGAAGATTGGATAGGTTTGGAGGTAAAGCAACTTGATAGGTTTTAGGACCAATTCGAGGAAAAATTTGAAATGGTCTAATGAACCTAGGAGTAAGCTTTGTAGATTTGATTGCTCTGCCAATTCTAGTCCTTGGAGTCACTCTCAGAAAAATGTGGTCTCCTTGGAATTCTAAAGGTCTTCTTATTTTATCACTGTAACTCTTTTGCCTATCTTGTGCAGCTTTCCTCTTTTCCCTTATCCTCTTAATCTGTTCCGTCATCCGTTGTACCGCTTCTGGTCCTAGTACTTGACTTTCTCCTGTCTCATACCAACACAACGGTGTTCTACACTTTCTCCCGTACAAAGCTTCATAAGGTGTCCTTCCTATACTCGAATGAAAACTATTGTTATAGGTGAACTCAATCAATGGCAGAAACTCGTCCCAACTTCCTGTATGTTCCAAAACACAAGCTCTCAAGAGATCTTCCAATGATTAAATCGTTCGTTCATATTGTCCATTCGTCTGAGGATGATAAGTAGAAATCAACCTTAACTTAGTTCCCAAGCCTTATGTAACTGCTTCCAGAATCTAGATGTAAATCTAGGATCTTTGTTGGAAACAATACTAGAAGACACTCTATGCAACCTTACCACTTCCTTGATATAGATTTGGGTTAACTTTTCCAACATATAACTTTCACCAATAGGTAAGAAGTGAGCACACTTCATCAACCTATCAATGACCGCCCAAATTGCATCATGCCTCTTCGTGGTTCTTGGCAACCTAACCACGAAATCCATAGATATACCATCCCATTTCCACTCTGGGATATCTAATAATTGTAACAACCCTGCGGGCTTTTGGTGTTCTATCTTCGCCTTCTGACAAACCAAACAAGCCAACACATACTCAGCTACCTCCTTTTTCATTGCGGGCCACCAAAACATATTCTTCAAATCTTGATACATCTTGGTTGCTCTTGGATGAAAGCTCATCCTACTCTTGTGCACTTATTCCAAGATCATCTTTCTTAGTTCTATATCCATCGGCACAAATATCCTATCACCATACCTTAAGACTCCGTCTTGATCCATCCTAAACTCAGATGTTCTTCCTTCCATTACTTGGTCCTTCACCTTCTGAAGATACGGATCATCTTCTTGCTTCTCTTTGATTGTCTTCAAAAAGTCACTTGTTACTGTAACCATCCCTAGGTATATCTTATCTTCTGACATTCTCATACCTAGATCCAAATCTCTAAATTATTCAATCAGTTCTAGCTTTTTCACCATCATAGCAGACACATGTAAGGATTACCTACTTAACGCATCCGCTACTACCACTATGCCAGAATTCTTCTACAATAACGCTCATTTAATAGCGTTTGTAAAGAGGAAACGTTATTAAAAATGTTTGTTTCCAGAAACGCTATCTTTTCTATTTCAAAAAAATGATAAAAAGTTTGTGTCTCCTAAGATAGCGTTTGTTCAGAAAAACTCTATTAAAATGTAACACTACGATAGCGTTTCTTTAACAAACGCTATCTTAGGCTAATTTAAGATAGCGTTTCTTTTACAAACGCTATTTTAGGTTCATTTTTATAACTTCCCGTACAATTCCTCACCCCCGCGCGCATTAATCCTCTCACCCTAATATCTTTTCTTTCTCTCACCCTTGCGCGCATCCCACCTTAATACCTCAGCCACAGAGTGAATGCCACGACGGTGAATGCCGGCGGAGAAAGCTTTCAGCCTCTTCACTGCCACTCTCTCCCTCTCTCACTCTCTCACTCTCTCTCCTTCTCTCACTGTCGCTGAGTATAAGTGCCCACAACTTTGTTAAGGAAGTGCCACAAAACTCCTCTGTTAGTGAAACTCACAAAACTCCTCTCAGCCTCGTCTCGCCGCCGTGTACCCAATCGCGCAGCCAATCACTCAGCCTCGTTTCGCTCAGACTCGTAAGAACTGATCTTTAAAGCGTGCATTTTCTTTCTTCTATAAATCACTGATCTTTGATATAGAACGAGGCCAATTTGGTGTAATAATACATTTTTTAGTTCTAATATGATGTTTTTATTTATTTAAAAAATATTACATGATTAATTTAAACCTTAATGTTATTGCAATGCGTTCTTATCATTTTCTAGTAAGTACATTAATGTTGGTTGTTGGTGTTAGGATATTTTTCAAATGCTGATTGTTGGCCATCAGGCATTAGGCATAACAGTTGCTTGGTTGAAGGGAGTTTTCTTATTTGATCAATTAGGGTCAATATGGAAAGTATAAGGGACTTATCTTACTTCAAGTATTTGTAATTCTCATGTAGTGGGTGTTTACTTGAGTATGTCTTGTACTCTTGAGTAGTTGCCACTTGTTTTGATTAATGAAATTTTGTTTACCTTTAAAAAAAAAAGCTCCATACTTGACGAATAAACTTGAGACTCTGTCATTTGCAGATTTCAATAAGGAGATTTACAGATGGAACACCTAAGTAGGTGATAGGTAGTTCCACTAGTTGGCAATCCAATATGTCTGCCATGACACCTCCCCATTCTCTACTTTTACCTAGGACTATAAGTGCAGATTTTGAAAAATTAATCTTGAGCCCTGACACTAGTTGAAAGCAGTCTAGTATCCTTCTAATGTTTGTAATAAATTGCCTATTAGCCGGACAGAACAACAGTGTATCATCAGCATATGAATGACTATTGGTGTCATGTGAATGATAATTGGTTTTTTTCTGTTGCTGCTTTAGTTTCTCTTCTGTGTGCAGTAAGCAAAAAAAAGGGCATAGAGGGAATGATCATAGAGTTTAAGCATAATGGACATGAGAGGGACAATTAATACTGGGGCTTCCCTATAGGGTTTTCTAAAATGATGATTTGCAATGATGATTTGGATTGGGTCAGAAACCACCATCAGTATTCAACACCCTTCATTAGACCCCCCATCATCAATTACTCTTTTGTTTTTATTTATGCTGGGTTTCTTCTATTTTTAGGCCTTCATGATTCTCACTTTTATATTGCAATTTTCATGTGTTACTTGGGAACAAGCCCTTGATATGTAGACTGAAATTTTATTCTTTTTTGGCCAATTGTGTTACTTAGGAATACTGGGGGATGAGTTCATGTTGAGCTTGAGAATATGTTTTGTTATGAGTATAGCTTATATGGGTCTCTGTGAGATAATTGGCTATATACTATTAACAACCACACAGTGCTTTATTTAGGAGCATCAACTAGATATTAGCCTTGCCAGTGAATTAAAAGTTTGTATTGAAAAATGGTATATTTAATATATTATAATTTTAAAAGTTTTTAGCTTTACTATTAGAGAGAGCTCTTCTTTTTCCTCTTTGTTGGATTGAGATTTTATCATTTTCCTTTTCAGATACCACGATATTAGATTGAGATTAACATATTAGGCTATTACTACCAGTTATTGGTATTTTATTTAATCCTTTATTTGTAGCATTAGGCATGTTTATTTTAATCAGTATACATGCATTTACCTAAATGTCATATTCAAGAACGATTTGTACATTGTTTTTTTGCATAGTATCCAAGTTATTCTTGAATTGTCCAAAATGTGGACAGTCTAAGATTGTAAATTCGCATTCAATAGATTATTGTATGTCTTAATTACTTCTTGATCGAAGAATGTCATCAATTTGTATTTTCCCATTGTTCTCTGGGTACATACTTAATTTGCGTGATAATACCACCTAGATTAAATTGTGTGCTTGGCGAACTAAGGGGTGCCAGAATTTTCTTAGAACAAGCGTAAAAGTCATACAGTAATATAATGTGAAGTTCACAATCTTGGATAGGATAGGAACCCCACCTCATACAGTATGAAGTAGACGTCACGCATGTAAACATATTGCATGTAGACATCAACCACTCTAAACTCAAGGTAATTGTGGTTCATAAATATTTTGGTAGATCAAGAAAGCATGGATCGGAAATGGATGTTTGCTAATCGTTTAACAAAGGAGTACGAGGATGGAGTGAAAGAGTTTATTAGGTTTGCAGTTCGTCATGCAGAAAGCCCTAGTAGAATCATATGCCCTTGTTTAGATTGTTGTTATGCAAGGCGAGTTAGTGTAGCCGAGTTGGAAGAACATTTAGTGTGTAATGGAATCGATCAAAGTTATACATGTTGGATAAAACATGGTGAGATAAGAGATGAGTCAAATGATATAAGGACTAGTGTGAGATATTCATCAAATGATACAAACACAAGTACTTATGAGAGTGATCGTTTTGAAGACATTGCAAATGCGGCTGAAGAGGATCTTCGGGATTGTCCTCAAATGTTTGAAAGGTTGCTAAGTGATGCCTAGAAACCATTGTATGATGGTTGTACTAAATTCACAAGAGTTTCGGTGATGTTAAAGTTGTATAACTTGAAATCGAGTAATGGATGGATTGATAAGAGCTTTACGAACTTACTCTCACTATTGGAAGATATGTTGCCGGAGGATAATGTGCTTCCTAGTCGGACATATGAGGCTAAACAAATGTTACGTTCGATTGGCATGAACTATGAGAGGATACATGCTTGTCCTAATGATTGCATTTTATTTTGGAATGAATATGCATCATTAAACATGTGTCCTAAATGCAATGCCTTACGGTATAAGAAGAAAGAATTAGCTCTAGAGAAGGTTCTGTGGTATTTTCCCATAATACCTAGATTCAGGCGTATGTACCGCAGTTCAGAATATGCAAAGCACTTGACATGGCATGAGGATGAAAGGATTCAAGATGGCAAGCTATGACACCTGGTAGATTCTCCTTAATGGAAGAGAATTGATTATGATTATCCTGATTTCGGGCAAGAAC